>JBAIZL010000066.1:782500-1357500 GCA_036971475.1 Prosapia bicincta | reverse complement strand
TAAACTTTTAATAGCAATCTAATTGAAAATAATCACAGCAATTTTGTTGGTTGTTATACAGCAAATCTAGATTGTTGTTTATATTATTATATAGAAAACGTATCCGTTTAAAGTAAAAGTTTGCAAATTTTAAATGCCTTCCATACTACATTTAACAGAAGAAAATGAATTAATAGCTAGCCAATGCTAATTAATTTAAAATACAAATAAACGAAATTTTATTTATTGTAAAATAATGCATTTGAGAGAGATATCTTAGTCATTTAAAAACTTTTAACAATTTATTTTACTTTATAGTTGAGAATTGTGTTTTCTTGCCGTTGTCATGTTTGGCACGTGTCGGATAATCTTCATAACATCATTTTATATACTGTTGGCGCCGGTTTTCTGATCTTAAAATGCCCGAAAGACTTATTGTAGGGCCTACTATATAGGCTTACTACTTTATATGAGTTTTTCTAATTTTAGTTTACATGATGGAGTATTTAAAGTTATATTGTTAGAAGTTTTGAAAGCTATGTTGTGATTAATCTATGTTTCCATGGTTTAGAAGTTCCTGGAAGTAAATAGTGTCTCCCAAGTATTTGAAGTTATATTGTTAGAAGTTTTGAAAGCTATGCTGTTTTTAATCTATGTTTCCATGGTTTAGAAGTTCCTGGAAGTAAATAGTGTCTCCCACGTATTTGAAGTTATATTGTTAGAAGTTTTGAAAGCTATGCTGTTTTTAAACTATGTTTCCATGGTTTAGAAGTTCCTGGAAGTAAATAGTGTCTCCCAAGTATTTGAAGTTATATTGTTAGAAGTTTTGAAAGCTATGCTGTGATTAATCTACGTTTCCATGGTTTAGAAGTTCCTGCAAGTAAATAGTGTCTCCCAAGTATTTGAAGTTATATTGTTAGAAGTTTTGAAAGCTATGCTGTGATTAATCTACGTTTCCATGGTTTAGAAGTTCCTGGAAGTAAATAGTGTCTCCCAAGTATTTGAAGTTATATTGTTAGAAGTTTTGAAAGCTATGCTGTGATTAATCTACGTTTCCATGGTTTAGAAGTTCCTGCAAGTAAATAGTGTCTCCCAAGTATTTGAAGTTATATTGTTAGAAGTTTTGAAAGCTATGCTGTGATTAATCTACGTTTCCATGGTTTAGAAGTTCCTGCAAGTAAATAGTGTCTCCCAAGTATTTGAAGTTATATTGTTAGAAGTTTTGAAAGCTATGCTGTGATTAATCTACGTTTCCATGGTTTAGAAGTTCCTGCAAGTAAATAGTGTCTCCCAAGTATTTGAAGTTATATTGTTAGAAGTTTTGAAAGCTATGCTGTGATTAATCTATGTTTCCATGGTTTAGAAGTTCCTGCAAGTAAATAGTGTCTCCCAAGTATTTGAAGTTATATTGTTAGAAGTTTTGAAAGCTATGCTGTGATTAATCTATGTTTCCATGGTTTAGAAGTTCCTGGAAGTAAATAGTGTCTCCCAAGTATTTGGAGTTATATTGTTAGAAGTTTTGAAAGCTATGCTGTGATTAATCTATGTTTCCATGGTTTAGAAGTTCCTGGAAGTAAATAGTGTCTCCCAAGTATTTGAAGTTATATTGTTAGATGTTTTGAAAGCTATGCTGTGATTAATCTATGTTTCCATGGTTTAGAAGTTCCTGGAAGTAAATAGTGTCTCCCAAGTATTTGGAGTCATATTGTTAGAAGTTTTGAAAGCTATGCTGTGATTAATCTACGTTTCCATGGTTTAGAAGTTCCTGGAAGTAAATAGTGTCTCCCAAGTATTTGGAGTCATATTGTTAGAAGTTTTGAAAGCTATGCTGTGATTAATCTACGTTTCCATGGTTTAGAAGTTCCTGCAAGTAAATAGTGTCTCCCAAGTATTTGAAGTTATATTGTTAGATGTTTTGAAAGCTATGCTGTGATTAATCTATGTTTCCATGGTTTAGAAGTTCCTGGAAGTAAATAGTGTCTCCCAAGTATTTGGAGTCATATTGTTAGAAGTTTTGAAAGCTATGCTGTGATTAATCTATGTTTCCATGGTTTAGAAGTTCCTGGAAGTAAATAGTGTCTCCCAAGTATTTGGAGTCATATTGTTAGAAGTTTTGAAAGCTATGTTGTGATTAATCTATGTTTCCATGGTTTTGAAGTTCCTGGAAGTAAATAGTGTCTCCCAAGTATTTGGAATACTAAAGGAAACGCGATTCTTCTGAGAATTCAGTTTATATGGTGCAGCATATCCTATTCGACCTTATCTGATGTTGTAAGCTAGTAGTGAAATGTTTGTGGTAGCCTAATTCTTCAATTAGTTCAGTAAAATGAAAGAATATTTAGACGACTTCTTCTACATTTCTCTATAGCTGACTTTTTTGTGTCTTAGTTTTCTTTACTCGTTTCACTTATGTAAACCGTTCAAAGCATTATAAAACCACAGGCAAAGTAGCACCGATAATATGCTCAATGTTCGAGCTCTTATCAAAACAACAATACCTCTTAACAACAAATGTAAACATTTTTTATTTTGTTTTTTAAAGTAAGAAAAGTTTGTTTCATTTTTATCATGATCAAATTTTTAATCGTTAATAAATATTTTTATTCATCCACTCAAGATAAAATACATTTTTTTAAATGTTTAGTGGATGGAAATTGATGTTAAAACAGTTTTTCCAAATATTAATTCATTAATTAAAATTAATAATCAATTAATTTTAGGTTTATATGGGAGAATAAATTTTCACAAAAGGTGCAAGGAAGGCAACTAACTATATTAGTTATTTCGTCCCACGTTTGGTTTAAAACAAGTGGTAACATAGGATTTAATCAAACAGCTGATTTTATGTTTTAGGTTATGTGGTAGAACAGCCGCTTCAACTCATAGGCTATATTACTTTATTAAATTAATTGTAATTATTTAATGAAAAGTAACTCAAATAAAATTTTTCTTTGTTGACCTAATTAGGAATTGACTTTTAAAAAGTTTTGCTTTTATTATTTGTTTAGGTTAGGTTATGTTTTCGCGAACACCTAAATTCGCCGGGCTCTATAGTCACAAAGAGCGTCAAAATGTGAGTTATGCCCGAGGAGAGATGTGAAACTAACACGTTCTGTTGATTGGGGAGAACTACCCTGAACACCTGCATATCAAATGGGGTAAGAGGAGAATAGTAGGATTAATGTAAACAAGATAAACGTCCCTGGAGTTGAGATGGAGATAGGTCAAGGCCAGCAATCTAGTAATAGATCTAATGTTTATTGCATCATATTTTTAAACTTTTAGTTTGGGAATTTAGAATAACGCGTATATTATTTCTTTAATAAAACAAAAATTGGTTTTAGCACTTGGGGTAGTCCCGAGAAAAGTGATAACAAAACAAAATTAATAGTTTCGCAATTGGTTTTGGCACTTGGGGTGGTCCCGAGAAAAGTGATAACAAAACAAAATTAATAGTTTCGCAATTGGTTTTGGCACTTGGGGTGGTCCCGAGAAACGTGATAACAAAACAAAATTAATAGTTTCGCAATTGGTTTTGGAACTTGGGGTGGTCCCGAGAAAAGTGATAACAAAACAAAATTAATAGTTTCGCAATTGGTTTTGGCACTTGGGGTGGTCCCGAGAAAAGTGATAACAAAACAAAATTAATAGTTTCGCAATTGGTTTTGGCACTTGGGGTGGTCCCGAGAAAAGTAATAACAAAACAAAATTAATAGTTTCGCAATTGGTTTTGGTACTTAGGGTAGTCCCGAGAAAAGTGATAACAAAACAGAATTAATAGTTTCGCAATTGGTTTTAGCACTTGGGGTGGTCCCGAGAAAAGTGATAACAAAACAAAATTAATAGTTTCGCAATTGGTTTTGACACTTGGGGTGGTCCCGACAAAAGTGATAACAAAACAAAATTAATAGTTTCGCAATTGGTTTTGGTACTTAGGGTAGTCCCGAGAAAAGTGATAACAAAACAAAATTAATAGTTTCGCAATTGGTTTTGGTACTTAGGGTAGTCCCGAGAAAAGTGATAACAAAACAAAATTAATAGTTTCGCAATTGGTTTTGGTACTTGGGGTGGTCCCGAGAAAAGTGATAACAAAACAAAATTAATAGTTTCGCAATTGGTTTTGGTACTTAGGGTAGTCCCGAGAAAAGTGATAACAAAACAAAATTAATAGTTTCGCAATTGGTTTTGGTACTTGGGGTGGTCCCGAGAAAAGTGATAACAAAACAAAATTAATAGTTTCGCAATTGGTTTTGGTACTTAGGGTAGTCCCGAGAAAAGTGATAACAAAACAAAATTAATAGTTTCGCAATTGGTTTTGGCACTTGGGGTGGTCCCGAGAAAAGTGATAACAAAACAAAATTAATAGTTTCGCAAAGGTTTCAACAAATATATGAACTTATTTATTTTTATTCAATTGTTTATCTTTAATTTAGGAATGTAATTAATAGAGACTAATACTTATTGTAGTTAATAGTAAAATAATGTAGGTAACAAACATCTATTAGATGTTTACTCAATACAATTTTTTACAACAATTCAAAAGTATAAGATACCTAAAAACGTTTTCCTTCCAATAAATGGAATAAAAATACATAACTTATTATTATAGACATATTGAGTGATTAGTATTGAGATTTAGAAAAATTTTAATAAATTTACTAACCTATCAAAACTGTTTAATAATAATCTACGCTTAAAGCGGCTGTTCCACAACATAACCTATAACACAATATCAGCTGTTACATGAAATCATATGTTGTAAAGTAGATGCTGTATGGATGTGTTTCAGAAATAGCGTGACGTGAAAGCAATGTTTTGTTCAAAGCACGTAAAAACGTCATCACTTCAAAAATCATTTACAAATGTCCGTAATAAATTGTCAACAGAAGATATTGTTGTAGTACTATAACTTGTTACAGTTTTTGTCAGTACTCGCTTGAGATATGTTGTTAAATTCTGGTCTGTTATCA
Source organism: Prosapia bicincta (assembly GCA_036971475.1). Taxonomy (NCBI): domain Eukaryota; kingdom Metazoa; phylum Arthropoda; class Insecta; order Hemiptera; family Cercopidae; genus Prosapia; species Prosapia bicincta. The sequence continues at coordinate 1,352,551 of JBAIZL010000066.1, read as the reverse complement.
CTTTCATAGGAAAAATGTTGCCACCTTAGATTACAAGAATATTAATCTTTACTTTTCTCGTAGGTCTACATTGAGTAATGTATGGTCCACATTAAATAAAAAGATATACAGATTCAAATTTTCTTACATTTTCAGTCGTCATTTCGTTATGTTATATAACAATGTGAGTCAGTACGTACTAATATATACCACTTAATTGAAGACATTGAATGTTAATTATTTAATTCCATACAATTTTATTCCTTTAAAAGCAGAAATAAATTTAATGTGGCTCTGGATGGTAATAGAATTGGAATACTTGAGACTAAAATTCTCTTCTGGAGAGAATGCCCTGAATAAATATGGTAATTCCGCAATCTCAAGTCTGTTACATGTGGTCACGATCTGGTATTGATTCAACATTCGGTGGCACATCGGACATGCTTAAGTCGCAACGGAGATTAAACATAAACGCCGGCAGAAGCACTTAGGGATGCACTTATAAGGGTTAAAGGCAATCGGAATTGTAAATCCAAGCAACGTGTTAGCTGGTAATATTTAAATCTCGGAAGTCTGTTTGTAAGATGAACATTTGTAAACTAAAAACAAATCGAAACTAAAGTTCGTGTAACCTCCAAATACAATAATCATGAGATTAAATTGAGTTCAAATATATTTGAACGGAAATGAATTACACCAAAACTATTTAATTCCTGTATTATTGTTTAAGTTCAAATATAAACCGCACGCGCCTTTAAATAGTTAAGGTTGTGAGAGATTATTTGTACTTACTTGGTAATCTTACTACGGCGTGTTTAATTATCCAGTTTTCCTGTTATACGTTCCATTTATAATATATATAATAAGTTTCCTTGAAAACAACTAAGGATATTCAAACACAAAAATTATTTATGAATTTTTTAATATTCAAAAATTATTTTATTATTTATAGCCTATATACTATACGTTTATATATATTAAAACGACGTAGGTTATTCAAATACAAGAATATTTATTAATTTATAATGGATATAAATTAATAAATATTCTTGTTTTTGAATAACCTATGTTGTTTTAAATTATTAAACAAGAAAACGTATTTTATATATATATATATATATATATATATATATATATATATATATATATATATATGTGTGTGTGTGTGTGTGTGTGTGTGTGTGTGTGTGTGTGTGTATGTGTATGTGTATGTGTGTGTGTGTGTGTGTGTGTGTGTGTGTGTGTGTGTGTGTGTGTGTGTGTGTGTGTGTGTGTGTGTGTGTGTGTGTGTGTGTGTGTGTGTGTGTGTGAGTGTGTGTGTGTGTGTGTGTGAGTGTGTGTGTGTGTGTGTGTGTGTGTGTGTGTGTGTGTGTGTGTGTTGCCGCGGCCAAACATTTTTTGCACCCTCTCAGGGAGATATTCCCCGATTTTCGCGTTCCCTACCAACGACTTGACCATTTTTACGCGTATTCCGCGTAAGTTGTTCCTGGTAATGATGAACACTATAGGGCCGAAACACTTCAGTTCAACCGCGGTCAAAATATGATCCTACCCGACTTACCATATTCAGGTACCTGTGGTGTGTCGAGCGTGATCTGCCAGTGAATAAATCCCTGGATTTTGTTTATAAACCCAACTAAAATGTTCAATACTCTTTAATATTTGATTTACCACAGGATAGTTGTAATAATTTTAATAAATTTTTGTTTTAACTTGTTTTAATTTAATCACAATTAAAGTATAAATTGAAATTTGCTTTTCTTCAGTATTTTACAACTCTTACATAAATTCCATCGTATTTGTGTTCTTTATTTTAATATTAGGAAACAGTTCTTTAACCATTAAATACAATTGAATAGTTTAAAAAGTTTAGAAATATAAGCTTTTCACAAAGTTCAGTAATTACTTGGATAAGGCAATTATATAACTGTCTCTAACGTTTGTAGTCGTTATGAGAACATTTTGGTTTTTCAGTGTTGAAAATACACAAATAATTTTACATACTTATTTAAACACAACAGAAGAATAATTTATACCTATTTATTTTATTGTATGTCCATATAATCATTTGTAGAAGTAACATGGAAGATTACTTCCTGTGCTCCCAAACAAATTTGAAGAACCATTTTTACTGATTTAAATCTTTGCAGTTATTTGACCCTAGATGTTTAATATAGGATATATGGACATACAATAAGTTATATTAACTTAATTACTAAATCATGTATTCTTGATTTTCTTTATGAATTTGTTATTGACTTTAATACATTTTGAATACATCGTGCATTTACCTTGTTAAACGTTAACTTGTTATACTGGATGTAACTTTAATCTTTTGATTTTAAAACTTGCATTTTATTTTTGAACAATTTATATTTCATGACCACCACTTGTAATGCTATTTCCAAAATACCCATTTGCTTATACATCCTCTAATTAATATTTTTCAATGGGAAATTAGTTTTTTGTTTAACGAAATTTGAATCCATGATTTTAAGAATTTTAATAAACGATTGTTTGCTATTAAAACTCAGACTTGTCCTAAAATCTTTTACTGGGATCGTTCCTCTTCTCCCTCCGGATTTTCCTGGAGTCTTGGATCTTGTAGCAAACGCAACTGATCGGTTTTTAGGGCCGTCTTTATTACTTTTGATAATTTTTACATATTTAAAAAGTTCAAACTCGTAATGGCGTGTGCTAGAAAGAAGATCATCTTCACGTCCATCTTGGGCTAGGTTTTTCTTTCAGCCACGGAACAGCATCCTGGATTCGTTTTCTTGATCTACGGAAACACGTCCGTCTCTTACGAAGCTGATTTGCGACTCCTTTGCTAGCGGACAGTCCCCTCTACTCTATTACGTGGTTAATTGCCTTATCAAAACCTTGTCTTGACTTGCAACATAGTGTCCTAATGAGCTATCTTTCGAAGATTTGTGCTCGTTTTTTAGCTGATGCTTGAAAATGTCACTTATGGTGTAATATTGTCATATATTTTAACACCGTGGTCTTCACACTTTAAGATGTTGTTACAAACTTGGATGACAGTTTTACATTCCGTTGTAAGTAGGTCTTTAACGACACTCGAACCCGTTTTCTCCGCTTGACTTTTTTAAAATTTTTTGGGGCATTTATTAAAGCATTTAATAATTACAATTCTTTTTATTAAATAAAGTTGTTAACAAATTTATTATTACATTTTATTTTACTGTATTATGCTTTTATTGGCTTTTTAAAATATGCTTAAACTTTGGTGGTTTTTTATTTTAATCTTCTAACCTCATTTTTAAGTTTTGTTTTTCATAAATAACAAAAATTTATTTAATTTTATATTTTAGAAGAAAAATTAATTCTTTCCTAGTTGTTCGGTTTTTGTGAACAAAATCGACTCTTTGGACCGGCCTTGTTTACTTAAGCAGACAGTGGACCTTGCTTGCCCGCTAAAGTTCATTTTTGAACCGCATATTTTGATATATCGGTGGCACGTACGCGATAGATGCAGGAACCCGCATCCTTGGACGTAACCTGTAAGCCATCCAAGCTCAGGAAGATGAATCCAGTCGGGATAGCCTAAAGGGAAGGGATCAGGGGAAATCAGAAGGTCAGGCTCGAAATTCTACGAATTGTTTTACGTAAATATCTATTAGCTTCAACTTCAACTCCTTTTATAAAAACCCCAAAATAATGTCTTACCAGACACACACACACACACACACACACACACACACACACACACACACACACACACACACACACACACACACACACACACACACACACACACGCACACACACACGCACACACTCACACACACGCTCGCGCGCACACACACACACACACACGCTCGCGCGCACACACACACACACACACGCGCACACACACACACACACACACACACACACACACACACACGCACACACACACGCACACACACACACACACACACGCGCACACACACACACACACACACGCACACACACACGCACGCGCGCGCACACACACACACGCACGCACGCACACGCGCACGCACACACACGCACACACACACACACACACAAACACACGCACACACACACACACACACACACACACACACACACACACACACACACACACACACACACACACACACACACGCACGCACGCACACACGCACACACGCACGCACGCACGCACGCACACACACACACATACACACATACACACACACACACACACACACACACACACACACACACACACACACACACACACATACACAGACTCACACAAATCTAATGGAAAAACAACTTTAATTACATAATAACCGTTTGCGTATTTCATGCGTAGTAATTCCGGCATGACATCGTAATAATTATAGTAGAGCCTGGAATTGAAGAGTTGGATTGCTGCAAGGAATGCTGGAGTGTAACATCTGTCTACTCCAGGGTCGTTGTCATTCCTCAATTCACTACTCATTCCTCAAGGTGTATGTTTATTACTAATCCTTTACTAGCATTTATAAATCCTTACCTGTATATAATACAATCCTTAAATCATTAAATTACTTTACCAATCATTTATGGTTTAATCTAGATGTATGTTTTTATTGAATAATTTTAATAACCTTTCATTTAGAAATCATTTACAGGTACATCTTAATGGCATGATATTTTATAATGGCATGATATGTTATATTGGCATGATATGTTATATTGGCATGATAGGTTATATTGGCATGATATGTTATATTGGCATGATATGTTATAATGGCATGATATGTTATGGCGTTCTGACATGACGCGATTCTAGCTAGGGCGTTAAATATATTCACGAAAATTAAACATTAGCTTCATACGCCGAATATTTAATAACCTCAAAGAGATGAAAGTTTCTAAAAGAGCCATTTCCCATCTGTATAAAACATACATTTGAACCAAGTATAGAAATATTGTACAATATATCTGATGAAAGTTGTTTGAAATATAAAACATTAAAGATATGATAAATTTGATAAAAAGCAGTAAATCCGTTTCGTCTTATGTCCCAACAAGAACTAAATTTTTATAGCTTTAGCAGAAGCTTTTTCTAACTTGGTTTGTTAGAAATTATAGCATTTTGAGTTAAATTAACGTTAATGGAATAGAAAGGCTGATTCAAATTAACGGTTTGCTGCTGACGTAATGAGTTCGAAATCCCTTGAAATGAAAAGCATTATAATAATATAAAACTTTCGTCACTTCATAATTTCTTAAACATGGCTTCCGGAATTGGTCTTATCCGTAATGCCTTTTCTTTCATAGCCCGTGAGGTTTATGCCTCTCTTGAGTGATTAAAAAAAATTGTAATTTTTCGTAATCGATACAACACATGCAATGCATTAGTGCTTTAACTTACAGCGAAATTATGTGGATCTTACCCGGGTCTATGTAGCTAACCGGAAATATTTGTTTGTAAGTACGCATCTATTTCACTTCACTTAAAGTTATCATTTTATTATTTTTGAACTATTTTATAACATTTAATAAATATTTTAAACATCATAAATCTATAAATACAATTTACTGTATTTTTATTTCAGGAAAATAACAATCTTTTAACGTTCGCTTCAGAATTGTGTAAGAAATAAAATACTTCATAAAAAGCCAGTTAAAACAAATTACGATTGTATACGGAAAAAAGTATATTACATTCTTTTGGCACTATATAAAAAGATTGTAGGAATGATTTGTGAGTGCCAAATCATCGCCAGAGAACTTAAAATGTGTCGTGGAAATGTCATTTGTCTGGGAATTAGATTTTTTGTTGGAATGTTTTTATGTACATTTAGACGGATTTCTCCAAGGATTATTTGCGACGGGCGTAAGTAATGTCATCATTCATGTGTCATATTTTAGATCTTTTACGACTTAAATTTTGAGTTCATCGCACATGTTTTTTTAAAAACCCATTTTGAAACTGAAGAAGCGTCAGCTGTGTGTTTTTTAACTCTTTATTTCAAAAATGTAATTTTAAATCCTTTAGAAATAATACTTCGGAGCTAAATCTACTGACAGACAGGTACGTCTACTTCAGTAAAATAATTATTCATTTTAATATATAGTTTTATATTATTTCTACATTTAATACAAAATTAAAATTATAAATAGAAAATAGGAACACATATAAATTTAATTTGGTATAACCTATTTTCATTTCAGAAAAACAAATTATATATAATTGTAAATACATGAGTTTTTACTTTAAAAAATTCCTGTTTTTGTTTCTGGTGCAGGTGCCTTTTTTCATTAAATATATTAAAATAGATTATATTAATATCATGTCATATCTTGTTAACAAGGAAATAAGGCACTATGATATCCTGAATTTATTTAAAATTCGATTAAAATTGTAATAGATGTTGATGTCGGAAGTTAATGTTTGCCCTTTAGAGCGTTGGTCCAAACCCTGCTAAAAGATACCAACTCTTTCTAGTCTATCTTGCTGAAAGTGATGAATTGCGATGAAAAAGACTGTTCCAGGATTGATTAGAATCAAAAGGGCACCACAAAGTTTAAAAAACCATTATTTTTTGCGTGTCAAAACATTCGCGCTAATTTTACTCATCTTTATCTGAATAGATACATTTTTTAAAATTATGTCAACTACACAAATTTTCCAGCTCGATAATTTCTCGTGAAGTGAAAAATTAGTACAATGTAGTGAGTGTGTTGATAAGACCAACAACCAAAAACTAAATACAATCGTCTGTGCAGTAAACAAAGTTTTAAATTCATAATAATAATATTTAAATAAATGTTTGTGACCTCAAAGCAGCATCGTATTCGTTAGTAGAGTATATAGGCCATGAGCATATTTGTGACCTCAAAGTAGCATCGTATTCGTTAGCAAAGTATATAGGCCATGTGCATATTTTTATAAATTTAATCGCCAAATCCAAAACTCAAACAAATTAACAAATGTTATATTGTTAAATATTTTCAAAACAAAAGCATTACTTTTATTATTTTTTAAATGAAGTCAGTAATCCTAAATATTGTTAAAATAAAAGCGGTAAGAAAATTAAACAAAACTGTGGCAACAGCTGTGGGCCAAGGCTCCGTAATAAAGTTTCCACTCTATTGTAAATCTCTGTTTCCATTGTTTTACATCCCCCTTGATTGCTTCTTGAGCCTTGCAAGCCAACGCGACTCTTGGCTAGGAACAGAACGCCTTCCTCTCTGAACTGTCATCCCGTTAGGACGATCAGCGCTCCACGACCTACCCCTTTAACATTGGAGATTGTTTTAACTCTCTAACTAGTTAATTCTAATTGAAATTTCAACTGATTACATTTTTCTTCAACAACAAAAAGCAAATAATTATTTGAAATTTCTGCTCAGATAAATGAAGAATATTTAGCAAAATTTTAAATCAAGAGCCTATTTACTTTTTTTAATTTGCAACACAATATTATTATTCTAGTTTTACCTCAACACTTCTCTTATAGTTTGCTTTCTAGCTCCACATAGAGAGAAGATTTTGACATCTTCATGAAATTGCAGTCGTAAAACAAAAATCACAAACAAACGACAGAGTCCATAACGTCACAAACTAAAACTCTTTCAAAAACAAGTAATGTCATTTTTTTAAAGTCAATTCCTACTGACTTCAACAATTTATTCGCTTTCTTTTTCTTTGTTTCTAATTTATGAAAAAAGATTTTTTTTTTTTGAATGATTGTGGTCTATAACTTTTCATTCTATCCATCTCTTGTAATGCTTCCATTATTGAAAGATCAGGAATTTCAGAATCGCTAATTGCACGTGAAGCCACGGCAAACTACGAGTAACAAATAACCGGCAAAACTGTTACCTACTTGCAGCTTACAACGTAGCGGCAAACTAGATTTTGTGATGACTCACATATTCCTAGGCATTTTCAACTTAGTTCACATTATTTTCAATAGAGTGTAGCACCAAACGGTAAAAGATTGAATGTCGTGGGCTTCGCCGCAGACGAGTTATAGGCGTTTGAAAATCGTGTCGGGTGACCCCCGACATACGAGTAAACTGCAATATACGCTTGGCGGGGCTCCCCCGACAGTCGAGTGCTAAGGGTTAATAAGATCATCATTGATAAATTACGAATGTAGCTATATTGCCTATTCTACGCCTTTTTTAAATATTCAAGAGATATTTCTCTTGCATACTTGTCACAAACCTGGTTTCCTTAAAACAATTGTCGAGACTATTGAACGTATTTTACATTGTTTATATTTAAAGTACGTAAATGAGGTTCCTTTTGGTTCCATATATATATATCTGTGTGGGTGTGTGTGTGTGTGTGTGTGTGTGGGAGAGAGTGTGTGAGTGTGTATGTGTGTGTGTGTGTGTGTATTAGTAAATTGTGTGATATATATATATATATATATATATATATATATATATATATATATATATATATATATATATTATTTACAATGAGTATATGCAAATTTACAACTCAACTTATTCACCAGAGATTCCCGCTGTTATGCAACTGGCGTATCCTGAAGATGTCACTTTTCTAGCTTTTATGATTTTATTATTTTCCACAAGATAAAGATTGTAATTTTTGGTCATATTTATGATGTTTGTCTTTAGACCTGGAGACAACCTAATTTCCTATTTTATTGAAAATATTTATAAAGTGAAGATAATATAGAGCGTGATAATAATGCTAAAATCGGTTTATGGACTATGGAAATGTTATATAAATATATGTCTTTAGTGTAGAAGCATTATTTTAAGGTAAATTGGAAATCAACATTCATAGTAAGAATGATAAGAAATTAGAAATTATTCCCCATAAACCTCTTGATTTCGTAACAACCCGGATATTAAAATAGCATAGTAACAATGTAAGCATAAGTAAAGGTATCAATGAAGCGTTGACGACATCAGGTTGGTCATTAACAACAAGCTTTTATACAGTCATGTGCAAATACGGCCACTATCAATAAGGCGAAATTGTTTCCACTTCAGCAGCAATACATTGTCTCAAACAATACATTGTTCTATTTACAAGAAACGGACACATCATCTTGCACAAATGTTTTCGTAACACAGGTAAATGGTAATGTCACAAAGTACTATATATTAACATCCTTGGTGAGACCACAATGTAGATAATGTGACGTCAATTGTTCTCGAGGTAAAGTATCGATTATTTGAAGTCTTGTTTCCATTTTATCGCTTTAAACAGTAATTTTTATTTGATAGTTTAGCAAATTTGTAACGAGAGAATCGATAAATGTTTAATGTTTGTGCAATAATTAAGTAAAAGTTACTGACAAACTGTTGCTATAATTATATTAACGAAATAATAGTATTTGACGCTAATATACCCCAAAATAGAATGTAAGATGCTAAGGCAAGGTTAGCTATGAAATGTAAAAAAGTTAGTGGGAAAGTTCACTTACTTGTAGGCGGTTGTCTGCCACAACTATAACTGGTGGTAGTACTACGTTCGGCCGCAAGATGAGTAGAGACAGCGCTATAATCGTAGTAAAAATGTAGATGGAAATGAATTATAATAGAAATAATTGTTCCTCACTCACAATGTTGTATTTGAGGAAAAATGAGGAAATAGGAAAGGATTTACCCAACATTTCCCCCCACCGAAAACAGAATAAAGTTTTGTCAATTAAATAGAAATAAAACACAAATTAAACAACAAAAAATAACACTTCTAGAACTAAAACAACTTGTGATATTAAAAATGTTCTTTAGTCATGGTAAGGGAGAGGACTTATCTTGAAGACTGGGCGTCGGAAAGTCCCTCGCGTGGTTTGTACTGATACGACCCGCACAACACCATCCTTTCCTGGGAATGTATCTTCAATTCTTCCCAACTGCCAACGTAATGGTGGAGAGTGGGTATCTTGAAGGAGTACCAAGTCACCTTTAGACACGTTTGGTGATTCCGTTATCCATTTACTACGCTGTTGGAGCGTGTGCAAATACTCAATCCTGTAACGTGTCCAGAAATGTTGGACGGCCTTTGAAATTAGTTGCCAGCGACTTAGATGATTCATAGGTAATTCCTGAAGGTTATGTTAAGGTACTGCGGTCAGAGCAGAGCCGATGAGAAAGTGTGCGGGTGTTAAAACATCAAATTCATTAGCGTCTGTGGATAACGGAGATAATGGCCTGGAATTTAAAATTGCTTCAATTTTTGCACATAGTGTTGATAATTCTTCAAAGGTGAGAGCTTGTCCATTTAGCACTCTCTTGAGATGGTATTTTGTGGAACGTATTCCGGCCTCCCACAGACCTCCAAAGTGAGGACCGTCAGGTGGGTTGAAATTCCAAGAGATTCCTTTAGAGCTGCAATGTTCAGTTATCCTTGCTTTATTTTCACGCTCTTAGAAGTACTTGAATATGCCTGTCAGGTACTTGTTAGCTCCCACAAAGTTCGTTCCATTGTCGGAAAACATATAGTGGCAAAGACCTCGTCTACTGACAAATCTATCGAGTGCAGCCTAAAATGCATCCGTTGAAAGATCCGAAACCACTTCGATATGGACGGCTTTTGTAGATAGACACACAAACAAACATATATATGCCTTAAATATCTTAGCATTTCGTCGTCTAGATTCCTTAATTAAATTAGGACCGCCGAAATCCACTCCAGTAGATATGAACGGCCGTCCTTGACTTGTTCGTGAGGGTGGAAGATCTCCCATACAAGGTTGTATGAACGTTGGCTTCATTTTATTACAGGTGAGACATTTGGAGAGTATGGACCTAATAGCACTGCGAATACCCAGAATCCAATACCTCTGTTGAATAAATGATTGTAGTGTGCATGGTCTAACATGTAAATAAGATTTGTGATAACGCTCGATTAAAAGTGTAGTCAAGCGGCTTAACTTGGGTAGTAGAATAGGATGTCTAAAGTCTTGTGGCAAGGCAGCATTCCGAAGCCTAACCCCTACCCTAAGAAGCCCACGATTGTCCAAAAAACGGTTCAGTTTCCTAAGGGCATTTGATGTCTCGCCTCCACCTTTCAGTGAAATTAGATCTTCTTCAAAGTACCTTTTCTGTGTGTATTGAATCCAGAAATGTAGAGATGAACCTAACTCAGTATGAGATAATGAACCTTTAACTTTAGATTGTGTATGGCAGTTTGTTATAAATCGTTTGCGCCAGGCGGTTACTCTTATTAACCTGGTAAACGAAGACTATTTATCAATTAAATTAAAACTTGGTGTTTTGGTTTCAGCAACACAAATAGTATCAATATTCAACTTGATATCTGGTAATACATTCGTACTTGAGCAAGGTGCGTACCGCAGCGGCCATTCCTTTATGGGTGATGTCATGAACAATGGGCCGTACCACCAAAGCGAATGAGCTACGAGTTGACTAGGGAACAGAACCCGAGAACTACAATCCGCTGGGTTTAGATTTGTTGACACATAATGCCAGCTGTTAGGATCTAATATCTCCAATATTTCTGTCACACCGTTAGCAACAAAGGTTTTGAGCAAATAAGAAGGCGTTTTTAGCCGATTAATCACCACCATTGAATCAGTAAATGCAAATATACCTTCTATTTGCAAAACTTCACGTAAACATTTTTTAAGATAATCAAACATTCTTGAAAGTAATAATGCTTTAATTAATTAATAAAAGTAATCAGCAAGGTCTGGAATACCCAGTGCCTTAAGTGTAATAACCGGTTCATATAACTTTCTTAAAAAATAATTTAAAGTCGAAGCTGACTCATTATGCTGTGGAGTACAACTAAAGAGTGTGTTTAATAAGGATATTCCTAGCACACGGTTGTTTTGATATTTGTCTACTAAGGATTTCCAATCAATGCAATAATTCTTCTCTGATATAGGAAGGCTGCGAGCAATGCTCAACGCAGAACAAGAAAGTGCAGAGAGTAAATAGTGAAACTTTTCAATGTCACTGAGTGCCGTATTTTCATGTATGAGAACGCGAAAATTATCGTAAAATGGTGCCCATTCATTGTAAGATTCGTCAAACTTTGGCAAAGCAATTTCTGGTAAACGAGGCCTACTAGAAGTTTTATCCTTACTCCTACTGCCAACAGAGGATTGTTCCGCATAACTAATTCTATTATAGACTACTTATATTTTAAAATACAACTCGTCAAAGGCTTCGGCTGTTTGAACGGTTTCGTATTGTTTTTCGGGATCAATTTGTAATGACGTTGCTATTATTTCCTCTTGAATGGCTTCAAATTGTGTATATGAGTCGCCTATATTATTAATATCTAGCTTTAAAATGTTCTAACTTAGATCTGAGATTTCTTTAGAAAGATCATACAGAATTTGGATACGGCGATATAGCTTTTCTCTCCTAGCTAATAGTAATTTTAAATGATTTTCTAGTTTATTCATAACTATATACAATTTACAGCATAGAAAATATTGAAGTTTTCTTTAACTAATTCACTAAGTAGACTTGAACATTTAAAGCGAATAGGCCTAAGTTTTGCTATAATAGAATGCGCCTTTCGCCTAAACAAACATTGCAAAGATTAGATTATTAACTAACCTACAGTGGACTGTATTAAGCTTTATAATGTACAGTTTTTTGTTAATGCGTTATATAACTTAAGAAAACAAATAAACATATAAATTTTAAATATTCGAATATATTTTGAAGCAGTATTTCAACAGATTATAAACACATTTCAAAACTTGAACACCTTTAAAAACACTCACGGACAGGTTTATCCGGCCCGGAGGACCAAAATGTTTGTGCAATAATTAAGTAAAAGTTACTGACAAACTGTTGCTATAATTATATTAACGAAATAATAGTATTTGACGCTAATATACCCCAAAATAGAATGTAGGAGGCTAAGGCAAGGTTAGCTATGAAATGTAAAAGAGTTAGTGGGAAAGTTCACTTACTTGTAGGCAGTTGTCTGTCACAACTATAACTGGTGGTAGTACTACGTTCGGCCGCAAGATGAGTAGAGACAGCGCTACAATCGTAGTAAAAATGTAGATAAAAATGAATTATAATAGAAATAATTGTTCCTCACTCTCAATGTTGTATTTGAGGAAAAATGAGGAAATAACAAAGGATTTACCCAACATTTAATCAGGTAGAATCTGGCAAGCTAAATAATCTTTGTTTGCAAACATAAACAAAATATCAACGGATATTTGTATAAATTGGATGAGTGCTACAAATAAATAATAGGCTGGAAAAAAATATTTGACTTTTGTTTTTCTGTTAACGAAAATTTAGCTTCTTTGAAATATGCTAACAAAGGCTTTTTTATTATATACATATATACATACAAGATTATATATATATATATATATATATATATATATATATATACCGTACTATAACAACACTTAAAATTCCCATTAATAATAACATTTAAAAAAGGGGGTTTTAACCTCAGGAATCCAGTGGGATAACTCAAAATTTTCTGAAAAATCGTAGTCATCAATTTTTAAAAATGTTCAAGAAGCCCATATTCCCAGAATATTGGACTGAAGCAAGTCAACTTGGATGTACTATGCAAATACATTAATTCCCAGTTAGACCAGCATTTGCCATGACAATCCATAAGTCCAGAGGCAAACTTCGACGTAAGAATCCCCGTTTTTATGCACGAGATGATATATGTGACATTCTTCAGGGCTAAAGAAGGAGTAGCTAAAAATATCTTTTGCCAAATGATAATACACGTCATAAAGAAGTGTCTGTCGTTAAGTCTACACTCTCTACAAGGATAAAGAAATGTGCGGTTTCTAGAAAATATTTTGATACTACTAGATTATTAATTTTTAATAAGATCGCAGATTGAATTTTTCCTTATTAAGAATGTACCTAACTCTCAGTTAGCAATCCAACGGCTGTAGCTATGTGAACTAATCTCAGTAAAACTCCTCGTTCATCACTTTTTAAGTAAACCATGTGATTTGAAATCTCTCTATAATGTGACGTGTACTTCAGGTTCTGTAGTTATGTAGACTATAATACCCTGGCTCTGAGTGTACACAGCTTCCAAAATACAAAGTATCGAATGTTGAATAAACGTATGCAAGATGGATATGGTGGTTTTTAAAATTATCTCTTGTAAAAAAAAGGATACCTAATACATAATTTTAGTTACTTGTAGAAATTCCCTAATAAGTTTTAAATATTCGATTTTTAAAATAAATCAATATACTCCTCATTGAAATAAATTCAGCTAGATTAAAATAATTCTTAGATTGATTATTTTATTTATTATTTTCATTTGTATTATTTTATTAAATTTGCTTTTCCTCTCTATTGTATTTATTAATACCATAAGCGTAGTATGGTGAGGGTAGGGAGTTAAATCGAGTAAATTGGTGTCACTTCAAGGCTTTGTAACTGTAGGGAAATATAATTATAGTGTTATAGACATTCATGTTCTGTAGGTTTTGTTTATTAGCTGTCTATAGCAATAAATAAATCTAAAACCCGTATTTACCTTATTCAAAGCATGTAGCCCTGTTTCATCGACTAGATATACAAGTTATTTTTGTTCCCTATTATTTTAACAATTCACACGTAAATCGCGCACGCTCCCACCAGAAACCTCATTACGCCTCTCATACCATCACTAAAAATGTTACTCTTTACTTTAATAGAAAAATAAACCTTCTAAATTCACAAATTTTTATTTTTAATTTTGAACTGTAAAAACTATACCTCATTTTAATTTTTAAATACAATAATTCAATTTATTTTGTGTTTTATTTTTTTAATTATTATTACTTTTGACTATATAATCTACCGCTTTATGGAATAATACAAAAAGTGTAGTTTTATTGATTGCGAATTCTTTTATCCAATAAAGTGAATTCGGTTTCACAATGCATTCGTGTTCTCTGCTTATCCATTAAAAGGAAATAAATTAAAACTTTTGCCAGAACATTCAAAGCGAGTCTGTCAAGAGATTGTACTTGCGTGCTCTTGCGTGCAATAACAAGTCTTGTGCGAAAGCTCTCATGCTTAGGTACCAAACTGCAAAAACGCGGTTCTAGTTTATGTATTAAAACCTTTAACCACAAACTGTTAAGAGTGTTCGCTTCTTTCAGAAAGTGTATTTTGCGGAAAGGTTTTGTATGGTAGCAAGAAATCAGATGAAGGGTGACTAGCGGATTGGATCGTGTTGGCCTTCGGTTGGCAACAAACCACAACCAAATTTTAAATTCTGACTACAATTTTTTTTAAATAATAAATATTTTTTGAAAATAAGTAAAGATACAAGATATCCACGCATGATATAACGCCCCGAGGTGATAGCGTTGCAGCACACAGAATAAAAACCTGGCAATGGTTACCTTACTTTGTATCTCCACTGTGTTCATGTGTCATGAATCCCGAACACCTTCAGGATGGGACAGCTCTTGGGACCAGACCCAGGATTACGACAGTCCAACCTTCAAGGACGCCCATCTCTACTGGTACAAGTGTCAATGCTAGGCATTGGCTAGTAAGTAGGTATACATAAACTGACACCCCCTACAGAGAAACATTGGTCTAACGAGACTAATTAGTGAAGATATGTAAGCACGTGTATAACAAGAAATGAATTTACGTCATTAGATAGACTAGAGAATTTGGTGACGTCAAAGACAAAAAAAAGGTTAATAATATTATAAAAACGAACAAACCAAATGCACGCAGACATTCGGAAAGTTCACTTGAAAGCTGCTACTTTCACAAAATATAAATGAGTATTAACATAGGAAGGAAATGTTGCAACCTGCGCTCGCGATTGGACGATGAACTTTGGTTTGCTATCGTACGTGACAATCCGAATAATTTGGAAGTGCGGCAATCAATAGAAACCGTCCACGGAGGGGGAAGTAGAAAACTAAGTAAAATCTTTGCAGAACATGTGAAAAAAACGGTTTTGATTGAATTGTTAACAGTAATTGACCTCTAGAGTTAAAGATATCTAAATTACGTTACAGCTAGCTCTCTTACTATAGTATTATTATTTTGTAGTTTCATATGTAAGAACCATAAGCGATAAAATCATTATATAACATTTTAAACCTAAATTCATTAAAGAAAACACTTGTCACGAGTAAATTTTATCACTTTAAGGTACAATTTTTTTAAAATGGAAACATTTACAACCTATGATATATTTTACAAAAATAATCTTCATAATTTTATTCACATATTCTGATAATTGTTAAAATTATGAAGCTAATTATAGCTTAGCTAGTGAGAACAAATGACAAGTGAATGGCATGTAGCAAAAGCGTGTCGAGTCATGGTTTACGGATAACATGTCCTGATGCGACAGATACTGTGAGGTTTGGAAGAGACTGGATGCCGTTGTAGAATATGCCAGCTGAAGAATATGCCAGTTGCAGAATATGCCATTTGTAGAATATGCCAGTTGTAGAATATGCCAGTTGTAGGAGCTTGGGTGAAGAGTTTCGACCGATTCGAAAAATATTATTAAAATATTGCCAACAATAGTTTATTGCAAATATTATTGTTATTATTATTATTATTATTATTACAAATAATAAGTAATATACCTAAATAATATTCTTCATGGTTCAGCAAATGTGTTCACAAACAGAAATGTTATTATGAGTTACTTCACCGTTACAACTTCCTCAGCTACAAAAATATTATTATGAGTTACTTCACCGTTACAACTTCCTCAGCTATAAAAATGTTATTATGAGTTACTTCACCGTTACAACTTCCTCAGCTATAAAAATGTTATTATGAGTTACTTCACCGTTACAACTTCCTCAGCTATAAAAATGTTATTATGAGTTACTTCACCGTTACAACTTCCTCAGCTACAAAAATATTATTATGAGTTACTTCACCGTTACAACTTCCTCAGCTATAAAAATGTTATTATGAGTTACTTCACCGTTACAACTTCCTCAGCTATAAATATGTTATTATAGATTACTTCACCATTGCATCTTCCTCAGCTATAAAAAAGTTATTTTGGGTTACTTTACCATTACATCTTCTTCAGTTACAAAAATATTATTATGGGTTACTCTACCATTACGCCTTCTTCAGCTATAAAAATGGTATTATGGGTTACTTCACCATTACACCTTCCTCAGCTAAAAAAATGGTATTATGGGCTACTTCACTATTACATCTTCTTCAGTTACAAAAATATTATTATGGGTTACTCTACCATTACGCCTTCTACAGCTATAAAAATGGTATTATGGGTTACTTCACCATTACACCTTCCTCAGCTAAAAAAATGGTATTATGGGCTACTTCACTATTACATCTTCTTCAGTTACAAAAATATTATTATGGGTTACTCTACCATTACGCCTTCTTCAGCTATAAAAATGGTATTATGGGTTACTTCACCATTACATCTTCCTCAACTAAAAAAATGGTATTATGGGCTACTTCACTATTACATCTTCTTCAGTTACAAAAATATTATTATGGGTTACTCTACCATTACGCCTTCTTCAGCTATAAAAATGGTATTATGGGTTACTTCACCATTACATCTTCCTCAACTAAAAAAATGGTATTATGGGCTACTTCACTATTACATCTTCTTCAGTTACAAAAATATTATTATGGGTTACTCTACCATTACGCCTTCTTCAGCTATAAAAATGGTATTATGGGTTACTTCACCATTACATCTTCCTCAACTAAAAAAATGGTATTATGGCTTACTTCACCATTACATCTTCCTCAGTTACAAAAATATTATTATGGGTTACTCTACCATTACGCCTTCTTCAGCTATAAAAATGGTATTATGGGTTACTTCACCATTACATCTTCCTCAACTAAAAAAATGGTATTATGGGTTACTTCACCATTACATCTTCCTCAACTAAAAAAATGGTATTATGGCTTACTTCACCATTACATCTTCCTCAGTTACAAAAATATTATTATGGGTTACTCTACCATTACGCCTTCTTCAGCTATAAAAATGGTATTATGGGTTACTTCACCATTACATCTTCCTCAGCTATAAAAATGGTATTATGGATTACTTCACCATTACATCTTCCTCAACTAAAAAAATGGTATTATGGGTTACTTCACCATTACATCTTCCTCAGCTATAAAAATGGTATTATGGGTTACTTCACCATTACATCTTCCTCAACTAAAAAAATGGTATTATGGGCTACTTCACTATTACATCTTCTTCAGTTACAAAAATATTATTATGGGTTACTCTACCATTACATCTTCCTCAACTAAAAAAATGGTATTATGGGTTACTTCACCATTACATCTTCCTCAGCTATAAAAATGGTATTATGGGTTACTTCACCATTACATCTTCCTCAACTAAAAAAATGGTATTATGGCTTACTTCACCATTACATCTTCCTCAGTTACAAAAATATTATTATGGGTTACTCTACCATTACGCCTTCTTCAGCTATAAAAATGGTATTATGGGTTACTTCACCATTACATCTTCCTCAGCTATAAAAATGGTATTATGGATTACTTCACCATTACATCTTCCTCAACTAAAAAAATGGTATTATGGGTTACTTCACCATTACATCTTCCTCAGCTATAAAAATGGTATTATGGGTTACTTCACCATTACATCTTCCTCAGCTATAAAAATGGTATTATGGGCTACTTCACTATTACATCTTCTTCAGTTACAAAAATATTATTATGGGTTACTCTACCATTACGCCTTCTTCAGCTATAAAAATGGTATTATGGGTTACTTCACCATTACATCTTCCTCAGTTACAAAAATATTATTATGGGTTACTCTACCATTACGCCTTCTTCAGCTATAAAAATGGTATTATGGGTTACTTCACCATTACATCTTCCTCAGCTATAAAAATGGTATTATGGATTACTTCACCATTACATCTTCCTCAACTAAAAAAATGGTATTATGGGTTACTTCACCATTACATCTTCCTCAGCTATAAAAATGGTATTATGGGTTACTTCACCATTACATCTTCCTCAACTAAAAAAATGGTATTATGGGCTACTTCACTATTACATCTTCTTCAGTTACAAAAATATTATTATGGGTTACTCTACCATTACGCCTTCTTCAGCTATAAAAATGGTATTATGGGTTACTTCACCATTACATCTTCCTCAACTAAAAAAATGGTATTATGGGCTACTTCACTATTACATCTTCTTCAGTTACAAAAATATTATTATGGGTTACTCTACCATTACGCCTTCTTCAGCTATAAAAATGGTATTATGGGTTACTTCACCATTACATCTTCCTCAACTAAAAAAATGGTATTATGGCTTACTTCACCATTACATCTTCCTCAGTTACAAAAATATTATTATGAGTTACTCTACCATTACGCCTTCTTCAGCTATAAAAATGGTATTATGGGTTACTTCACCATTACATCTTCCTCAACTAAAAAAATGGTATTATGGGTTACTCTACCATTACGCCTTCTTCAGCTATAAAAATGGTATTATGGGTTACTTCACCATTACATCTTCCTCAACTAAAAAAATGGTATTATGGGTTACTTCACCATTGCATCTTCCTCAGCTATAAAAATGGTATTATGGGTTACTTCACCATTACATCTTCCTCAACTAAAAAAATGGTATTATGGGTTACTTCACCATTACATCTTCCTCAACTAAAAAAATGGTATTATGGGTTACTTCACCATTACATCTTCCTCAGTTACAAAAATAATTATATGGGTTACTCTACCATTACGCCTTCTTCAGCTATAAAAATGGTATTATGGGTTACTTCACCATTACATCTTCCTCAACTAAAAAAATGGTATTATGGGTTACTTCACCATTGCATCTTCCTCAACTAAAAAAATGGTATTATGGGTTACTTCACCATTACATCTTCCTCAACTAAAAAAATGGTATTATGGGTTACTTCACCATTACATCTTCCTCAGTTACAAAAATATTAATATGGGTTACTCTACCATTACGCCTTCTTCAGCTATAAAAATGGTATTATGGGTTACTTCACCATTACATCTTCCTCAACTAAAAAAAATGGTATTATGGCTTACTTCACCATTACATCTTCCTCAGTTACAAAAATATTATTATTGGTTACTCTACCATTACGCCTTCTTCAGCTATAAAAATGGTATTATGGGTTACTTCACCATTACATCTTCCTCAACTAAAAAAATGGTATTATGGCTTACTTC
Source organism: Prosapia bicincta (assembly GCA_036971475.1). NCBI lineage: Eukaryota > Metazoa > Arthropoda > Insecta > Hemiptera > Cercopidae > Prosapia > Prosapia bicincta. The sequence goes on along the minus strand of JBAIZL010000066.1, from coordinate 1,332,399 downwards.
ACCATTACATCTTCCTCAGTTACAAAAATATTATTATGGGTTACTCTACCATTACGCCTTCTTCAGCTATAAAAATGGTATTATGGGTTACTTCACCATTACATCTTCCTCAGCTATAAAAATGGTATTATGGGTTACTTCACCATTACATCTTCCTCAGTTACAAAAATATTATTATGGGTTACTCTACCATTACGCCTTCTTCAGCTATAAAAATGGTATTATGGGTTACTTCACCATTACATCTTCCTCAGCTATAAAAATGGTATTATGGCTTACTTCACCATTACATCTTCCTCAGTTACAAAAATATTATTATGGGTTACTCTACCATTACGCCTTCTTCAGCTATAAAAATGGTATTATGGGTTACTTCACCATTACATCTTCCTCAACTAAAAAAATGGTATTATGGCTTACTTCACCATTACATCTTCCTCAGTTACAAAAATATTATTATGGGTTACTCTACCATTACGCCTTCTTCAGCTATAAAAATGGTATTATGGGTTACTTCACCATTACATCTTCCTCAACTAAAAAAATGGTATTATGGCTTACTTCACCATTACATCTTCCTCAGTTACAAAAATATTATTATGGGTTACTCTACCATTACGCCTTCTTCAGCTATAAAAATGGTATTATGGGTTACTTCACCATTACATCTTCCTCAACTAAAAAAATGGTATTATGGCTTACTTCACCATTACATCTTCCTCAGTTACAAAAATATTATTATGGGTTACTCTACCATTACGCCTTCTTCAGCTATAAAAATGGTATTATGGGTTACTTCACCATTACATCTTCCTCAACTAAAAAAATGGTATTATGGCTTACTTCACCATTACATCTTCCTCAGTTACAAAAATATTATTATGGGTTACTTTACCATTACGCCTTCTTCAGCTATAAAAATGGTATTATGGGTTACTTCACCATTACATCTTCCTCAACTAAAAAAATGGTATTATGGCTTACTTCACCATTACATCTTCCTCAGTTACAAAAATATTATTATGGGTTACTCTACCATTACGCCTTCTTCAGCTATAAAAATGGTATTATGGGTTACTTCACCATTACATCTTCCTCAGCTATAAAAATGGTATTATGGGTTACTTCACCATTAGATCTTCCTCAGCTATAAAAATGGTATTATGGGTTACTTCACCATTACATCTTCCTCAGTTATAAAAATGGTATTATGGGTTACTTCACCATTACATCTTCCTCAGTTACAAAAATATTATTATGGGTTACTCTACCATTACGCCTTCTTCAGCTATAAAAATGTGTTTATGGGTTACTTCACCATTACATCTTCCTCAGCTTTAAAAACGAAAACGACCTAATAGATTCGGATCCAAATAGTCAATGGCACTGAATTATCTAGGCCATGAATAGCACAGAATGAGTTAGGCGATGAATAGTACTGAATGACCTACGCCATGAATAAATAGCACTGAATGAACTTAACCATGAATAGAACTGAATGAACTAAACAATGAATAGCACTGAATGAGCTAGGACATGAAAAGAACTGAATGAGTTAGACCATGTATAGAACTAAATGAATAAGTCCATGAATAGCATTGAATGACCTATGCCATGAATAGCACTGAATGAGTTAGGTCATGAATAGCACGGTATGAGCTATGCCATGAATAGAACTGAATGAGAAAGTCCATGAATAGTACTGAATGAGCTAAACCATGAATAGCACTGAATGTTCTATGCCATGAATAATACTGATTGAGCTATACCATGAATAGCACTGAATGATCAAGTCCATTAATAGCACTTAATGAACTAAACCATGAATAGCACTGAATGAGCTAAACCAAGAATATCGCTCAATGACCTAGGGCACGAATAGCATTGAACGAATAATCGATGGACTAAATAGCACGTTGAAAGGCCAGATGCAGAGTTAGAAGGAAGAGTAAGTAGTTCAGGAAAAGATTTTGGGTTTTTACTTTATTAATAAAGGCAAAAATAAATATAACAAGGGGGCATGTGGAGAATCATTTCCTCCACTACTGCTGGCAGTTAATGGAGGTGGTATTTTAATCGCGGATGTGACACACTGAGAGTATAAAAAGAGACAAAACGGATTCTCAGACTGAACTGTCGAGAGTTACGCGGATGTTGGACGGCACTCTACGGTCCAACGTATCTATCTGTGATTGACAAAGAGGCACTTCCAACTCAGTCGGAGGTAACTGGTTAAAGCAGTCAAAACAAAGACACAAATTGCTTACTCAATGTTTAAGTTGGGTCATATTGAAGCAAAATGGATTTTCTCAAAATTTTCAGTAAACATTTAAACAACATATTTCCCTTTTAGGGACGGTTAATTGTCGAGGTAAAAGTAGAGAACTCTGACTATAATGCATTCAGTTTATTGACAAGCTTAAAGCTGATGCTAATCGTAAAATTTCTCTTTCTACAAAGTTTCATCGAAACATCTTACACTTATTATTACATTTTCATGATAATCATTGTTTTATCAGTTTCCACTTTTAACGATTGATATATTGTATAAACACAACAAAAGATTTTAAATTTAGAGAAGGTGAACGCCTTAGCTTAAGTCTTAGCCTTACATTGAGATTTCTTCATAAATTGTTTAACCTAATCTGTTACACTGACGTAAATAGTTTAAGTATCTACTTCAAGTAGTCTATTATAAAAATAAAAATCATTTGCCTCGTCTTAAAGAGGTTGCATAGTTATTTAGTCAAGTAAGTGGGGTACTTTACAGTTATAAAATCATAACTATACATGTTAATTATATATTACAAGTTATACCTCAGAAATAGAATGTTTTGTATCTCCCAAATAAAAAGAACATTTTCAACTGAATATGTTAATTATTATGTAGCCAAAAAAGTGAAAATGGTTTTAGAATTAAAACCTAGATATGTGAAATTTCAATACTTACAAAAGTGGACTGTTTTATATCTAAATATGTGAAAAGTTTTATTCGTAAAAACAACCTAAGCTTTATGACGTTTAGAATCATTTCAGGTATTAAAACACTTAGTAAAAGTTATCTAAAATTAATAGAAAGCACTTCAAGTCTACATAAGGTATATAGTTTTATTTTGTTAACTTTATTGTAGAAAATGTAGATAACATGTAGTGTATGAGAGTTTTCTCACTTTCGTAACGTTGCGATATCTTGACTTGTATCAGAATCCCTCCATCACTCTAATGTACCTGTGCACTGTCACTATATGAGTAGGCCTACATAGATGTAACAGTGGTAGAAGCATTGCATATACATTTAGAATATATTACAGGCATTGTCGAGCATTGAATCTACAGTCATCAATCATTCATTTTATTAAATGGTCGTTAAAATGTAGGTCTTTAAAATGTAACAAGTTAAAGGAGAATGATAAAGGTGAAGCTGTCAAAGAGAAAATGTGTATTGATTTTTATTCGGTTAACAAATAGGAAACACGTCTAGTGAGAAGTATGATTTTTCTGTCATTAGTGGAAATTCTGGTCAAATTTTATTTTTATCAAACCCTCTTTATTTCCAATTTCTTATGTTTACATAATATTTTACATATGAATAATAAAGACCCAAGTGTATTAGGATCTTTACTATGTATGAATTCACTGTGGGTATTTTAAACGTAATAACAAAAATATTTGTTAAAACTGCAGAATAATTGTGAATTAGCTTCATTATTCATTACACGTTCATTTTTACAGTAGATTTATGATTCATTGCAGGTTTGCTATTCACTGGTCATTCAATATTCATTGCATCTTTATTATTTATGCAGTTTAGGAGTTATTGCAGACGGATTTATTCTTCACTGAGGGTTCAGTATTTATTGCAGGCTCATTATTCACTGCATGTTTATGTTTTAGTATAGGTTTTGTATTTATTGCATGTTTATTCTTCACTCAAGGCACAGTATGTATTGCAATTTCATTATTCACTGCATGTTTATGTTTTAGTATAGGTTTTGTATTCATTGCATGTTTATTCTTCACTCAAGGCACAGTATGTATTGCAATTTCATTATTCACTGCATGTTTATGTTTTAGTATAGGTATTGTATTCATTGCATGTTTATTCTTCACTCAAGGCACAGTATGTATTGCAATTTCATTATTCACTGCATGTTTATGTTTTAGTATAGGTTTTGTATTCATTGCATGTTTATTCTTCACTCAAGGCACAGTATGTATTGCAATTTCATTATTCACTGCATGTTTATGTTTTAGTATATGTTTTGTATTTATTGCATGTTTATTCTTCACTCAAGGCACAGTATGTATTGCAATTTCATTATTCACTGCATGTTTATGTTTTAGTATAGGTTTTGTATTCATTGCATGTTTATTCTTCACTCAAGGCACAGTATGTATTGCAATTTCATTATTCACTGCATGTTTATGTTTTAGTATAGGTTTTGTATTCATTGCATGTTTATTCTTCACTCAAGGCACAGTATGTATTGCAATTTCATTATTCACTGCATGTTTATGTTTTAGTATAGGTTTTGTATTCATTGCATGTTTATTATTCACTCAAGGCACAGTATGTATTGCAATTTCATTATTCACTGCATGTTTATGTTTAAGTATAGGTTTTGTATTTATTGCATGTTTATTCTTCACTCAAGGCACAGTATGTATTGCAATTTCATTATTCACTGCATGTTTATGTTTTAGTATAGGTTTTGTATTTATTGCATGTTTATTCTTCACTCAAGGCACAGTATGTATTGCAATTTCATTATTCACTGCATGTTTATGTTTTAGTATAGGTTTTGTATTTATTGCATGTTTATTCTTCACTCAAGGCACAGTATGTATTGCAATTTCATTATTCACTGCATGTTTATGTTTTAGTATAGGTTTTGTATTCATTGCATGTTTATTCTTCACTCAAGGCACAGTATGTATTGCAATTTCATTATTCACTGCATGTTTATGTTTTAGTATAGGTTTTGTATTCATTGCATGTTTATTCTTCACTCAAGGCACAGTATGTATTGCAATTTCATTATTCACTGCATGTTTATGTTTTAGTATAGGTTTTGTATTTATTGCATGTTTATTCTTCACTCAAGGCACAGTATGTATTGCAATTTCATTATTCACTGCATGTTTATGTTTTAGTATAGGTTTTGTATTCATTGCATGTTTATTCTTCACTCAAGGCACAGTATGTATTGCAATTTCATTATTCACTGCATGTTTATGTTTTAGTATAGGTTTTGTATTTATTGCATGTTTATTCTTCACTCAAGGCACAGTATGTATTGCAATTTCATTATTCACTGCATGTTTATGTTTTAGTATAGGTTTTGTATTTATTGCATGTTTATTCTTCACTCAAGGCACAGTATGTATTGCAATTTCATTATTCACTGCATGTTTATGTTTTAGTATAGGTTTTGTATTCATTGCATGTTTATTCTTCACTCAAGGCACAGTATGTATTGCAATTTCATTATTCACTGCATGTTTATGTTTTAGTATAGGTTTTGTATTCATTGCATGTTTATTCTTCACTCAAGGCACAGTATGTATTGCAATTTCATTATTCACTGCATGTTTATGTTTTAGTATAGGTTTTGTATTTATTGCATGTTTATTCTTCACTCAAGGCACAGTATGTATTGCAATTTCATTATTCACTGCATGTTTATGTTTTAGTATAGGTTTTGTATTTATTGCATGTTTATTCTTCACTCAAGGCACAGTATGTATTGCAATTTCATTATTCACTGCATGTTTATGTTTTAGTATAGGTTTTGTATTCATTGCATGTTTATTCTTCACTCAAGGCAAAGTATGTATTGCAATTTCATTATTCACTGCATGTTTATGTTTTAGTATAGGTTTTGTATTTATTGCATGTTTATTCTTCACTCAAGGCACAGTAAGTATTGCAATTTCATTATTCACTGCATGTTTATGTTTTAGTATAGGTTTTGTATTCATTGCATGTTTATTCTTCACTCAAGGCACAGTAAGTATTGCAATTTCATTATTCACTGCATGTTTATGTTTTAGTATAGGTTTTGTATTCATTGCATGTTTATTCTTCACTCAAGGCACAGTAAGTATTGCAATTTCATTATTCACTGCATGTTTATGTTTTAGTATAGGTTTTGTATTCATTGCATGTTTATTCTTCACTCAAGGCACAGTATGTATTGCAATTTCATTATTCACTGCATGTTTATGTTTTAGTATAGGTTTTGTATTCATTGCATGTTTATTCTTCACTCAAGGCACAGTATGTATTGCAATTTCATTATTCACTGCATGTTTATGTTTTAGTATAGGTTTTGTATTTATTGCATGTTTATTCTTCACTCAAGGCACAGTATGTATTGCAATTTCATTATTCACTGCATGTTTATGTTTTAGTATAGGTTTTGTATTCATTGCATGTTTATTCTTCACTCAAGGCACAGTATGTATTGCAATTTCATTATTCACTGCATGTTTATGTTTTAGTATAGGTTTTGTATTTATTGCATGTTTATTCTTCACTCAAGGCACAGTAAGTATTGCAATTTCATTATTCACTGCATGTTTATGTTTTAGTATAGGTTTTGTATTCATTGCATGTTTATTCTTCACTCAAGGCACAGTAAGTATTGCAATTTCATTATTCACTGCATGTTTATGTTTTAGTATAGGTTTTGTATTCATTGCATGTTTATTCTTCACTCAAGGCACAGTAAGTATTGCAATTTCATTATTCACTGCATGTTTATGTTTTAGTATAGGTTTTGTATTCATTGCATGTTTATTCTTCACTCAAGGCACAGTATGTATTGCAATTTCATTATTCACTGCATGTTTATGTTTTAGTATAGGTTTTGTATTCATTGCATGTTTATTCTTCACTCAAGGCACAGTATGTATTGCAATTTCATTATTCACTGCATGTTTATGTTTTAGTATAGGTTTTGTATTTATTGCATGTTTATTCTTCACTCAAGGCACAGTATGTATTGCAATTTCATTATTCACTGCATGTTTATGTTTTAGTATAGGTTTTGTATTCATTGCATGTTTATTCTTCACTCAAGGCACAGTATGTATTGCAATTTCATTATTCACTGCATGTTTATGTTTAAGTATAGGTTTTGTATTTATTGCATGTTTATTCTTCACTCAAGGCACAGTATGTATTGCAATTTCATTATTCACTGCATGTTTATGTTTTAGTATAGGTTTTGTATTTATTGCATGTTTATTCTTCACTCAAGGCACAGTATGTATTGCAATTTCATTATTCACTGCATGTTTATGTTTAAGTATAGGTTTTGTATTTATTGCATGTTTATTCTTCACTCAAGGCACAGTATGTATTGCAATTTCATTATTCACTGCATGTTTATGTTTTAGTATAGGTTTTGTATTTATTGCATGTTTATTCTTCACTCAAGGCACAGTATGTATTGCAATTTCATTATTCACTGCATGTTTATGTTTAAGTATAGGTTTTGTATTTATTGCATGTTTATTCTTCACTCAAGGCACAGTATGTATTGCAATTTCATTATTCACTGCATGTTTATGTTTTAGTATAGGTTTTGTATTCATTGCATGTTTATTCTTCACTCAAGGCACAGTATGTATTGCAATTTCATTATTCACTGCATGTTTATGTTTTAGTATAGGTTTTGTATTCATTGCATGTTTATTCTTCACTCAAGGCACAGTATGTATTGCAATTTCATTATTCACTGCATGTTTATGTTTTAGTATAGGTTTTGTATTCATTGCATGTTTATTCTTCACTCAAGGCACAGTATGTATTGCAATTTCATTATTCACTGCATGTTTATGTTTTAGTATAGGTTTTGTATTTATTGCATGTTTATTCTTCACTCAAGGCACAGTATGTATTGCAATTTCATTATTCACTGCATGTTTATGTTTTAGTATAGGTTTTGTATTTATTGCATGTTTATTCTTCACTCAAGGCACAGTATGTATTGCAATTTCATTATTCACTGCATGTTTATGTTTTAGTATAGGTTTTGTATTCATTGCATGTTTATTCTTCACTCAAGGCACAGTATGTATTGCAATTTCATTATTCACTGCATGTTTATGTTTTAGTATAGGTTTTGTATTCATTGCATGTTTATTCTTCACTCAAGGCACAGTATGTATTGCAATTTCATTATTCACTGCATGTTTATTTTTTAGTTTAGGTTTTTATATTCATTGCAGGTTTATTTTGCAAGTTTAGGTTTTTATATTCATTGCAGGTTTATTTTGCAAGTTTTGTATTTCTTATAAATACTTACCATTTGTAATGTAACTATTCAACTCATTTTGGAGATAGAAACAATTGTTGGCATCCTACATTAGTTATATATTTGTTTTAATAAAATTTATTTGATATTATATTATTATGATTTATGAATATATTACAAATTATTATATTCTTAAAATAATATTTGATGTAATCAAAATCTAATTGAATTGCTATAAAGTTACTTATCACTCCAATTGTTTTATAGATTTCATGTATACATTTTAATAGAAGAATTTACAGTTTTTATTACAAGTAAAAACATTTTATTTTAGGACATATTTTCGTATTTAGTAATATACCATAAATTTTTAATTGTAATAATATAAAATTAATGTCAATAAGAAACCCGAGTTTAAAATAAAAGCCTAAACCATTATGTAAATGTTTAGTCCCTACTTAATTATTTCTCAGATAATTCCTTCAACATGTCTAAATTATATTTGGCATACGTCTCTAATCCTTGAGACAAAAGCTTGAGTAACATTAGAATAATAAGGTGTTTAGGGAAGGTTGGGACTGCGCATGCTCGCAGACATCGAATCGACTGCCCCCTCCTACAGTTAATACGATGCCTTTTACGCTACGTACTTTGCAAGGGAGACTGGCTTAGTTAGGTTTGCCGGCCAATAGGTGTCAGCACATCCGCTGCCCAGGAGGTCTCAGCTCTGCAATAAAGGTAACAAATACAAAACACTCTCGATATAGTCATTTATATTTAATTAATCGATCACTTAAGTGATGCTTTCTGCCACTCATTCCCCTAAATGGTGAAATCGCCATTTTACATATCACATTGAATCAACCTTACTGTGTCTGAATACACACATGGTCCCAGATTTGTTATTTTTTTAATAATTGTAGTTAAATTTATATAATATAAAATGTAGTTAAATTTCTATTTTTATCTCTAGCTGTGTTGAACTTAACATTTTTTATATTTATTATTTTATTTCAATTATCTCATAAAACACATTCTACGAGAAAAAACATAGACTTAATGTATTAGCGAATGTACCCTTAATGTATTAGCGAATGTACCATTAATGTATTAGCGAATGCACCCTTGACGTATTAGCGAATGTACACTTAATGTATTAGCGAATGTACCATTAAAGTATTAGCGAATGTACCATTAAAGTATTAGCGAATGTACCATTAAAGTATTAGCGAATGTACACTTAATGTATTAGCGAATGTACCATTAAAGTATTAGCGAATGAACCCTTGACGTATTACCGAATGTACACTTGATGTATTAGCGAATGTACCATTAAAGTATTAGCGAATGCACCCTTGACGTATTACCGAATGTACCATTAAAGTATTAGCGAATGTACACTTAATGTATTAGCGAATGTACCATTAAAGTATTAGCGAATGAACCCTTGACGTATTACCGAATGTACACTTGATGTATTAGCGAATGTACCATTAAAGTATTAGCGAATGCACCCTTGACGTATTACCGAATGTACCATTAAAGTATTAGCGAATGTACACTTAATGTATTAGCGAATGTACCATTAAAGTATTAGCGAATGAACCCTTGACGTATTACCGAATGTACCATTAAAGTATTAGCGAATGTACACTTAATGTATTAGCGAATGTACCATTAAAGTATTAGCGAATGTACCATTAAAGTATTAGCGAATGTACACTTAATGTATTAGCGAATGTACCATTAAAGTATTAGCGAATGTACCATTAAAGTATTAGCGAATGTACCATTAATGTATTAGCTAATGTTCCATTAAAGTATTAGCGAATGTACCATTAAAGTATTAGCGAATGAACCCTTGACGTATTACCGAATGTACACTTGATGTATTAGCGAATGTACCATTAAAGTATTAGCGAATGCACCCTTGACGTATTACCGAATGTACCATTAAAGTATTAGCGAATGTACACTTAATGTATTAGCGAATGTACCATTAAAGTATTAGCGAATGAACCCTTGACGTATTACCGAATGTACCATTAAAGTATTAGCGAATGTACACTTAATGTATTAGCGAATGTACCATTAAAGTATTAGCGAATGTACCATTAAAGTATTAGCGAATGTACACTTAATGTATTAGCGAATGTACCATTAAAGTATTAGCGAATGTACCATTAAAGTATTAGCGAATGAACCCTTGACGTATTACCGAATGTACACTTGATGTATTAGCGAATGTACCATTAAAGTATTAGCGAATGCACCCTTGACGTATTACCGAATGTACACTTAATGTATTAGCGAATGTACCATTAAAGTATTAGCGAATGAACCCTTGACGTATTACCGAATGTACCATTAAAGTATTAGCGAATGTACACTTAATGTATTAGCGAATGTACCATTAAAGTATTAGCGAATGTACCATTAAAGTATTAGCGAATGTACACTTAATGTATTAGCGAATGTACCATTAAAGTATTAGCGAATGTACCATTAAAGTATTAGCGAATGTACCATTAATGTATTAGCTAATGTTCCATTAAAGTATTAGCGAATGTACCATTAAAGTATTAGCGAATGAACCCTTGACGTATTACCGAATGTACACTTGATGTATTAGCGAATGTACCATTAAAGTATTAGCGAATGCACCCTTGACGTATTACCGAATGTACCATTAAAGTATTAGCGAATGTACACTTAATGTATTAGCGAATGTACCATTAAAGTATTAGCGAATGAACCCTTGACGTATTACCGAATGTACCATTAAAGTATTAGCGAATGTACACTTAATGTATTAGCGAATGTACCATTAAAGTATTAGCGAATGTACCATTAAAGTATTAGCGAATGTACACTTAATGTATTAGCGAATGTACCATTAAAGTATTAGCGAATGTACCATTAAAGTATTAGCGAATGAACCCTTGACGTATTACCGAATGTACACTTGATGTATTAGCGAATGTACCATTAAAGTATTAGCGAATGCACCCTTGACGTATTACCGAATGTACACTTAATGTATTAGCGAATGTACCATTAAAGTATTAGCGAATGAACCCTTGACGTATTACCGAATGTACGCTTGATGTATTAGCGAATGTACACTTGATGTATTAGCGAATGTACCATTAAAGTATTAGCGAATGCACCCTTGACGTATTACCGAATGTACACTTAATGTATTAGCGAATGTACCATTAAAGTATTAGCGAATGCACCCTTGACGTATTACCGAATGTACACTTGATGTATTAGCGAATGTACACTTAATGTATTAGCGAATGTACCATTAAAGTATTAGCGAATGAACCCTTGACGTATTACCGAATGTACACTTGATGTATTAGCGAATGTACCATTAAAGTATTAGCGAATGCACCCTTGACGTATTACCGAATGTACACTTAATGTATTAGCGAATGTACCATTAAAGTATTAGCGAATGTACCATTAAAGTATTAGCGAATGCACCCTTGACGTATTACCGTATGTACACTTGATGTATTAGCGAATGTACCATTAAAGTATTAGCGAATGCACCCTTGACGTATTACCGTATGTACACTTGATGTATTAGCGAATGTACCATTAAAGTATTAGCGAATGCACCCTTGACGTATTACCGTATGTACACTTGATGTATTAGCGAATGTACCATTAAAGTATTAGCGAATGAACCCTTGACGTATTACCGAATGTACACTTGATGTATTAGCGAATGTACCATTAAAGTATTAGCGAATTCACCCTTGACGTATTACCGAATGTACACTTGATGTATTAGCGAATGTACCATTAAAGTAGTAGCGAATGCACCCTTGACGTATTACCGAATGTACACTTAATGTATTAGCGAATGTACCATAAAGTATTACCGAATGTACACTTAATGTATTAGCGAATGTACCATTAAAGTATTAGCGAATGCACCCTTGACGTATTACCGAATGTAGACTTGATGTATTAGCGAATGTACACTTGATGTGTTAGCGAATGTACCATTAAAGTATTAGCGAATGAACCCTTGACGTATTACCGAATGTACACTTGATGTATTAGCGAATGTACCATTAAAGTATTAGCGAATGCACCCTTGACGTATTACCGAATGTACACTTAATGTATTAGCAAATGTACCATTAAAATATTAGCGAATGTACTATTAAAGTATTAGCGAATGAACCCTTGACGTATTACCGAATGTACACTTGATGTATTAGCGAATGTACCATTAAAGTATTAGCGAATGCACCCTTGACGTATTACCGAATGTACCATTAAAGTATTAGCGAATGTACACTTAATGTATTAGCAAATGTACCATTAAAATATTAGCGAATGTACTATTAAAGTATTAGCGAATTAACCCTTGACGTATTACCGAATGTACACTTAATGTATTAGCGAATGTACCATTAAAGTATTAGCGAATGAACCCTTGACGTATTACCGAATGTACACTTGATGTATTAGCGAATGTACCATTAAAGTATTAGCGAATGCACCCTTGACGTATTACCGAATGTACACTTAATGTATTAGCGAATGTACCATTAAAGTATTAGCGAATGCACCCTTGACGTATTACCGAATGTACACTTAATGTATTAGCGAATGTTCCATTAATGTATTAGCGAATGCACCCTTGACGTATTACTGAATGTACACTTGATGTATTAGCGAATGTACCATTAAAGTATTAGCGAATGCACCCTTGACGTATTAGCGAATGTACACTTGATGTATTAGCGAATGTACCATTAAAGTATTAGCGAATGCACCCTTGACGTATTACCGAATGTACACTTGATGTATTAGCGAATGTACCATTAAAGTATTAGCGAATGCACCCTTGACGTATTACCGAATGTACACTTAATGTATTAGCGAATGTACCATTAAAGTATTAGCGAATGTACACTTAATGTATTAGCGAATGTTCCATTAAAGTATTAGCGAATGCACCCTTGACGTATTACCGAATGTACACTTAATGTATTAGCGAATGTACCATTAAAGTATTAGCGAATGTACCATTAAAGTATTAGCGAATGTACCATTAAAGTATTAGCGAATGTACACTTAATGTATTAGCGAATGTTCCATTAAAGTATTAGCGAATGCACCCTTGACGTATTACCGAATGTACACTTAATGTATTAGCGAATGTACCATTAAAGTATTAGCGAATGTACCATTAAAATATTAGCGAATGTACCATTAAAGTATTAGCTAATGTTCCATTAAAGTATTAGCGAATGCACCCTTGACGTATTACCGAATTTACACTTAATGTATTAGCGAATGTTCCATTAAAGTATTAGCGAATGCACCCTTGACGTATTACCGAATGTACACTTAATGTATTAGCGAATGTTCCATTAAAGTATTAGCTAATGTTCCATTAAAGTATTAGCGAATGTTCCATTAAAGTATTAGCGAATGCACCCTTGACGTATTACCGAATGTACACTTAATGTATTAGCGAATGTACCATTAAAGTATTAGCGAATGTACACTTAATGTATTAGCGAATGTTCCATTAAAGTATTAGCGAATGCACCCTTGACGTATTACCGAATGTACACTTAATGTATTAGCGAATGTACCATTAAAGTATTAGCGAATGTACCATTAAAGTATTAGCGAATGTACCATTAAAGTATTAGCTAATGTTCCATTAAAGTATTAGCGAATGCACCCTTGACGTATTACCGAATTTACACTTAATGTATTAGCGAATGTTCCATTAAAGTATTAGCGAATGCACCCTTGACGTATTACCGAATGTACACTTAATGTATTAGCGAATGTACCATTAAAGTATTAGCGAATGCACCCTTGACGTATTACCGAATGTACACTTGATGTATTAGCGAATGTACACTTGATGTATTAGCGAATGTACCATTAAAGTATTAGCGAATGAACCCTTGACGTATTACCGAATGTACACTTGATGTATTAGCGAATGCACCATTAAAGTATTAGCGAATGCACCCTTGACGTATTACCGAATGTACACTTAATGTATTAGCGAATGTACACTTAATGTATTAGCGAATGTAATCTTGTGTTGCTGAATATCCTTAATACATAAATATATACTGTGATTGTTTAACTTCTATTTTATCCGTAAAGTACATTTATTTTTGGCCTAAGGTAAGGATTTGTTTAACCTTTCTTGGCTTAAACATGCAGACCATACTTGTGTTTATGTTTAATACCTCTCTAATTAATCAATTATTGCTTAGTTTTTTCATATTTTATTGTTGAGTGTATGATCATTAAGGTAAATTTTCTGTTTAAATTTAAATTAAAAACCAATATGTTTAATATCTTTCCCGTTCATTTACTATTGCTGCTACTGTTTCAAATACTGATGCTTGTTATGGTTGAGTGTATGGTGATTAGGAATTGTTTTTGTTTAAATTAAAATTAATTTTTTTAAAAAATTTTATAATTTTAAAGGTGGAGTTTTTATATCAGCAGGGTTTTCAATGTTTTCAGTTAATTGTTTACTTTTGGTAAATGTTCTGGATACAAATTTGAAATATAAATATTCTTAACTAAAGTAACAGATATATGTTCAATGATCTAAAAGGATTTATGTATTTTGAAAACGTATCTAAAGCTGTATTGTGCAATATTAAAGAATTATATACAATTGTTATATAAGATTTGAGTTTGACCTGTGAGTTAAGATAAAACCATTTTTATTTAATGGTAAACTCTCAATTAAAATGTTAGTCACATACAACCGTATTGAAAGAGCAATCCATCCCCAATGATATGAGCTACCCTTTTTAAGAAATAAAGTATAACGGACACAACAATTTGTTTCTCTGAGTTGCAGTTCCCTTGTTGTAAAGTTTAGTCCAAGACTGAGGTTGATGACTTCGTAATGCAACAGCTGTTGATCAAGTAAAATTAACTATTGAATTTTGTTTTGGGTTTATGTCTATATAAATAATTCGCAATTTTGTTTTACCGTACATTAGAGGCGGCCAGTTTACTGGCTTTGTGAAAACAAAATGGCGTGCACAATTAACATTTTATTTAATCTATTACGTTACATACAAGACATTCACTGTCCTACAAAATACAAGACAATATCTATATTGAATATATAGATAATATAGACAACAATACAAAGACAATATACAAGACGTAAGCAATTATCTATATCAATTAATCTCCCAAACTGTGGCTTAGTGAACCTGTGAGATAAAGCCTGTCATTTGCCTACACAATAGATTGCACGGGACAATATACGCAACGCATCCACTATTTAATTACAAAACTTCCATTGTTGAATAAATTACTTTTTATTTACTTTTCGCTTTCGTTTATCAATAAAATAATAAGTATCCATTGTAACTGCGCCATGCCACTACAGCAGCATTACATTGCCTGATTAAGCATTTAAACCAGATCACAGTCATCAATAATTAAATTAAGTATTGGTAAACGAATAAATTATTATTCCAAACCACGAAACATCTTGTACTCAACAAACATGATATAGTGTAGCAAACACACATAGTACGAAACACACATACCTCATACCTAATACTGTAAACGCATTGTTATTATACCATAGCTTAAAATAAATTAGGGCTTTTGCTGCGATTGAACTCGTCTATATTTCTGTACTATACAAGACGGCAGTATTAAGAATGTATCATCATAAGATATTGCAATTTTAGATACAAATTAACTATATTTATTTATACTATATAAATAGGGTTCTCTTTCAGCCTCTGTCGCTTCTTTATAACACTGATATGAGGTTGCGCTCCCTCCCATTTATACTTGGTCACGAACTAAAATCTGAGTAAAAAACTGGCCTTAATCAGTGAAATATCAGATAATTCTTTTACACTTAAAATATACATCTCTATTTTATATAAATATATTCAACCCTACATCCTATAATGCTTCCATCATACATTTGAGTCGAGCTGTGCACAGCGTATGACGTAACAATGCATAACGTTGGTAAAATGAATATCTAATGATAGTAACAAGAGTCCATCAGAAGGGTTTCCAAACTGCGTGGCGCGATTCCTTGGAGGCGTGAAGGCAATTCAGGGGGGCGCGAGACTAGTTGGAAAATAGTGAGATATATTCTCATTTAGTTAAAATTTAAGTACACAATTTATCAAAATTTAAAACTAAATTTACACATCAGAGTTTTTTACATAAGTAATTTTACTGACCTTGATGCTCCGAAAATCTAATTGAAATGTACATTTATAAAAGAAATATAAGTAAAGGTTGTACAAATATTGTAAACGTGAAATTAAATCAACATGACAGCTTGAAAAAAATTTTAGTACAAAAGTGTCGCGAAACGAATATTTGCCGTTCAATGTGACAACAAAGCCACAATATTCAAATCTTCATTTTGGATAAAACACTTAAACCTATATCACAAGCACCTCTTCGATTATACTTGCCTTTTTCAAGCACCTACTTGCGTGAAAAAAACATTTTGAGCACTTGTTGCAATAAAAACAAAATAGGAACAAACTTGATGTTGCTAATGACTTACGTTTGCCTTTACTAAAATACAACCTCAAATAGGTATGCTAGTGGAAAGCATTCAACCTCGTCCAGATCACTAACAGATTTCCCTCTTATAATTTATAATTTACCTTGCGAAACCACTTGAAATGTTATATGTTTCTTGTGAGAGAATGTATAAATAAATAAATTGTATATATATATATATATATATATATATATATATATATAATAAATTTAAAATATTTCAAAAACAAGAATACTTTTAATGAATATATTTATACAAAGATTTTTATTATTAATATTATTTTTTTCCTGATAATTATTTTCTTCCTGATGCTGGTACTATTTTATCGGCGAAAAGCTTTGAATAAATATATTCATTACGAGTATTCTTGTTTTTGAAATATTTTTAATTTCATAACTATATTACAAGAAAATATATCACCATATGTAATATATATATATATATATATATATATATATATATATATATACATATAGTTTCTTTTTTTTCTTATGCTTATACCATTTATTTATAGTGTAAAGTGAAGGGAGGCGTGGGAGCTTTCATATGAAGAAGACGGGGCGTGATACCAAGAGTTTTGGGAACCCAGACTAAACGTTCCGCGAGAAATAATGACGTAGTTCAGTGTGGACCAGTCACGCCAGTCTATCCGCTGACACATCTAACTGGGAACGAACCTATCATTTCTAGGTAGTTTCAGTGCACGTATCTGAACCCCACCTCTCAAAAAGGTGGTGAATTTTCAGTTTCAGAATTCCTGCTAAATAAAATAAATTCAATAAAACTAACACTACAATAATATATTCGACAAATATCACAATTATGGATTGTAATTAAAAACATGAGTGAGAAAATATCCGTTTGGAGTGGACCTCATGAACGAAAATTTAAAGAATTTTAAATTAAAAAGAGTAGAACCTTAAAACCAACTAGAATTCTAGAAGATATGGAGAAGGAAAGCTTTAAATGCTTTCCATAAAAGGGGATATTTAATGTCTAAACTTTCCTTCACATTGCCCTCTTACCCACTTTATTGTCTTCTTACCCACCACATTGCCCTCTTACCGAACTCATTGCCCCTTACCCACCTCATTGCCCCTCACCCACCTCATTGCCCGTTTACTCAATTCATTACCCTCTTAATCACCTCATTGCCCTCTTACCATTCTCATTTCCCTCTTACCCACCTTATTGCCTTCTTACCCACCTCATTGACCCTTACCCCCTCATTGCCCTCTTACCCATCTCATTGCCCTCTTACACAACTCATTACCCATTACCCACCTCATTGCCCCTTACCCATCTCATTGCCCCTTACTTACCTCATTGCCCTCTTACCAACCTCATTGCCCTCTTATCCACCTCATTGCCCCTTACCCATCTCATTGCTCCTTACCCACGTTTTTACTTTAAACATTGTTGGAATGAACTTTTAACCAAATCGTGTTTAATTTAATGGTAACACTTTTATTAAAATGAAGAAAAATTAAATAACAAAAACTGTCCGATGTAGGCCTAACCACTTTACACATGTCAACAGAATGCTAAATTGATTTTTAATTTTTTTTTTCTGTCATTACGCTTTTGAAGCTATTGTAAGATATCTTAGAAGTAATCAATTATTTTGAGGCCACAATCTATAGTCTACTTGTTTTTTTTTAATTCCAAGCAATACATGAAAGTAATTCTAAACGTTTTTTTCAAAAGTTTGCAAGACGTGTCATCTTATTTATTTTATGTGTGTTAGTTTGTTAGTTACGTAATTTATATAGTACCCGGTGTGATAATGATGGAATAAAACATCGTTATATTTTTATTTTATTTGCTTATTACTTCCTAACCCAAAACACTGAAAAGCAACCAATAAGAAAGAAACATTTTCCTAAAACATTAAAAGTTAATTTTGCATTTAACTAAAATATTTGATCAGATCCCCAGTTGCAGGTATAAAGTGTAGGCCTACGCAAATATGTGGCCCAACATTAAAATTTATTCGGCCTTGATAAAACAATTCTGGGATTCAATCTCCAATAAATTTATTCTGAGACTGCTAAAAGTTTTGTATGTTAAACAGTTTACCAAATCGGTGTTTTGAGTCTACTGTGTGTCCTGTGTTCAAAAATAAGTGTTTTTTTTTTAAAATAAATTAAAAGAAGTTTCCAAACACTAAGGGTCATTAACAAAGGAGTCATTAGTTTCTTATTTTGAAAAGTATTCTCTAAACATGTTTTTTTAGTAAACATTTTTTAAATTAAACAAATCTATCGTTTAAACATTTGTTTCCGCTATAACAACTAAGATATACGCTTTGCAGCGTTGGCGGGCTCTGGCTTCACGTCTACCCGTGTCTACACAGCGTCTCTTCAAATACTTTCTTCTCTCTACGGTATTTATTTATAATATATTTAATGCTGTTTTCACTTTTACTGTTCCAATAAAGGTTTCACCCACATGACTTTATTTTGTAAGTAAAATCCCTTTAGTGCAGCCCTGTACTGGTAGTGGTAGTAGTGGTGGTGGTAATGGTAGTAGTTGTAGTAATGGTAGTAGTAGTAGTGGTAGTGGTAGTTATGGTAATGGTAGTGGTAAAAGTAGTAGTAGTGGTATTAGTAGTTGATAGTGGTACAGTGGTATTAGTAGCGATACTGGTAGTGGTAGTTTTAGTGGTGGAAATGGTAGTGATAGAGATAGTGGTAGAGGTAGTAGTGTCAAGGGTAGTGGTAGTAGAGGTAGTGATAGTGGTAGAAGTAGTACTGTTAAAGGAAGTGGTAGTGATAGTGGTAGAGGTATTAGTTTTAAGGGTAGTGGTGGTGGTAGTTGTAGTAGTGATATTCGTAGTGGTAGTTATGGTAATGGTAGCAGCAGTTGTGGTATTAGTAGTCGTAGTGGTAGTGGTACTAGTAGCGGTACTGGTAGTGGTAGTTTTAGAGGTGGAAGTGGTAGTGATAGTGATAGTGGTAGAGGTAGTAGTACCAAGGGTAGTTGTAGTGGTAGTAGTTATAGTGGTAGTAGTGGTAGTTATGGTAATGGTAGTGGTAAAAGTAGTAGTAGTGGTATTAGTAGTTGATAGTGGTACAGTGGTATTAGTAGCGATACTGGTAGTGGTAGTTTTAGTGGTGGAAATGGTAGTGATAGAGATAGTGGTAGAGGTAGTAGTGTCAAGGGTAGTGGTAGTAGAGGTAGTGATAGTGGTAGAAGTAGTACTGTTAAAGGAAGTGGTAGTGATAGTGGTAGAGGTATTAGTTTTAAGGGTAGTGGTGGTGGTAGTTGTAGTAGTGATATTCGTAGTGGTAGTTATGGTAATGGTAGCAGCAGTTGTGGTATTAGTAGTCGTAGTGGTAGTGGTACTAGTAGTGGTACTGGTAGTGGTAGTTTTAAAGGTGGAAGTGGTAGTGATAGTGATAGTGGTAGAGGTAGTAGTACCAAGGGTAGTGGTAGTGGTAGTAGTTATAGTGGTAGTAGTGGTAATGGTAGTGGTAGTGGTAGTAGTGGTAGTAGTGGTAGTGGTAGTGGAAGTAGTGGTAGTGGTAGTGGTAGAGGTAGTGGTAGTAGTAGCAGTTGTGGTATTAGTAGTAGTAGTAGTGGTACTAGTAGCGGTAGTGGTAGTGGTAGTGGTAGTGGTAGTTTTAGTGGTGGAAGTGGTAGTGGTAGTAGAGGTACGGGTATGGAAAATAGTGGTAGTGGAGTTGGTAATATAGTTATTTAGTCATTAATATATCATTATTAGTAGGTTCAATCCCCACTAAAAACATTATTACTAAACAATCAGATTCAGCAAATGTTATTGGTAGTTGCTAAGAAATCTATGTTCACCTTACATTATCCCTGCAAACAGTTACATAACTTAACTTACACTAGAATGGATGGTGCAGACCCAAGTTGTATTACAAGTATAGGAAGAGTAGTTTTAGTAGATTAAATAAATATTCAAACTTATTATTTTGAACCAACATATATTTTGCTATGTCAACAATTTTTCATAGGTTATAGTTACCTAAAGAAATATGGAATCTGATAAAGCTATATTTCCAAGGCATTGCATAAATTGAAACATATTAAAAAAATGATAGGAACGTTTTCGAATACCCAAGTGAACCTATGATGTGGTCTAAAACTAAGGGACAGACTATAATACGTAGGATTTAGTTGTATTGAAAAACTCATACCATGCAGAATTGCCTCGTGAAAAGTGTCTTATTGGCTGAGGCTGTAATTACAGCTTAAAGGAGAAAGGAGTTCTCAACCTTTCGCAATATCTCTTCTTTTATTACCAATCAATAACCGTCTAAAAATGAAACATGTTTCATTGTTAAATATATCTGAACGTTAAATGAATAATTTAAAATATTTTAAAATTAATATGAAAAAAAACTTTTCTAATCTTTCTACTCTCGCAATTATATTGCAATCGTTGGTAAATTGCTGCTCGGGCTATAGCTGTCTGCTTGCACGTAACTAGAAGCTTAAATAATTACTGACTGTGCTCCACGACGCTTTACTGGGGCACTTTGTGGTTCCATGGACGAGAAAAGCGGGATTAAACGACTCATACATTTAATAGAAGTTTATTTTGCAATCATTTGTAAGCTGCTGCACTGTCTATATTTGTCTGGGTAAAACTAACTGGAGGTTTATATAATTACTAGCTGTAACCCGTCAGGCTTAGCTGTGGCACTTTGTGGTTGCATGGACGAGAAAAGCGGGATTAAACGACTCATACATTTAATAGAAGTTTATTTTGCAATCATTTGTAAGCTGCTGCACTGTCTATATTTGTCTGGGTAAAACTAACTGGAGGTTTATATAATTACTAGCTGTAACCCGTCAGGCTTAGCTGTGGCACTTTGTGGTTGCATGGACGAGAAAAGCGGGATTAAACGACTCATACATTTAATAGAAGTTTATTTTGCAATCGTTTGTAAGCTGCTGCACGGCTATATATGTCTGGGTAAAACTAACTGAAGGTTTATATAATTACTAGCTGTAACCCGTCAGGCTTAGCTGTGGCACTTTGTGGTTCCATGGACGAGAAAAGCGGGATTAAACGACTCATACATTTAATAGAAGTTTATTTTGCAATCGTTTGTAAGCTGCTGCACGGCTATATATGTCTGGGTAAAACTAACTGGAGGTTTATCTAATTACCAGCTGTACCCCGTCAGGCTTAGCTGTGGCACTTTGTGGTTTCATGGATGAGAAAAGCGGGATTAAACGACTCATACATTTAATAGAAGTTTATTTTGCAATCGTTTGTAAGCTGCTGCACTGTCTATATTTGTCTGGGTAAAACTAACTGGAGGTTTATATAATTACTAGCTGTACCCCGTCAGGCTTAGCTGTGGCACTTTGTGGTTCCATGGACGAGAAAAGCGGGATTAAACGACTCATACATTTAATAGAAGTTTATTTTGCAATCGTTTGTAAGCTGCTGCACTGTCTATATTTGTCTGGGTAAAACTAACTGGAGGTTTATATAATTACTAGCTGTACCCCGTCAGGCTTAGCTGTGGCACTTTGTGGTTCCATGGACGAGAAAAGCGGGATCAAGCGACTCATACATTTAATAGAAGTTTATTTTGCAATCATTTGTAAGCTGCTGCACTGTCTATATTTGTCTGGGTAAAACTAACTAGAGGTTTATATAATTACTAGCTGTAACCCGTCAGGCTTAGCTGTAGCACTTTGTGGTTGCATGGACGAGAAAAGCGGGATTAAACGACTCATACATTTAATAGAAGTTTATTTTGCAATCGTTTGTAAGCTGCTGCACGGCTATATATGTCTGGGTAAAACTAACTGGAGGTTTATATAATTACTAGCTGTACCCCGTCAGGCTTAGCTGTGGCACTTTGTGGTTCCATGGACGAGAAAAGCGGGATTAAACGACTCATACATTTAATAGAAGTTTATTTTGCAATCGTTTGTAAGCTGCTGCACGGCTATATTTGTCTGGGTAAAACTAACTGGAGGTTTATATAATTACTAGCTGTAACCCGTCAGGCTTAGCTGTGGCACTTTGTGGTTCCATGGACGAGAAAAGCGGGATCAAACGACTCATACATTTAATAGAAGTTTATTTTGCAATCATTTGTAAGCTGCTGCACTGTCTATATTTGTCTGGGTAAAACTAACTGGAGGTTTATATAATTACTAGCTGTAACCCGTCAGGCTTAGCTGTGGCACTTTGTGGTTGCATGGACGAGAAAAGCGGGATTAAACGACTCATACATTTAATAGAAGTTTATTTTGCAATCGTTTTTAAGCTGCTGCACGGCTATATATGTCTGGGTAAAACTAACTGGAGATTTATATAATTACTAGCTGTACCCCGTCAGGCTTAGCTGTGGCACTTTGTGGTTCCATGGACGAGAAAAGCGGGATTAAACGACTCATACATTTAATAGAAGTTTATTTTGCAATCGTTTGTAAGCTGCTGCACGGCTATATATGTCTGGGTAAAACTAACTGGAGGTTTATATAATTACTAGCTGTACCCCGTCAGGCTTAGCTGTGGCACTTTGTGGTTCCATGGACGAGAAAAGCGGGATTAAACGGCTCATACATTTAATAGAAGTTTATTTTGCAATCGTTTGTAAGCTGCTGCACGGCTATATATGTCTGGGTAAAACTAACTGGAGGTTTATATAATTACTAGCTGTACCTCGTCAGGCTTAGCTGTGGCACTTTGTGGTTCCATGGACGAGAAAAGCGGGATTAAACGACTCATACATTTAATAGAAGTTTATTTTGCAATCGTTTGTAAGCTGCTGCACTGTCTATATTTGTCTGGGTAAAACTAACTGGAGGTTTATATAATTACTAGCTGTACCCCGTCAGGCTTAGCTGTGGCACTTTGTGGTTCCATGGACGAGAAAAGCGGGATTAAACGACTCATACATTTAATAGAAGTTTATTTTGCAATCGTTTGTAAGCTGCTGCACTGTCTATATTTGTCTGGGTAAAACTAACTGGAGGTTTATATAATTACTAGCTGTACCCCGTCAGGCTTAGCTGTGGCACTTTGTGGTTCCATGGACGAGAAAAGCGGGATTAAACGACTCATACATTTAATAGAAGTTTATTTTGCAATCGTTTGTAAGCTGCTGCACGGCTATATATGTCTGGTTAAAACTAACTGGAGGTTTATATAATTACTAGCTGTACCCCGTCAGGCTTAGCTGTGGCACTTTGTGGTTCCATGGACGAGAAAAGCGGGATTAAACGACTCATACATTTAATAGAAGTTTATTTTGCAATCGTTTGTAAGCTGCTGCACGGCTATATATGTCTGGGTAAAACTAACTGGAGGTTTATATAATTACTAGCTGTACCCCGTCAGGCTTAGCAGTGGCACTTTGTGGTTCCATGGACGAGAAAAGCGGGATTAAACGACTCATACATTTAATAGAAGTTTATTTTGCAATCGTTTGTAAGCTGCTGCACTGTCTATATTTGTCTGGGTAAAACTAACTGGAGGTTTATATAATTACTAGCTGTACCCCGTCAGGCTTAGCTGTGGCACTTTGTGGTTCCATGGACGAGAAAAGCGGGATTAAACGACTCATACATTTAATAGAAGTTTATTTTGCAATCGTTTGTAAGCTGCTGCACTGTCTATATTTGTCTGGGTAAAACTAACTGGAGGTTTATATAATTACTAGCTGTACCCCGTCAGGCTTAGCTGTGGCACTTTGTGGTTCCATGGACGAGAAAAGCGGGATTAAACGACTCATACATTTAATAGAAGTTTATTTTGCAATCGTTTGTAAGCTGCTGCACTGTCTATATTTGTCTGGGTAAAACTAACTGGAGGTTTATATAATTACTAGCTGTAACCCGTCAGGCTTAGCTGTGGCACTTTGTGGTTCCATGGACGAGAAAAGCGGGATTAAACGACTCATACATTTAATAGAAGTTTATTTTGCAATCGTTTGTAAGCTGCTGCACGGCTATATATGTCTGGGTAAAACTAACTGGAGGTTTATATAATTACTAGCTGTACCCCGTCAGGCTTAGCTGTGGCACTTTGTGGTTCCATGGACGAGAAAAGCGGGATTAAACGTTTCATACATTTAATAGAAGTTTATTTTGCAATCGTTTGTAAGCTGCGGCACGGCTATATATGTCTGGGTAAAACTAACTGGAGGTTTATATAATTACTAGCTGTACCCCGTCAGGCTTAGCTGTGGCACTTTGTGGTTCCATGGACGAGAAAAGCGGGATTAAACGACTCATACATTTAATAGAAGTTTATTTTGCAATCGTTTGTAAGCTGCTGCACTGTCTATATTTGTCTGGGTAAAACTAACTGGAGGTTTATATAATTACTAGCTGTACCCCGTCAGGCTTAGCTGTGGCACTTTGTGGTTCCATGGACGAGAAAAGCGGGATTAAACGACTCATACATTTAATAGAAGTTTATTTTGCAATCGTTTGTAAGCTGCTGCACGGCTATATATGTCTGGGTAAAACTAACTGGAGGTTTATATAATTACTAGCTGTACCCCGTCAGGCTTAGCAGTGGCACTTTGTGGTTCCATGGACGAGAAAAGCGGGATTAAACGACTCATACATTTAATAGAAGTTTATTTTGCAATCGTTTGTAAGCTGCTGCACTGTCTATATTTGTCTGGGTAAAACTAACTGGAGGTTTATATAATTACTAGCTGTACCCCGTCAGGCTTAGCTGTGGCACTTTGTGGTTCCATGGACGAGAAAAGCGGGATTAAACGACTCATACATTTAATAGAAGTTTATTTTGCAATCGTTTGTAAGCTGCTGCACTGTCTATATTTGTCTGGGTAAAACTAACTGGAGGTTTATATAATTACTAGCTGTAACCCGTCAGGATTAGCTGTGGCACTTTGTGGTTCCATGGACGAGAAAAGCGGGATTAAACGACTCATACATTTATTAGAAGTTTATTTTGCAATCGTTTGTAAGCTGCTGCACGGCTATATATGTCTGGGTAAAACTAACTGGAGGTTTATATAATTACTAGCTGTACCCCGTCAGGCTTAGCTGTGGCACTTTGTGGTTCCATGGACGAGAAAAGCGGGATTAAACGACTCATACATTTAATAGAAGTTTATTTTGCAATCGTTTGTAAGCTACTGCACTGTCTATATTTGTCTGGGTAAAACTAACTGGAGGTTTATATAATTACTAGCTGTACCCCGTCAGGCTTAGCTGTGGCACTTTGTGGTTGCATGGATGAGAAAAGCGGGATTAAAAGACTCATACATTTAATAGAAGTTTATTTTGCAATCGTTTGTAAGCTGCTGCACTGTTTATATTTGTCTGGGTAAAACTAACTGGAGGTTTATATAATTACTAGCTGTACCCCGTCAGGCTTAGCGGTGGCACTTTGTGGTTCCATGGACGAGAAAAGCGGGATTAAACGACTCATACATTTAATAGAAGTTTATTTTGCAATCGTTTGTAAGCTGCTGCACTGTCTATTTTTGTCTGGGTAAAACTAACTGGAGGTTTATATAATTACTAGCTGTACCCCGTCAGGCTTAGCTGTGGCACTTTGTGGTTCCATGGACGAGAAAAGCGGGATTAAACGACTCATACATTTAATAGAAGTTTATTTTGCAATCGTTTGTAAGCTGCTGCACTGTCTATATTTGTCTGGGTAAAACTAACTGGAGGTTTATATAATTACTAGCTGTACCCCGTCAGGCTTAGCTGTGGCACTTTGTGGTTCCATGGACGAGAAAGCGGGATTAAACGACTCATACATTTAATAGAAGTTTATTTTGCAATCGTTTGTAAGCTGCTGCACTGTCTATATTTGTCTGGGTAAAACTAACTGGAGGTTTATATAATTACTAGCTGTACCCCGTCAGGCTTAGCGGTGGCACTTTGTGGTTGCATGGATGAGAAAAGCGGGATTAAACGACTCATACATTTAATAGAAGTTTATTTTGCAATCGTTTGTAAGCTGCTGCACGGCTATATTTGTCTGGGTAAAACTAACTGGAGGTTTATATAATTACTAGCTGTACCCCGTCGGGCTTAGCAGTGGCACTTTGTGGTTGCATGGATGAGAAAAGCGGGATTAAACGATTCATACATTTAATAGAAGTTTATTTTGCAATCGTTTGTAAGCTGCTGCACTGTCTATATTTGTCTGGGTAAAACTAACTGGAGGTTTATATAATTACTAGCTGTAACCCGTCAGGCTTAGCTGTGGCACTTTGTGGTTGCATGGACGAGAAAAGCGGGATTAAACGACTCATACATTTAATAGAAGTTTATTTTGCAATCGTTTGTAAGCTGCTGCACGGCTATATATGTCTGGGTAAAACTAACTGGAGATTTATATAATTACTAGCTGTACCCCGTCAGGCTTAGCTGTGGCACTTTGTGGTTCCATGGACGAGAAAAGCGGGATTAAACGATTCATACATTTAATAGAAGTTTATTTTGCAATCGTTTGTAAGCTGCTGCACTGTCTATATTTGTCTGGGTAAAACTAACTGGAGGTTTATATAATTACTAGCTGTACCCCGTCAGGCTTAGTGGTGGCACTTTGTGGTTGCATGGATGAGAAAAGCGGGATTAAACGACTCATACATTTAATAGAAGTTTATTTTGCAATCGTTTGTAAGCTGCTGCACTGTCTATATATGTCTGGGTAAAACTAACTGGAGGTTTATATAATTACTAGCTGTACCCCGTCAGGCTTAGCTGTGGCACTTTGTGGTTCCATGGATGAGAAAAGCGGGATTAAACGACTCATACATTTAATAGAAGTTTATTTTGCAATCGTTTGTAAGCTGCTGCACTGTCTATATTTGTCTGGGTAAAACTAACTGGAGGTTTATATAATTACTAGCTGTACCCCGTCAGGCTTAGCGGTGGCACTTTGTGGTTGCATGGATGAGAAAAGCGGGATTAAACGACTCATACATTTAATAGAAGTTTATTTTGCAATCGTTTGTAAGCTGCTGCACTGTCTATATTTGTCTGGGTAAAACTAACTGGAGGTTTATATAATTACTAGCTGTACCCCGTCAGGCTTAGCGGTGGCACTTTGTGGTTGCATGGATGAGAAAAGCGGGATTAAACGACTCATACATTTAATAGAAGTTTATTTTGCAATCGTTTGTAAGCTGCTGCACTGTCTATATTTGTCTGGGTAAAACTAACTGGAGGTTTATATAATTACTAGCTCTACCCCGTCAGGCTTAGCGGTGGCACTTTGTGGTTGCATGGATGAGAAAAGCGGGATTAAACGACTCATACATTTAATAGAAGTTTATTTTGCAATCGTTTGTAAGCTGCTGCACTGTCTATATTTGTCTATGTAAAACTAACTGGAGGTTTATATAATTACTAGCTGTAACCCGTCAGGCTTAGCTGTGGCACTTTGTGGTTCCATGGACGAGAAAAGCGGGATTAAACGACTCATACATTTAATAGAAGTTTATTTTGCAATCGTTTGTAAGCTGCTGCACGGCTATATATGTCTGGGTAAAACTAACTGGAGGTTTATATAATTATTAACTGTACCCCGTCAGGCTTAGCTGTGGCACTTTGTGGTTCCATGGACGAGAAAAGCGGGATTAAACGACTCATACATTTAATAGGAGTTTATTTTGCAATCGTTTGTAAGCTGCTGCACTGTCTATATATGTCTGGGTAAATCTATTTAAATTCCTATATAATAATTGAGTTGTAGATAAAATGTGAATATAAAAATATTGAAATGTTTAAAGGACAAATATCTCTTTGCATCCTAGAGTTGTTGCAATTAATAATTAATGTGTATTTTTAATTTGTCGTTATTTTTAATATACTTATATAATTTCCCTTGTTACATTACTGTAAGTAATTACAATAGGTTTCACGGTATTCTAACGTTATTACAGCTGTACGTTTCCGCTATTTTATAGCTCAAATATCTAGTTCACCTCATCTGTATAATTTTAATGCACATATGGCCTTGCAATCCTGCCAGTTACTTTATGTAGTGAATCCTATTTAATTTTACTGCTACATGTTTCTTTGTTATTAGGTATTCATTATTAAAACACACGATGGGATCCTACTTTCGATTCACTGGCTAATGTTTTCATCACGTTGAGACATTTTTAATTAAATTAATTACACAATGTTGTTGAACATATCCTACGAAGACAAACCGTTTATTTCAACACAAATTTCCGTTGGATTTGTGTTATGAAAGTTGTTATGTAAAAATAACATAATAAACGAACCTTTTTGAAGTGATAACTTCTTTACACGCGGTAAACAAAACATGACATTAAATCATTGCTTTCGCGTCACGCTATTTCTGAAACGCATACGTTACAGCATATACCTTACAACATATGATTTCATGTAACAGCTGATTTTGTGTTATAGGTTATGTTGTAGAACAGCCGTTTTTCACGTAGATTATTATTAAATAGTTTTGATCAGTTCATAAATATATTAATTTATATTTTGATAAATCTCAATTCAATATAACGATAATAAGCTGTGTATTTTTAATCCAGTTTTTGAAAGAAAAACCATTTTAGACGAGTATTATATTTTTAAGGATTTGAATTGTTGTTAACAAAATTTGTATTCAGTAAACATTGAATGAATGGTTTATGTTGCCCGCATTATTTTATTATTTCTTACAATAAATATTATTCTTCATTAAATACAATCCTAAAATAAAAATGAAAAAATGAGTGAAAAATATATAAATTTATATTTTTGGCGATTTCGTTGAATAGTTTGCGAAATTATTAGGTTGGTTCTTGCTGTCACTCCTACGGGATTCCCCTGGGTTGCAGAACAAAATGTTTAATTTTTAAAATTACTTGAAAATTATGTTATGGTTTGCGGTGAAGTATAGGAACAAACAATGCAAACCACGGACCTATATAAATCTAATACAGCTAATGAAATGCAGCTTCATAAGGTATCTCTTGAGTGATTAATGTTATTGTTATAATAATAATGTTTTTTAAAATAATTATTGATGAAAACCAGAGGAAGAAATTATGAAATTAATCCTGTCAAATATAATTTCCTCTAAAACCTTTTACAACGAGGCCACGTATGTGTATTTCCTGTCTTAGTGATGCTATAAATATGAAACAGTAAAGGTTTCATTTTCATTTCCCCGAGATCTCAGCAAAGCCGCCATAAAATAGTATTATTCAATCTACATTCAAAATTCAGTTTTAAACATTTTCATTTCTTTTCAATCAACTAAGCTAAAGTATAGTTTGCATTCGGAAATGAAAAAATAAATCGAAATATCAGGCTTACTGGTAATTGGATGGGACATGAGTAAAGGTTCGAGATTCTTGGCGTTGTAATCTATTGGTCCACTAGGCGTTGTTAACAGCCTCGAGTTCAATGACCAGGGGGAATACTTCTTTCTTTTCCCTTTCAAAGTAATTATTTCACACTTGATATTGATTTAACCCTCTGTCAACTCATTCTCTGAAAGGTTACTTTGTTGCTGTGCATTATCATTCTGTTGCACTATTTTGAGGGCGGGTAGAAATATAGACCAATTACAACTCAATTTCAAAGAATGAAAAAGATTTAACATTACATAAAATTTTAGGAATATGTATTATTATTGTAATTTATTTATTTTAAGTTCTTCAGAATTTAGTCACATTGAATTCACATGCGGAATTATCACTTTAAACATTTAAATTATAAAACAACTATTATTTAAAATTAAATGTCTTATAAACTTTGAAAAAAGAATTCTTAAAAGGCGTTTGATAAGTGCAGTCAAACCAACACGAAGTCTGAAATTGAAAAGATTTTTATTTATCAACAATCGCACTTATTATGTCTATAGGATTTTTAATTGCATTTACTTGAATCCGCTTTTGTCTAGAAGCTATTTTAAAAAACATACTGTAATATGGAAATTCTACTTTTTTAAAAATATCTCTCATGCAAATATCTATGTAATTAATGACCAATTTATCATTATTAGGCCTATTATAAAACATTGTGAAATCTATAAACATGAAAAATTAAAATAGCTTACTTTTATTTTACCTCACTATACAATAAAGCCGTTATTAATGTGTATGCTTTCCTAAGACGGTGACAAGATGGTTCTCCCACTTTTTTCCTTTCACCACTTAAACTAAGTGCTGATTAAGATTCAGTAGAAAATAAAGTCGTTCCAAGTTATTAAATAATTGTTTATCTCTTACACTCGTGTGTAAAAATATAATAAAAATGTTTTAAAACAAAAACTGAGAGGTATGTATTTTTTTAGTTTTATAATTTTAGTTGTTTCACTTTATTTTGTTCAAAAAGAAATATACCGATTTTTTAAATTAAACCAGAACCAGATTTAAAAATAAAACACCAAATATTCAAAACCAGAATATTTGATCATCCTCTAAAACAATTTTAGTTTTCAAGGTACAGCTACGTTTTTTATTTTGGGCACAAAAACAAACAATAAATGTATTTCAAGAGTTTCAAGTAAAAGTATTTTATTCTAGAAGTGACAAACGGCTATAGCTTTGTTACCAAACTGCGTTTTCTATAATTTTGTCGAAACATGGTTAACGTTATAAATACTACTCCATTGCCTTCGTAACAAAATCCCTCATTGGCACCACAGCCCGGTGTTTTCATCTTCTATATTGGCATCGCTAATTTAAACTTATTCTTAAAATATTATCTTATGGAAATTTTAATTACGTTTTTATCAAAGTTTATCTATGACCTCATTAGATAGATAATTTGTTTCTAATTACTATTATCTCCCGTTTAATTCTGTAAAATCTTCAATGATAATATTACTTATGCAAATTGTAATTACGCTTTTGTCAAAGTTTATCTATGACCTCATTAGATAGATAATTTGTTTCTAATTACTATTATCTCCCGTTTAATTCTGTAAAATCTTCAATGATAATATTACTTATGCAAATTGTAATTACGCTTTTATCAAAGTTTATCTATGACCTCATTAGATAGATAATTTGTTTCTAATTACTATTATCTCCCGTTTAATTCTGTAAAATCTTCAATGATAATATTACTTATGCAAATTGTAATTACGCTTTTGTCAAAGTTTATCTATGACCTCATTAGATAGATAATTTGTTTCTAATTACTATTATCTCCCGTTTAATTCTGTAAAATCTTCAATGATAATATAACTTATGCAAATTGTAATTACGCTTTTGTCAAAGTTTATCTATGACCTCATTAGATAGATAATTTGTTTCTAATTACTATTATCTCCCGTTTAATTCTGTAAAATCTTCAATGATAATATTACTTATGCAAATTGTAATTACGCTTTTGTCAAAGTTTATCTATGACCTCATTAAATAGATAATTTGTTTCTAATTACTATTATCTCCCGTTTAATTCTGTAAAATCTTCAATGATAATATTACTTATGCAAATTGTAATTACGCTTTTGTCAAAGTTTATCTATGACCTCATTAGATAGATAATTTGTTTCTAATTACTATTATCTCCCGTTTAAT
The DNA here is from genome assembly GCA_036971475.1 of Prosapia bicincta. NCBI lineage: Eukaryota > Metazoa > Arthropoda > Insecta > Hemiptera > Cercopidae > Prosapia > Prosapia bicincta. The sequence continues at coordinate 1,300,060 of JBAIZL010000066.1, read as the reverse complement.
TCTGTAAAATCTTCAATGATAATATTACTTATGCAAATTGTAATTACGCTTTTGTCAAAGTTTATCTATGACCTCATTAGATAGATAATTTGTTTCTAATTACTATTATCTCCCGTTTAATTCTGTAAAATCTTCAATGATAATATTACTTATGCAAATTGTAATTACGCTTTTGACAAAGGTTATCTATGACATCATTAGATAGATATTTTGTTTCTAATTACTATTATCTCCCGTTTAATTCTGTAAAATCTTCAATGATAATATTACTTATGCAAATTGTAATTACGCTTTTGTCAAAGTTTATCTATGACCTCATTAGATAGATAATTTGTTTCTAATTACTATTATCTCCCGTTTAATTCTGTAAAATCTTCAATGATAATATTACTTATGCAAATTGTAATTACGCTTTTGTCAAAGTTTATCTATGACATCATTAGATAGATAATTTGTTTCTAATTACTATTATCTCCCGTTTAATTCTGTAAAATCTTCAATGATAATATTACTTATGCAAATTGTAATTACGCTTTTGTCAAAGTTTATCTATGACCTCATTAGATAGATAATTTGTTTCTAATTACTATTATCTCCCGTTTAATTCTGTAAAATCTTCAATGATAATATTACTTATGCAAATTGTAATTACGCTTTTGACAAAGGTTATCTATGACATCATTAGATAGATATTTTGTTTCTAATTACTATTATCTCCCGTTTAATTCTGTAAAATCTTCAATGATAATATTACTTATGCAAATTGTAATTACGCTTTTGTCAAAGTTTATCTATGACCTCATTAGATAGATAATTTGTTTCTAATTACTATTATCTCCCGTTTAATTCTGTAAAATCTTCAATGATAATATTACTTATGCAAATTGTAATTACGCTTTTGTCAAAGTTTATCTATGACCTCATTAAATAGATAATTTGTTTCTAATTACTATTATCTCCCGTTTAATTCTGTAAAATCTTCAATGATAATATTACTTATGCAAATTGTAATTACGCTTTTGTCAAAGTTTATCTATGACCTCATTAAATAGATAATTTGTTTCTAATTACTGTTATCTCCCGTTTAATTCTGTAAAATCTTCAATGATAATATTACTTATGCAAATTGTAATTACGCTTTTGTCAAAGTTTATCTATGACCTCATTAGATAGATAATTTGTTTCTAATTACTATTATCTCCCGTTTAATTCTGTAAAATCTTCAATGATAATATTACTTATGCAAATTGTAATTACGCTTTTGTCAAAGTTTATCTATGACATCATTAGATAGATATTTTGTTTCTAATTACTATTATCTCCCGTTTAATTCTGTAAAATCTTCAATGATAATATTACTTATGCAAATTGTAATTACGCTTTTGTCAAAGTTTATCTATGACCTCATTAGATAGATAATTTGTTTCTAATTACTATTATCTCCCGTTTAATTCTGTAAAATCGTCAATGATAATATTACTTATGCAAATTGTAATTACGCTTTTGTCAAAGTTTATCTATGACCTCATTAGATAGATAATTTGTTTCTAATTACTATTATCTCCCGTTTAATTCTGTAAAATCTTCAATGATAATATTACTTATGCAAATTGTAATTACGCTTTTGACAAAGGTTATCTATGACATCATTAGATAGATATTTTGTTTCTAATTACTATTATCTCCCGTTTAATTCTGTAAAATCTTCAATGATAATATTACTTATGCAAATTGTAATTACGCTTTTGTCAAAGTTTATCTATGACCTCATTAGATAGATAATTTGTTTCTAATTACTATTATCTCCCGTTTAATTCTGTAAAATCTTCAATGATAATATTACTTATGCAAATTGTAATTACGCTTTTGTCAAAGTTTATCTATGACATCATTAGATAGATAATTTGTTTCTAATTACTATTATCTCCCGTTTAATTCTGTAAAATCTTCAATGATAATATTACTTATGCAAATTGTAATTACGCTTTTGTCAAAGTTTATCTATGACCTCATTAGATAGATAATTTGTTTCTAATTACTATTATCTCCCGTTTAATTCTGTAAAATCTTCAATGATAATATTACTTATGCAAATTGTAATTACGCTTTTGACAAAGGTTATCTATGACATCATTAGATAGATATTTTGTTTCTAATTACTATTATCTCCCGTTTAATTCTGTAAAATCTTCAATGATAATATTACTTATGCAAATTGTAATTACGCTTTTGTCAAAGTTTATCTATGACCTCATTAGATAGATAATTTGTTTCTAATTACTATTATCTCCCGTTTAATTCTGTAAAATCTTCAATGATAATATTACTTATGCAAATTGTAATTACGCTTTTGTCAAAGTTTATCTATGACATCATTAGATAGATATTTTGTTTCTAATTACTATTATCTCCCGTTTAATTCTGTAAAATCTTCAATGATAATATTACTTATGCAAATTGTAATTACGCTTTTGTCAAAGTTTATCTATGACCTCATTAGATAGATAATTTGTTTCTAATTACTATTATCTCCCGTTTAATTCTGTAAAATCTTCAATGATAATATTACTTATGCAAATTGTAATTACGCTTTTGTCAAAGTTTATCTATGACCTCATTAGATAGATAATTTGTTTCTAATTACTATTATCTCCCGTTTAATTCTGTAAAATCTTCAATGATAATATTACTTATGCAAATTGTAATTACGCTTTTGTCAAAGTTTATCTATGACCTCAATAGATAGATAATTTGTTTCTAATTACTATTATCTCCCGTTTAATTCTGTAAAATCTTCAATGATAATATTACTTATGCAAATTGTAATTACGCTTTTGTCAAAGTTTATCTATGACCTCATTAGATAGATAATTTGTTTCTAATTACTATTATCTCCCGTTTAATTCTGTAAAATCTTCAATGATAATATTACTTATGCAAATTGTAATTACGCTTTTGTCAAAGTTTATCTATGACCTCATTAGATAGATAATTTGTTTCTAATTACTATTATCTCCCGTTTAATTCTGTAAAATCTTCAATGATAATATTACTTATGCAAATTGTAATTACGCTTTTGTCAAAGTTTATCTATGACCTCATTAGATAGATAATTTGTTTCTAATTACTATTATCTCCCGTTTAATTCTGTAAAATCTTCAATGATAATATTACTTATGCAAATTGTAATTACGCTTTTGTCAAAGTTTATCTATGACATCATTAGATAGATAATTTGTTTCTAATTACTATTATCTCCCGTTTAATTCTGTAAAATCTTCAATGATAATATTACTTACGCAAATTGTAATTACGCTTTTGCCAAAGTTTATCTATGACCTCATTAGATAGATAATTTGTTTCTAATTACTATTATCTCCCGTTTAATTCTGTAAAATCTTCAATGATAATATTACTTATGCAAATTGTAATTACGCTTTTGTCAAAGTTTATCTATGACCTCATTAGATAGATAATTTGTTTCTTATTACTATTATCTCCCGTTTAATTCTGTAAAATCTTCAATGATAATATTACTTATGCAAATTGTAATTACGCTTTTGTCAAAGTTTATCTATGACCTCATTAGATAGATAATTTGTTTCTAATTACTATTATCTCCCGTTTAATTCTGTAAAATCTTCAATGATAATATTACTTATGCAAATTGTAATTACGCTTTTGTCAAAGTTTATCTATGTCCTCATTAGATAGATAATTTGTTTCTAATTACTATTATCTCCCGTTTAATTCTGTAAAATCTTCAATGATAATATTACTTATGCAAATTGTAATTACGCTTTTGTCAAAGTTTATCTATGACCTCATTAGATAGATAATTTGTTTCTAATTACTATTATCTACCGTTTAATTCTGTAAAATCTTCAATGATAATATTACTTATGCAAATTGTAATTACGCTTTTGTCAAAGTTTATCTATGACCTCATTAGATAGATAATTTGTTTCTAATTACTATTATCTCCCGTTTAATTCTGTAAAATCTTCAATGATAATATTACTTATGCAAATTGTAATTACGCTTTTGTCAAAATTTATCTATGACCTCATTAGATAGATAATTTGTTTCTAATTACTATTATCTCCCGTTTAATTCTGTAAAATCTTCAATGATAATATTACTTATGCAAATTGTAATTACGCTTTTGTCAAAGTTTATCTATGACCTCATTAGATAGATAATTTGTTTCTAATTACTATTATCTCCCGTTTAATTCTGTAAAATCTTCAATGATAATATTACTTATGCAAATTGTAATTACGTTTTTGTCAAAGTTTATCTATGACCTCATTAGATAGATAATTTGTTTCTAATTACTATTATCTCCCGTTTAATTCTGTAAAATCTTCAATGATAATATTACTTATGCAAATTGTAATTACGCTTTTGTCAAAGTTTATCTATGCCCTCATTAAATAGATAATTTGTTTCTAATTACTATTATCTCCCGTTTAATTCTGTAAAATCTTCAATGATAATATTACTTATGCAAATTGTAATTACGCTTTTGTCAAAGTTTATCTATGACCTCATTAGATAGATAATTTGTTTCTAATTACTGTTATCTCCCGTTTAATTCTGTAAAATCTTCAATGATAATATTACTTATGCAAATTGTAATTGCGCTTTTGTCAAAGTTTATCTATGACCTCATTAGATAGATAATTTGTTTCTAATTACTATTATCTCCCGTTTAATTCTGTAAAATCTTCAATGATAATATTACTTATGCAAATTGTAATTACGCTTTTGTCAAAGTTTATCTATGACCTCATTAGATAGATATTTTGTTTCTAATTACTATTATCTCCCGTTTAATTCTGTAAAATCTTCAATGATAATATTACTTATGCAAATTGTAATTACGCTTTTGTCAAAGTTTATCTATGACATCATTAGATAGATATTTGGTTTCTAATTACTATTATCTCCCGTTTAATTCTGTAAAATCTTCAATGATAATATTACTTATGCAAATTGTAATTACGCTTTTGTCAAAGTTTATCTATGACCTCATTAGATAGATAATTTGTTTCTAATTACTATTATCTCCCGTTTAATTCTGTAAAATCTTCAATGATAATATTACTTATGCAAATTGTAATTACGCTTTTGTCAAAGTTTATCTATGACCTCATTAGATAGATAATTTGTTTCTAATTACGATTATCTCGCGTTTAATTCTGTAAAATCTTCAATGATAATATTACTTATGCAAATTGTAATTACGCTTTTGTCAAAGTTTATCTATGACATCATTAGATAGATATTTTGTTTCTAATTACTACTATCTCCCGTTTAATTCTGTAAAATCTTCAATGATAATATTACTTATGCAAATTGTAATTACGCTTTTGTCAAAGTTTATCTATGACCTCATTAGATAGATAATTTGTTTCTAATTACTATTATCTCCCGTTTAATTCTGTAAAATCTTCAATGATAATATTACTTATGCAAATTGTAATTACGCTTTTGTCAAAGTTTATCTATGACCTCATTAGATAGATAATTTGTTTCTAATTACTATTATCTCCCGTTTAATTCTGTAAAATCTTCAATGATAATATTACTTATGCAAATTGTAATTACGCTTTTGTCAAAGTTTATCTATGACCTCATTAGATAGATAATTTGTTTCTAATTACTATTATCTCCCGTTTAATTCTGTAAAATCTTCAATGATAATATTACTTATGCAAATTGTAATTACGCTTTTGTCAAAGTTTATCTATGACATCATTAAATAGATAATTTGTTTCTAATTACTATTATCTCCCGTTTAATTCTGTAAAATCTTCAATGATAATATTACTTATGCAAATTGTAATTACGCTTTTGTCAAAGTTTATCTATGACGTCATTAAATAGATAATTTTTTTTCTAATTACTATTATCTCCCGTTTAATTCTGTAAAATCTTCAATGATAATATTACTTAAGCAAATTGTAATTACGCTTTTGTCAAAGTTTATCTATGACCTCATTAGATAGATAATTTGTTTCTAATTACTATTATCTCCCGTTTAATTCTGTAAAATCTTCAATGATAATATTACTTATGCAAATTGTAATTACGCTTTTGTCAAAGTTTATCTATGACCTCATTAGATAGATAATTTGTTTCTAATTACTATTATCTCCCGTTTAATTCTGTAAAATCTTCAATGATAATATTACTTATGCAAATTGTAATTACGCTTTTGTCAAAGTTTATCTATGACATCATTAGATAGATATTTGGTTTCTAATTACTATTATCTCCCGTTTAATTCTGTAAAATCTTCAATGATAATATTACTTATGCAAATTGTAATTACGCTTTTGTCAAAGTTTATCTATGACCTCATTAAATAGATAATTTGTTTCTAATTACTATTATCTCCCGTTTAATTCTGTAAAATCTTCAATGATAATATTACTTATGCAAATTGTAATTACGCTTTTGTCAAAGTTTATCTATGACCTCATTAAATAGATAATTTGTTTCTAATTACTATTATCTCCCGTTTAATTCTGTAAAATCTTCAATGATAATATTACTTATGCAAATTGTAATTACGCTTTTGTCAAAGTTTATCTATGACCTCATTAGATAGATAATTTGTTTCTAATTACTATTATCTCCCGTTTAATTCTGTAAAATCTTCAATGATAATATTACTTATGCAAATTGTAATTACGCTTTTGTCAAAGTTTATTTATGACCTCATTAGATAGATAATTTGTTTCTAATTACTATTATCTCCCGTTTAATTCTGTAAAATCTTCAATGATAATATTACTTATGCAAATTGTAATTACGCTTTTGTCAAAGTTTATCTATGACCTCATTAGATAGATAATTTGTTTCTAATTACTATTATCTCCCGTTTAATTCTGTAAAATCTTTAATGATAATATTACTTATGCAAATTGTAATTACGCTTTTGTCAAAGTTTAACTATGACCTCATTAAATAGATAATTTGTTTCTAATTACTATTATCTCCCGTTTAATTCTGTAAAATCTTCAATGATAATATTACTTATGCAAATTGTAATTACGCTTTTGTCAAAGTTTATCTATGACCTCATTAAATAGATAATTTGTTTCTAATGACTATTATCTCCCGTTTAATTCTGTAAAATCTTCAATGATAATATTACTTATGCAAATTGTAATTACGCTTTTGTCAAAGTTTATCTATGACCTCATTAGATAGATAATTTGTTTCTAATTACTATTATCTCCCGTTTAATTCTGTAAAATCTTCAATGATAATATTACTTATGCAAATTGTAATTACGCTTTTGTCAAAGTTTATCTATGACCTCATTAAATAGATAATTTGTTTCTAATTACTATTATCTCCCGTTTAATTCTGTAAAATCTTCAATGATAATATTACTTATGCAAATTTTAATTACGCTTTTGTTAAAGTTTATCTATGACCTCATTAGATAGATAATTTGTTTCTAATTACTATTATCTCCCGTTTAATTCTGTAAAATCTTCAATGATAATATTACTTATGCAAATTGTAATTACGCTTTTGTCAAAGTTTATCTATGACCTCATTAGATAGATAATTTGTTTCTAATTACTATTATCTCCCGTTTAATTCTGTAAAATCTTCAATGATAATATTACTTATGCAAATTGTAATTACGCTTTTGTCAAAGTTTATCTATGACCTCATTAGATAGATAATTTGTTTCTAATTACTATTATCTCCCGTTTAATTCTGTAAAATCTTCAATGATAATATTACTTATGCAAATTGTAATTACGCTTTTGTCAAAGTTTATCTATGACCTCATTAGATAGATAATTTGTTTCTTATTACTATTATCTCCCGTTTAATTCTGTAAAATCTTCAATGATAATATTACTTATGCAAATTGTAATTACGCTTTTGTCAAAGTTTATCTATGACCTCATTAGATAGATAATTTGTTTCTAATTACTATTATCTCCCGTTTAATTCTGTAAAATCTTCAATGATAATATTACTTAAGCAAATTGTAATTACGCTTTTGTCAAAGTTTATCTATGACCTCATTAGATAGATAATTTGTTTCTTATTACTATTATCTCCCGTTTAATTCTGTAAAATCTTCAATGATAATATTACTTATGCAAATTGTAATTACGCTTTTGTCAAAGTTTATCTATGACATCATTAAATAGATAATTTGTTTCTAATTACTATTATCTCCCGTTTAATTCTGTAAAATCTTCAATGATAATATTACTTATGCAAATTGTAATTACGCTTTTGTCAAAGTTTATCTATGACCTCATTAAATAGATAATTTGTTTCTAATTACTATTATCTCCCGTTTAATTCTGTAAAATCTTCAATGATAATATTACTTATGCAAATTGTAATTACGCTTTTGTCAAAGTTTATCTATGACCTCATTAAATAGATAATTTGTTTCTAATTACTATTATCTCCCGTTTAATTCTGTAAAATCTTCAATGATAATATTACTTATGCAAATTGTAATTACGCTTTTGTCAAAGTTTATCTATGACCTCATTAGATAGATAATTTGTTTCTAATTACTATTATCTCCCGTTTAATTCTGTAAAATCTTCAATGATAATATTACTTATGCAAATTGTAATTACGCTTTTGTCAAAGTTTATTTATGACCTCATTAGATAGATAATTTGTTTCTAATTACTATTATCTCCCGTTTAATTCTGTAAAATCTTCAATGATAATATTACTTATGCAAATTGTAATTACGCTTTTGTCAAAGTTTATCTATGACCTCATTAGATAGATAATTTGTTTCTAATTACTATTATCTCCCGTTTAATTCTGTAAAATCTTCAATGATAATATTACTTATGCAAATTGTAATTACGCTTTTGTCAAAGTTTATCTATGACATCATTAAATAGATAATTTGTTTCTAATTACTATTATCTCCCGTTTAATTCTGTAAAATCTTCAATGATAATATTACTTATGCAAATTGTAATTACGCTTTTGTCAAAGTTTATCTATGACATCATTAGATAGATAATTTGTTTCTAATTACTATTATCACCCGTTTAATTCTGTAAAATCTTCAATGATAATATTACTTATGCAAATTGTAATTACGCTTTTGTCAAAGTTTATCTATGACCTCATTAGATAGATAATTTGTTTCTAATTACTATTATCTCCCGTTTAATTCTGTAAAATCTTCAATGATAATATTACTTATGCAAATTGTAATTACGCTTTTGTCAAAGTTTATCTATGACCTCATTAGATAGATAATTTGTTTCTAATTACTATTATCTCCCGTTTAATTCTGTAAAATCTTCAATGATAATATTACTTATGCAAATTGTAATTACGCTTTTGTCAAAGTTTATCTATGACCTCATTAAATAGATAATTTGTTTCTTATTACTATTATCTCCCGTTTAATTCTGTAAAATCTTCAATGATAATATTACTTATGCAAATTGTAATTACGCTTTTGTCAAAGTTTATCTATGACCTCATTAGATAGATATTTGGTTTCTAATTACTATTATCTCCCGTTTAATTCTGTAAAATCTTCAATGATAATATTACTTATGCTAATTGTAATTACGCTTTTGTCAAAGTTTATCTATGACCTCATTAGATAGATATTTGGTTTCTTATTACTATTATCTCCCGTTTAATTCTGTAAAATCTTCAATGATAATATTACTTATGCAAATTGTAATTACGCTTTTGTCAAAGTTTATCTATGACCTCATTAGATAGATATTTGGTTTCTAATTACTATTATCTCCCGTTTAATTCTGTAAAATCTTCAATGATAATATTACTTATGCTAATTGTAATTACGCTTTTGTCAAAGTTTATCTATGACCTCATTAAATAGATAATTTGTTTCTTATTACTATTATCTCCCGTTTAATTCTGTAAAATCTTCAATGATAATATTACTTATGCTAATTGTAATTACGCTTTTGTCAAAGTTTATCTATGACCTCATTAGATAGATATTTGGTTTCTAATTACTATTATCTCCCGTTTAATTCTGTAAAATCTTCAATGATAATATTACTTATGCAAATTGTAATTACGCTTTTGTCAAAGTTTATCTATGACCTCATTAAATAGATAATTTGTTTCTAATTACTATTATCTCCCGTTTAATTCTGTAAAATCTTCAATGATAATATTACTTATGCAAATTGTAATTACGCTTTTGTCAAAGTTTATCTATGACCTCATTAAATAGATAATTTGTTTCTAATTACTATTATCTCCCGTTTAATTCTGTAAAATCTTCAATGATAATATTACTTATGCAAATTGTAATTACGCTTTTGTCAAAGTTTATCTATGACCTCATTAGATAGATAATTTGTTTCTAATTACTATTATCTCCCGTTTAATTCTGTAAAATCTTCAATGATAATATTACTTATGCAAATTGTAATTACGCTTTTGTCAAAGTTTATTTATGACCTCATTAGATAGATAATTTGTTTCTAATTACTATTATCTCCCGTTTAATTCTGTAAAATCTTCAATGATAATATTACTTATGCAAATTGTAATTACGCTTTTGTCAAAGTTTATCTATGACCTCATTAGATAGATAATTTGTTTCTAATTACTATTATCTCCCGTTTAATTCTGTAAAATCTTTAATGATAATATTACTTATGCAAATTGTAATTACGCTTTTGTCAAAGTTTAACTATGACCTCATTAGATAGATAATTTGTTTCTAATTACTATTATCTCCCGTTTAATTCTGTAAAATCTTCAATGATAATATTACTTATGCAAATTGTAATTACGCTTTTGTCAAAGTTTATCTATGACCTCATTAGATAGATAATTTGTTTCTAATTACTATTATCACCCGTTTAATTCTGTAAAATCTTCAATGATAATATTACTTATGCAAATTGTAATTACGCTTTTGTCAAAGTTTATCTATGACCTCATTAAATAGATAATTTGTTTCTAATTACTATTATCTCCCGTTTAATTCTGTAAAATCTTCAATGATAATATTACTTATGCAAATTGTAATTACGCTTTTGTCAAAGTTTATCTATGACCTCATTAGATAGATAATTTGTTTCTAATTACTATTATCTCCCGTTTAATTCTGTAAAATCTTCAATGATAATATTACTTATGCAAATTGCAATTACGCTTTTGTCAAAGTTTATCTATGACCTCATTAGATAGATAATTTGTTTCTAATTACTATTATCTCCCGTTTAATTCTGTAAAATCTTCAATGATAATATTACTTATGCAAATTGTAATTACGCTTTTGTCAAAGTTTATCTATGACATCATTAAATAGATAATTTGTTTCTAATTACTATTATCTCCCGTTTAATTCTGTAAAATCTTCAATGATAATATTACTTATGCAAATTGTAATTACGCTTTTGTCAAAGTTTATCTATGACGTCATTAAATAGATAATTTTTTTCTAATTACTATTATCTCCCGTTTAATTCTGTAAAATCTTCAATGATAATATTACTTAAGCAAATTGTAATTACGCTTTTGTCAAAGTTTATCTATGACCTCATTAGATAGATAATTTGTTTCTAATTACTATTATCTCCCGTTTAATTCTGTAAAATCTTCAATGATAATATTACTTATGCAAATTGTAATTACGCTTTTGTCAAAGTTTATCTATGACCTCATTAGATAGATAATTTGTTTCTAATTACTATTATCTCCCGTTTAATTCTGTAAAATCTTCAATGATAATATTACTTATGCAGATTGTAATTACGCTTTTGTCAAAGTTTATCTATGACCTCATTAGATAGATAATTTGTTTCTAATTACTATTATCTCCCGTTTAATTCTGTAAAATCTTCAATGATAATATTACTTATGCAAATTGTAATTACGCTTTTGTCAAAGTTTATCTATGACCTCATTAGATAGATAATTTGTTTCTTATTACTATTATCTCCCGTTTAATTCTGTAAAATCTTCAATGATAATATTACTTATGCAAATTGTAATTACGCTTTTGTCAAAGTTTATCTATGACCTCATTAGATAGATAATTTGTTTCTAATTACTATTATCTCCCGTTTAATTCTGTAAAATCTTCAATGATAATATTACTTAAGCAAATTGTAATTACGCTTTTGTCAAAGTTTATCTATGACCTCATTAGATAGATAATTTGTTTCTTATTACTATTATCTCCCGTTTAATTCTGTAAAATCTTCAATGATAATATTACTTAAGCAAATTGTAATTACGTTTTTGTCAAAGTTTATCTATGACCTCATTAGATAGATAATTTGTTTCTAATTACTATTATCTCCCGTTTAATTCTGTAAAATCTTCAATGATAATATTACTTATGCAAATTGTAATTACGCTTTTGTCAAAGTTTATCTATGTCCTCATTAGATAGATAATTTGTTTCTAATTACTATTATCTCCCGTTTAATTCTGTAAAATCTTCAATGATAATATTACTTATGCAAATTGTAATTACGCTTTTGTCAAAGTTTATCTATGACCTCATTAGATAGATAATTTGTTTCTAATTACTATTATCTCCCGTTTAATTCTGTAAAATCTTCAATGATAATATTACTTATGCTAATTGTAATTACGCTTTTGTCAAAGTTTATCTATGACCTCATTAGATAGATAATTTGTTTCTAATTACTATTATCTCCCGTTTAATTCTGTAAAATCTTCAATGATAATATTACTTATGCAAATTGAAATTACGCTTTTGTCAAAGTTTATCTATGACCTCATTAGATAGATAATTTGTTTCTAATTACTATTAAATCCCGTTTAATTCTGTAAAATCTTCAATGATAATATTACTTATGCAAATTGTAATTACGCTTTTGTCAAAGTTTATCTATGACCTCATTAGATAGATAATTTGTTTCTAATTACTATTATCTCCCGTTTAATTCTGTAAAATCTTCAATGATAATATTACTTATGCAAATTGTAATTACGCTTTTGTCAAAGTTTATCTATGACATCATTAGATAGATAATTTGTTTCTTATTACTATTATCTCCCGTTTAATTCTGTAAAATCTTCAATGATAATATTACTTATGCAAATTTTAATTACGCTTTTGTCAAAGTTTATCTATGACCTCATTAGATAGATAATTTGTTTCTAATTACTATTATCACCCGTTTAATTCTGTAAAATCTTCAATGATAATATTACTTATGCAAATTGTAATTACGCTTTTGTCAAAGTTTATCTATGACCTCATTAAATAGATAATTTGTTTCTAATTACTATTATCTCCCGTTTAATTCTGTAAAATCTTCAATGATAATATTACTTATGCAAATTGTAATTACGCTTTTGTCAAAGTTTATCTATGACCTCATTAGATAGATAATTTGTTTCTAATTACTATTATCTCCCGTTTAATTCTGTAAAATCTTCAATGATAATATTACTTATGCAAATTGTAATTACGCTTTTGTCAAAGTTTATCTATGACCTCATTAAATAGATAATTTGTTTCTAATTACTATTATCTCCCGTTTAATTCTGTAAAATCTTCAATGATAATATTACTTATGCAAATTGTAATTACGCTTTTGTCAAAGTTTATCTATGACCTCATTAGATAGATAATTTGTTTCTAATTACTATTATCTCCCGTTTAATTCTGTAAAATCTTCAATGATAATATTACTTATTCAAATTGTAATTACGCTTTTGTCAAAGTTTATCTATGACCTCATTAAATAGATAATTTGTTTCTAATTACTATTATCTCCCGTTTAATTCTGTAAAATCTTCAATGATAATATTACTTATGCAAATTGTAATTACGCTTTTGTCAAAGTTTATCTATGACCTCATTAGATAGATAATTTGTTTCTAATTACTATTATCTCCCGTTTAATTCTGTAAAATCTTCAATGATAATATTACTTATGCAAATTGTAATTACGCTTTTGTCAAAGTTTATCTATGACCTCATTAAATAGATATTTTGTTTCTAATTACTATTATCTCCCGTTTAATTCTGTAAAATCTTCAATGATAATATTACTTATGCAAATTGTAATTACGCTTTTGTCAAAGTTTATCTGTGACCTCATTAGATAGATAATTTGTTTCTAATTACTATTATCTCCCGTTTAATTCTGTAAAATCTTCAATGATAATATTACTTATGCAAATTGTAATTACGCTTTTGTCAAAGTTTATCTATGACCTCATTAGATAGATAATTTGTTTCTAATTACTATTATCTCCCGTTTAATTCTGTAAAATCTTCAATGATAATATTACTTATGCAAATTGTAATTACGCTTTTGTCAAAGTTTATCTATGACATCATTAGATAGATAATTTGTTTCTAATTACTATTATCTCCCGTTTAATTCTGTAAAATCTTCAATGATAATATTACTTATGCAAATTGTAATTACGCTTTTGTCAAAGTTTATCTATGACATCATTAGATAGATAATTTGTTTCTTATTACTATTATCTCCCGTTTAATTCTGTAAAATCTTCAATGATAATATTACTTATGCAAATTTTAATTACGCTTTTGTCAAAGTTTATCTATGACCTCATTAGATAGATAATTTGTTTCTAATTACTATTATCACCCGTTTAATTCTGTAAAATCTTCAATGATAATATTACTTATGCAAATTGTAATTACGCTTTTGTCAAAGTTTATCTATGACCTCATTAAATAGATAATTTGTTTCTAATTACTATTATCTCCCGTTTAATTCTGTAAAATCTTCAATGATAATATTACTTATGCAAATTGTAATTACGCTTTTGTCAAAGTTTATCTATGACCTCATTAGATAGATAATTTGTTTCTAATTACTATTATCTCCCGTTTAATTCTGTAAAATCTTCAATGATAATATTACTTATGCAAATTGTAATTACGCTTTTGTCAAAGTTTATCTATGACCTCATTAAATAGATAATTTGTTTCTAATTACTATTATCTCCCGTTTAATTCTGTAAAATCTTCAATGATAATATTACTTATGCAAATTGTAATTACGCTTTTGTCAAAGTTTATCTATGACCTCATTAGATAGATAATTTGTTTCTAATTACTATTATCTCCCGTTTAATTCTGTAAAATCTTCAATGATAATATTACTTATGCAAATTGTAATTACGCTTTTGTCAAAGTTTATCTATGACCTCATTAAATAGATAATTTGTTTCTAATTACTATTATCTCCCGTTTAATTCTGTAAAATCTTCAATGATAATATTACTTATGCAAATTGTAATTACGCTTTTGTCAAAGTTTATCTATGACCTCATTAGATAGATAATTTGTTTCTAATTACTATTATCTCCCGTTTAATTCTGTAAAATCTTCAATGATAATATTACTTATGCAAATTGTAATTACGCTTTTGTCAAAGTTTATCTATGACCTCATTAAATAGATATTTTGTTTCTAATTACTATTATCTCCCGTTTAATTCTGTAAAATCTTCAATGATAATATTACTTATGCAAATTGTAATTACGCTTTTGTCAAAGTTTATCTATGACCTCATTAGATAGATAATTTGTTTCTAATTACTATTATCTCCCGTTTAATTCTGTAAAATCTTCAATGATAATATTACTTATGCAAATTGTAATTACGCTTTTGTCAAAGTTTATCTATGACCTCATTAGATAGATAATTTGTTTCTAATTACTATTATCTCCCGTTTAATTCTGTAAAATCTTCAATGATAATATTACTTATGCAAATTGTAATTACGCTTTTGTCAAAGTTTATCTATGACATCATTAGATAGATAATTTGTTTCTAATTACTATTATCTCCCGTTTAATTCTGTAAAATCTTCAATGATAATATTACTTATGCAAATTGTAATTACGCTTTTGTCAAAGTTTATCTATGACCTCATTAGATAGATAATTTGTTTCTAATTACTATTATCTCCCGTTTAATTCTGTAAAATCTTCAATGATAATATTACTTAAGCAAATTGTAATTACGCTTTTGTCAAAGTTTATCTATGACCTCATTAGATAGATAATTTGTTTCTTATTACTATTATCTCCCGTTTAATTCTGTAAAATCTTCAATGATAATATTACTTAAGCAAATTGTAATTACGTTTTTGTCAAAGTTTATCTATGACCTCATTAGATAGATAATTTGTTTCTAATTACTATTATCTCCCGTTTAATTCTGTAAAATCTTCAATGATAATATTACTTATGCAAATTGTAATTACGCTTTTGTCAAAGTTTATCTATGACATCATTAGATAGATAATTTGTTTCTAATTACTATTATCTCCCGTTTAATTCTGTAAAATCTTCAATGATAATATTACTTATGCAAATTGTAATTACGCTTTTGTCAAAGTTTATCTATGACCTCATTAGATAGATAATTTGTTTCTAATTACTATTATCTCCCGTTTAATTCTGTAAAATCTTCAATGATAATATTACTTAAGCAAATTGTAATTACGCTTTTGTCAAAGTTTATCTATGACCTCATTAGATAGATAATTTGTTTCTTATTACTATTATCTCCCGTTTAATTCTGTAAAATCTTCAATGATAATATTACTTAAGCAAATTGTAATTACGTTTTTGTCAAAGTTTATCTATGACCTCATTAGATAGATAATTTGTTTCTAATTACTATTATCTCCCGTTTAATTCTGTAAAATCTTCAATGATAATATTACTTATGCAAATTGTAATTACGCTTTTGTCAAAGTTTATCTATGTCCTCATTAGATAGATAATTTGTTTCTAATTACTATTATCTCCCGTTTAATTCTGTAAAATCTTCAATGATAATATTACTTATGCAAATTGTAATTACGCTTTTGTCAAAGTTTATCTATGACCTCATTAGATAGATAATTTGTTTCTAATTACTATTATCTCCCGTTTAATTCTGTAAAATCTTCAATGATAATATTACTTATGCTAATTGTAATTACGCTTTTGTCAAAGTTTATCTATGACCTCATTAGATAGATAATTTGTTTCTAATTACTATTATCTCCCGTTTAATTCTGTAAAATCTTCAATGATAATATTACTTATGCAAATTGAAATTACGCTTTTGTCAAAGTTTATCTATGACCTCATTAGATAGATAATTTGTTTCTAATTACTATTAAATCCCGTTTAATTCTGTAAAATCTTCAATGATAATATTACTTATGCAAATTGTAATTACGCTTTTGTCAAAGTTTATCTATGACCTCATTAGATAGATAATTTGTTTCTAATTACTATTATCTCCCGTTTAATTCTGTAAAATCTTCAATGATAATATTACTTATGCAAATTGTAATTACGCTTTTGTCAAAGTTTATCTATGACATCATTAGATAGATAATTTGTTTCTTATTACTATTATCTCCCGTTTAATTCTGTAAAATCTTCAATGATAATATTACTTATGCAAATTTTAATTACGCTTTTGTCAAAGTTTATCTATGACCTCATTAGATAGATAATTTGTTTCTAATTACTATTATCACCCGTTTAATTCTGTAAAATCTTCAATGATAATATTACTTATGCAAATTGTAATTACGCTTTTGTCAAAGTTTATCTATGACCTCATTAAATAGATAATTTGTTTCTAATTACTATTATCTCCCGTTTAATTCTGTAAAATCTTCAATGATAATATTACTTATGCAAATTGTAATTACGCTTTTGTCAAAGTTTATCTATGACCTCATTAAATAGATAATTTGTTTCTAATTACTATTATCTCCCGTTTAATTCTGTAAAATCTTCAATGATAATATTACTTATGCAAATTGTAATTACGCTTTTGTCAAAGTTTATCTATGACCTCATTAGATAGATAATTTGTTTCTAATTACTATTATCTCCCGTTTAATTCTGTAAAATCTTCAATGATAATATTACTTATGCAAATTGTAATTACGCTTTTGTCAAAGTTTATCTATGACCTCATTAGATAGATAATTTGTTTCTAATTACTATTATCTCCCGTTTAATTCTGTAAAATCTTCAATGATAATATTACTTATGCAAATTGTAATTACGCTTTTGTCAAAGTTTATCTATGACCTCATTAAATAGATAATTTGTTTCTAATTACTATTATCTCCCGTTTAATTCTGTAAAATCTTCAATGATAATATTACTTATGCAAATTGTAATTACGCTTTTGTCAAAGTTTATCTATGACCTCATTAGATAGATAATTTGTTTCTAATTACTATTATCTCCCGTTTAATTCTGTAAAATCTTCAATGATAATATTACTTATTCAAATTGTAATTACGCTTTTGTCAAAGTTTATCTATGACCTCATTAAATAGATAATTTGTTTCTAATTACTATTATCTCCCGTTTAATTCTGTAAAATCTTCAATGATAATATTACTTATGCAAATTGTAATTACGCTTTTGTCAAAGTTTATCTATGACCTCATTAGATAGATAATTTGTTTCTAATTACTATTATCTCCCGTTTAATTCTGTAAAATCTTCAATGATAATATTACTTATGCAAATTGTAATTACGCTTTTGTCAAAGTTTATCTATGACCTCATTAAATAGATATTTTGTTTCTAATTACTATTATCTCCCGTTTAATTCTGTAAAATCTTCAATGATAATATTACTTATGCAAATTGTAATTACGCTTTTGTCAAAGTTTATCTGTGACCTCATTAGATAGATAATTTGTTTCTAATTACTATTATCTCCCGTTTAATTCTGTAAAATCTTCAATGATAATATTACTTATGCAAATTGTAATTACGCTTTTGTCAAAGTTTATCTATGACCTCATTAGATAGATAATTTGTTTCTAATTACTATTATCTCCCGTTTAATTCTGTAAAATCTTCAATGATAATATTACTTATGCAAATTGTAATTACGCTTTTGTCAAAGTTTATCTATGACATCATTAGATAGATAATTTGTTTCTAATTACTATTATCTCCCGTTTAATTCTGTAAAATCTTCAATGATAATATTACTTATGCAAATTGTAATTACGCTTTTGTCAAAGTTTATCTATGACATCATTAGATAGATAATTTGTTTCTTATTACTATTATCTCCCGTTTAATTCTGTAAAATCTTCAATGATAATATTACTTATGCAAATTTTAATTACGCTTTTGTCAAAGTTTATCTATGACCTCATTAGATAGATAATTTGTTTCTAATTACTATTATCACCCGTTTAATTCTGTAAAATCTTCAATGATAATATTACTTATGCAAATTGTAATTACGCTTTTGTCAAAGTTTATCTATGACCTCATTAAATAGATAATTTGTTTCTAATTACTATTATCTCCCGTTTAATTCTGTAAAATCTTCAATGATAATATTACTTATGCAAATTGTAATTACGCTTTTGTCAAAGTTTATCTATGACCTCATTAGATAGATAATTTGTTTCTAATTACTATTATCTCCCGTTTAATTCTGTAAAATCTTCAATGATAATATTACTTATGCAAATTGTAATTACGCTTTTGTCAAAGTTTATCTATGACCTCATTAAATAGATAATTTGTTTCTAATTACTATTATCTCCCGTTTAATTCTGTAAAATCTTCAATGATAATATTACTTATGCAAATTGTAATTACGCTTTTGTCAAAGTTTATCTATGACCTCATTAGATAGATAATTTGTTTCTAATTACTATTATCTCCCGTTTAATTCTGTAAAATCTTCAATGATAATATTACTTATGCAAATTGTAATTACGCTTTTGTCAAAGTTTATCTATGACCTCATTAAATAGATAATTTGTTTCTAATTACTATTATCTCCCGTTTAATTCTGTAAAATCTTCAATGATAATATTACTTATGCAAATTGTAATTACGCTTTTGTCAAAGTTTATCTATGACCTCATTAGATAGATAATTTGTTTCTAATTACTATTATCTCCCGTTTAATTCTGTAAAATCTTCAATGATAATATTACTTATGCAAATTGTAATTACGCTTTTGTCAAAGTTTATCTATGACCTCATTAAATAGATATTTTGTTTCTAATTACTATTATCTCCCGTTTAATTCTGTAAAATCTTCAATGATAATATTACTTATGCAAATTGTAATTACGCTTTTGTCAAAGTTTATCTATGACCTCATTAGATAGATAATTTGTTTCTAATTACTATTATCTCCCGTTTAATTCTGTAAAATCTTCAATGATAATATTACTTATGCAAATTGTAATTACGCTTTTGTCAAAGTTTATCTATGACCTCATTAGATAGATAATTTGTTTCTAATTACTATTATCTCCCGTTTAATTCTGTAAAATCTTCAATGATAATATTACTTATGCAAATTGTAATTACGCTTTTGTCAAAGTTTATCTATGACATCATTAGATAGATAATTTGTTTCTAATTACTATTATCTCCCGTTTAATTCTGTAAAATCTTCAATGATAATATTACTTATGCAAATTGTAATTACGCTTTTGTCAAAGTTTATCTATGACCTCATTAAATAGATAATTTGTTTCTAATTACTATTATCTCCCGTTTAATTCTGTAAAATCTTCAATGATAATATTACTTATGCAAATTGTAATTACGCTTTTGTCAAAGTTTATCTATGACCTCATTAGATAGATAATTTGTTTCTAATTACTATTATCTCCCGTTTAATTCTGTAAAATCTTCAATGATAATATTACTTATGCAAATTGTAATTACGCTTTTGTCAAAGTTTATCTATGACATCATTAGATAGATAATTTGTTTCTAATTACTATTATCTCCCGTTTAATTCTGTAAAATCTTCAATGATAATATTACTTATGCAAATTGTAATTACGCTTTTGTCAAAGTTTATCTATGACCTCATTAAATAGATAATTTGTTTCTAATTACTATTATCTCGCGTTTAATTCTGTAAAATCTTCAATGATAATATTACTTATGCAAATTGTAATTACGCTTTTGTCAAAGTTTATCTATGACATCATTAGATAGATAATTTGTTTCTAATTACTATTATCTCCCGTTTAATTCTGTAAAATCTTCAATGATAATATTACTTATGCAAATTGTAATTACGCTTTTGTCAAAGTTTATCTATGACCTCATTAAATAGATAATTTGTTTCTAATTACTATTATCTCCCGTTTAATTCTGTAAAATCTTCAATGATAATATTACTTATGCAAATTGTAATTACGCTTTTGTCAAA
This sequence comes from Prosapia bicincta, assembly GCA_036971475.1. Lineage (NCBI taxonomy): Eukaryota > Metazoa > Arthropoda > Insecta > Hemiptera > Cercopidae > Prosapia > Prosapia bicincta. Next base: position 1,278,825 of record JBAIZL010000066.1, on the reverse strand, counting down.
GTTTATCTATGACCTCATTAGATAGATAATTTGTTTCTAATTACTATTATCTCCCGTTTAATTCTGTAAAATCTTCAATGATATGCCGTTGCCATAACCAGTGTTACTTCTATCGGGTAGCCTGTGGCGCATGGCTTCTCTCTACCAGTGTTACTTCTATCGGGTAGCCTCTGGCGCACGGCTTCTCTCTACCAGTGTTACTTCTATCGGGTAGCCTTTGGCTCACGGCTTCTCTCTACCAGTGTTACTTCTATCAGATAGCCTCAGGCGCATGGCTTCTCTCTACCAGTGTTACTTCTATCGGGTAGCCTCTTACTCACGGCTTCTCTCTACCAGTGTTACTTCTATCGGGTAGCCTCTGGCGCACGGCTTCTCTCTACCAGTGTTACTTCTCTCGGGTAGCCTCTGGCTCACGGCTTCTCTCTACCAGTGTTACTTCTATCGGGTAGTCTCTGGCGCACGGCTTCTCTCTACCAGTGTTACTTCTATCGGGTAGCCTCTGGCGCACGGCTTCTCTCTACCAGTGTTACTTCTATCGGATAGCCTCTGGCGCACGGCTTCTCTCTACCAGTGTTACTTCTATCGGCTAGCCTCTGACGCACGGCTTCTCTCTACCAGTGTTACTTCTCTCGGGTAGCCTCTGGCTCACGGCTTCTCTCTACCAGTGTTACTTCTATCGGGTAGTCTCTGGCGCACGGCTTCTCTCTACCAGTGTTACTTCTATCGGGTAGCCTCTGGCGCACGGCTTCTCTCTACCAGTGTTACTTCTATCGGGTAGCCTCTGTCGCACGGCTTCTCTCTACCAGTGTTACTTCTATCGGGTAGCCTCTGGCGCACGGCTTCTCTCTACCAGTGTTACTTCTATCGGGTAGCCTCTGGCGCACGGCTTCTCTCTACCAGTGTTACTTCTATCGGGTAGCCTCTGGCGCACGGCTTCTCTCTACCATTGTTACTTCTATCGGGTAGCCTCTGGCGCACGGCTTCTCTCTACCAGTGTTACTTCTATCGGGTAGCCTCTGGCGCACGGCTTCTCTCTGTAGATAGTACTATTTTTAAATTTTCGGCAACGCCAGGCTATCTGTTCAAAAGTTATAAGTTTCAACCATAGTCCAAAAAATCTCACTTCAGGTTTTCCACTTTTAAAACACATTGTACACGGTGCGAAGTTTTAGTCGCCGTAAGAAACCCCAGGAACCTATCGGTCATTTTTACGGGATCCCAACTCATACTGCTAATTTTGTGCATACTAAATGGTTAGGTCACAAAATAATTTCGTGGATCTACAAGATCTTGTATTCACACAGGAGACATGAGTAGTTCTAATTGAAGGGCATTCAGAGAGTTTTCTGTTTCTAGCATGGTTAAGTTCGATCGCGCACAGATTGAAATCTTTCCTCTACACGATCTACAGAGTTCCGAAAGCACTCTACTCAGTTCATCAATTCGTTCTAGGCTACGAGCACACTTGCTTTGGACCCTACTTTTATAAGCAGGCTATATTGGTGAGGCTGTGGCCTCGTTCAGCATATTTCCACAAAAGCGTCAGATGTGAAAGTCAAAGTTATTAAGTTCATTACTTAAGTCTATTGACACTCCACTCATTGTGTTTCCCACAGAAAGTAATAGAATATTCCGGTTTGTGAAGTGCGATTGGATTAGTTCAGGGTAAAAAGAAACTATGATACACACAGTCTAGTATAGCCACTACCTGGCGACTTAGAATCCGCTTCTATCAACGCTGAACGCCCTGCTTCAAGCAACGAGAGTGTGGTCGGTCTTAGCCTTATATTTTCTAATAGTGCGTTTAGGTCAAGCCAAATACTTAATAGTGTGTGTGTGTTTGTTTGTGTGTGTCTGGTTATTTCTAGCTGATATCTTCGACTTGGTTTAAGAGAACCTCGTTTTGTTGTCGCCCCTGACATTTTCAATGTAATATAACTTTTTTTCATTTTTCTGTAAATCTCCTAACTCCTGCCTAAACGTTTTGTATACACCTTGTTTTTGACAATATTTATTCTCTCTGATTATTTTTCACAAAAGAAAGTATCAGTCATTGATTTTATTAATATTTTTAAAGTCTTTTATAAAGAGGTTGATGAACATATATAAACGAACGCTAAGCAGGTGGCCGTGTTTAAACAATTGTTATCATAATATTAAAATGCGTTTGTATTATTTTGGCTTTCCACTTAATCGGTGACCTTGTATGTTGCTGGCTCTATTCGTTGACGTGACATGTTTATTGGATTTATTCTCTGACAGGGAGCAATAAATAGGTCCGTAGACCACCCCTCCTAGTCAACAGGTTAAACCAATCTGTGATAATGTCATTAGATAACGTTTGTACAGCTAATGGGCCTTTAATATCCTTCAACCTTAGCCTCAAGTAAAGACTTTAATATTCTCCTAACAACAGCAATAGGTGTTCAGAAATGATAGATAACCATTTTGTAGAATAGGTTTATGGTATACAAAATAATAAATTCTTTAAAGAATACACTACCCTCTGTATATCTTAGCTCATATATATATTTAGTTGTGTGTGCTATATACTCCAACAAAATATAAATATCATATAAAACAAATATTCAATAATTTATCCATAAATTATTAAATAATTTATATTTCATATAGATATTCTTATGTGAAGAGTGTGTGCGTCTGCGAGCGTGTGTGTGTGTGTGTGTGTGTGTGTGTGTGTGTGTGTGTGTGTGTGTGTGTGTGTGTGTGTGTGCTTGTGCGTGTGTTTGTGTGTTGCAACGAACTCACCCAATAACCTTTATTTATTTTACACCACCTGTTTACTGTTTAAAACGCACTTAAACGCATGCAACGACACGCCGACTTGACTAAATATGCCCCATACTGCGAGGGTTATATAGTCATTTTGTCAGTAATTATGTCAGCTGAAAAGATAAATATTAGCATAAACAATCATAACATACATAAGATCTTACCACGTGCCATCCTGACCCAGGTTGGGCCGTGCAAAATATGATCCTGTTTAATTTTACCTCTTTATTTGGTCCTGTGTTACATTTAAGCAGAACTTTGCAATAAAACTCGTCCCTGGACTTTATTTTAAAAACCAACTATCTTTTACTACAGCTCAAATATTTTAGATGAATTCACAGTCAGGAGGGAGCTCTCGTGTTGTAACATTAGGCTTTTATTTTATGAATTTCAATACTCTGGATACCTAACTTTGTAACCATTAATTTCATAGGTGGAAAAAACTTCCAAGTTTTTTTTTATTTACTAACAAATGATATTTTGAAATAAATAAAATAGTAATCGCATAGTAATTTAATGATTTGAAAAATAAAAATTAACACAATTATACATTTCTTGATTTCAACTACTTTTCTGAAGATGCAGAAAATATTTTAACACCAAATATTTAATTAAATTAATTGTTTACATATATTTAATTTATCTTATGAATTTAATCATTGACTCTTGATAATTAGAATATAATTTTATTTTGAATTTTCGAAACAAAACAGTACCATGATTCCATAATTTTTAACTCTTTAATTAGTTTTTTGAATGTTCACATAACATTCTGTTATAATGATAGTTATTTACCTTTGTATTTTTTACCAATACTACATGAAATTATTACTCATATTTACTATTTTATTTTTTTCTACCTTTTGCAACAATTCTTTTCTCTTTTGATCTCATTTTAAATTACCAATTTATAGTCGAAACCACTCCAATAAGTTTAAATAAAACTTCTTTTGTTGGTTTTTTCATGACTAAGCCGGTCTAGAAATTTAAATATGATATTGAATAATTTACCTGCAAAAACTTACCTTTTAGGAAAACTGACTTATTTCATTTGATTTTAATTATATTACAAAACTCAATATTACACATAAGAAAAATCTTTTACTTTTTTTAACTATTTAGTAATTTTAATTAGGGTGAAGCCGTAGTTTATTTCTTTATAAATCAAAATTATCAATTATAATTTTCTAAAAAGTTTATTAAAATTCAACTAATATATTTGACTTTAAAAAAGGACTTGCCATAGATTCTCATTTCTTAACCTGCGTTATAAATTTGCCGATAGAAACGTTTTTTTAAACGCCTTCTGGCCTCTTTTTGGCTATTTTCTAGCTATCTATTTTAGCTAGATTTGTTGTAGCACCACTTACCATGTAGTCTATGATTGGGGTGAATAATGAATGAGCGGGAACATACTTGTGTATAGGTTCATTATTGATGAATAAAGAATGTAGCTATATTGCCTATTCTACGCCTTATGAAATATTCAAGATGTTTTTCTGCCAAATACTTTACGCAAACCGTGTTTCCTTAGAAACATTTTAAAGTCTAAGAAATATAAAGGTTTAAGTACATAAACGAGATTCCTTTTTATTACGTATATATAACTGTTTGAAATTACAAAAACATTAGGTTGATAGTTTGTTTTTAATTCCATATTCATAATAGATTTAATTCAATATTATTTTCAAACACTAATAAAGATTAATTTTATATAGTTTTTTTTATTAGATTTGTTGTAACACAACTTACCATGTGTGATGTATACGAGTATATAGGTTCATCACTGATGAGCTATATACTGTACTGTAACTGATGCACTTTAACAGTGCAAAAACTGCAGTGTTACATTATACGTAATGATCAAAGTATTTTGGATTTCACTCTAAGTAAATCTGTAATAGTATTATGTAATCTAAATTTTTATTAAAAAAAGAATACTTGGGCATGATTCCAGTATATAGCGGTGAGCCTGCTATGCCCAGAAGATTTATTACAATTTGTTATCACAGACGTAATATCTTACCTTATAGGTAAGACGTAATATCACACACGTATCTTTACCTTATCAGATAGTAAAGAAGTTCTTTGTAGTTACAAATCCGGACGATTTCCAAAATGAATTCCTTTTTTTATCCATCCTTTTAAAATTTAAAAAAAACAGACTTTAGAAATTGTAGTAAGCTCAAATTCATGTACCTGGGAAGATATCAAAAACATTCTTTTAACAGCTATTCAGTTATGAAAGATCGTTTTACTTTAAATTTGGTAATGGCCGAATTAAGACAACAACATAATGAATCACCCTTGAAAAAACTCAGAAACATCTAGATTTGCAAATAGCATTTTGTTTACTATTAAGGAACCAGCTGCTAAGGGTACTCTGTGTACCTCTACCCAAACATTACCACTAAGAGTTCTTTTAAACACACCAACAAAAATACAAGACAAAACTATATACAAAACCTCACAGCACCTAAATCGAATAACAAGTATCAACCTAGACCAAATTATCAACCCCCACCGATGAGCATATCAACTCGTTAAACAGGAAACCCTATTACGCAAAATAAAATGTATCCATCTACAGGAAAGCCTATTAAGATGACGAGAGTGATTAGATGTATCAGATCGAAGAACAAATGTCAAATATATCGATATTTTTTTTCAATAATCAACATAGATTAAATTCTATATTATTTTCAAAGACAAATAAAGACTAAAGTGTACAATTTGTAGCAAAGTTGCTGTACCAACAAGTACATGCTGTAGTGCGTGTATATATACGTGAGGTGTAAACGAATGAGGGGGCATATACAGTATATAGGTGCATCATAGATAAATAACGAATGTAGCTATATTGCCTATTCTACGCCTTACGAAATATTCAAGATGTTTTCAGCCAAATACTTGTCGCAAACCTAGTTTCCTTAAATACGTTTTTTAAATCTATTGTACTAAACGTATTCTAACTATAGTTTACATTTAAAATATAAAGGTTTAGAAGCATAATGAGATTCCTTTTAGTCACGTGAGTACACACACACACACACACACACACACACACACACACTGCAACGTCCCTCCCCCGCATCGGGTGCGTGCGCTCCGCATCGGTTTCGGTGTTGGTTGCAGAATTTATTTATTTATTATATATTTTTATATTTGCTGCTCACACCGTTTTGTGTACCGTGTTAAGATCCCTATATTTTGACTTGTGTTCCCGCGTAACGTATCACGCCTAAATATTCCCGCTGACTTCTACCTTAACGTTTGTATGACCTCCCCTAAGATGGTTGTCAGGTTTGTTGGGTCTGTATATAGTCACACATGTCAGTAAAATAGTCAGCTGGAAAAAAACAACACTTATATGAACACACAAAATTTTCAAAGAATCTTACCACTTCATGAGATCTGCAGGCACAGCCAGGGGACGTTCAAAATATGATCATGTTTAAGATACCTATTTTAAAAGGCTCCTGAGTAGTAAGTGCGATACTTTGGCACAAAAAGTGGTGGGGGGAGTTGGACTTGAAGCAGTAACCTAAGTCAGTTAGATTGCAGCTAACCTAACCCACCTCTAAGTGTAGGGTGGTTCCTAGGTACGTTTGGGAGCTGCCCCGGGGGTTGCTCCGGGGGTGGATTCGGGGTTAGGGTAGTTTTTGGAAAACTTTTGGAAAAATGTGTGTTGCGTGTTAGGTTGGAGATAGAGTGTATTTTGGTTAGATGTGGGGGTGGGTTCACCTGGAGGTAGTTTTAAATAATATATCAGATTGCCAAAAAAAATGATCGGTTAGACCAAATGACCAACGTTCCCACTAAACAACTGTCTTACGCTGAGTTTAACCAACCAACAATTACTTTAAATTCAAATAGTCAACAGTCTGTGCGGGGAATCGACCTATCACATTGCAGGGGCTCGGTAGGCTTACGCCTGACGGACGCCTCGCATGAGGTCTCAGTAAGACTTGTAGGCTTATATACTATGTTAAGCCAACATGCATGATAGCCCTATATAGTATGTTAAACAAATATGCATGTAAACCTACATAGATTTATATACTATGTTAAGCCAATATGTATGATAGCCCACATACTGTGTTAAATCAACACGCGTGTAAACCTACATACATACTATGCTAAGCCGACATACATGAATCCCTACATTTTTTTTTTTTTTTTTTTTTTTTTTTTTTTTTTTTTTATTAAAACTGGTCATTTCTGACCAATCATTAATTTACATTTGATAATTAGATTTTAGCTTTTATTACAAAGAATCCATTGATTTCTATTGTATCTTGTTTGATGTTGGAAGCCAACCGGCGTGAGGAAGAGTATTGTTGTCACTCTTGTCGTTCAACGAGTTCAAATGGTTTTGTCCTTTTGAGTCGTCTTGTCAGGTGGTTGTTGTCGAGAAGTCTCAGTGCCTCAGGATTTTCGTGTTGAGTGAGCCGATTTACGTGTTTGATGGCGTTCTGTTTTATGACTTCCTCGACCATGGGTACACCAAGATCGCAATGCAAGTCACTGTTACGCACATACCAAGGAGCGTTGGCGATGTTTCTTAGTACTTTGTTCTGGAAGCGTTGTATCCCTTGTATGTGACATTTGCTGGCACAGCCCCAAAGCTGTATACCATACGTCCAAACCGGTTTGAGGATTTGGTTATATACCAATAGCTTGTTGTATATTGATACCCGTGAATTTCGACCGAGTAGCCAATACATTTGCCTGTAGCGAGTCTGGAGTTCTGTGAGTTTTATTTTGACATGCTCGACCCATTTGGCTTTTGCATCAAGATTCATGCCGAGATATTTAGCTGAATCATGATATGGGATAACACTTCCATTCATTTCGAGCCTCTGAGGGTTTGGGATCCTCTTGTTTGTAAAGTTCACATGGACTGCCTTCTGGTCGTTGAGTTTGATGCGCCATTTCTTGGTCCAAGCCTCAACTGAATCGTTTGATCTTTGTAAGCGTGTTGTCGATTCTTGAACGGTTTTCGCTGTCGCTGCGTTTGCTGTGTCGTCTGCGAAAGTGGCCGTGATGACGTTGGCTGTTTGCGGAAGATCACTGGTGTACAGCAAGTACAGGATTGGTCCCAATACGCTGCCTTGTGGGACTCCAGCTTGTATTTCCTTGAAGTCAGAATACGTAGATTCGTGGTTTACTCGAAACAGTCTGTTCGATATGTACGATTTCAGTAGATTCACAAACTGGGCTGGCAGAAACATGTTGAGTTTGTGAATCAAGCCTTCATGCCAAACTTTATCGAAGGCTTGTGAAACATCCAGGAAGACAATCGAGCAGACCTCCTCACCTTCCAGTGCTTTTTCAATGATGTCAATTAGTCGATGCACCTGTTCCACCGTAGAGTGTCCTCGCCTGAATCCAAATTGATGGTCGGGCAGTAAGTTCTTTTCCACGATAATAGGTTTAAGCCTGTTGAGAAGCAGCTTTTCAAAGAGTTTTGACATTATGGGTAGAAGTGATATCGGCCTGTAAGACTTGACCTCTGTTGCTGTTTTGCCGGGTTTCAGGATCATGATCATCTCCGCCACTTTCCATGTTGCAGGGACGTGCATAAGTCTAAGGGACGCATTAATTAATAATAAAAACATTTTTAGTCCTTTTGTTGTCAGTTTTTTCAGCACTAGTCCTGTGATTAAATCGTATCCTGGTGCTTTCTTCGGGTTCAAGTTGTATTTTAGTTCTCGTTTAAGCTCTTTTAATGTCACTTTTTTAATAATTTTAGACTGATTATTAGTGTTTAGGTGAAGTTCTTCTTCATTCGTGGCTTCATTCGGCTTGAAGATGTTTTCAAGATGATCTCCAAACGTGTTAGCTTTTTCTTGGTCCGATCTTGCCCATTCATTGTTCTCTTTCAGGATGGGTGGTACATGATGGATTTTCCTTTTCATTCTTCTCGTTGTTTTCCAGAGGGAATAGTTAGTGTTTTTGTCTGCAGACAGATTCTCGAGGAAGGAGTTTGCAGAGTCTTCTCTCAGTTGGTGGATCAATCTTTTGATTTGTTGGGATTCTCTATTGAGATGATTTTTAACGACGGGATCTCTTGTACGCTGCCATTTTTGCCTGGTTCTTCTTTTGTTCTTTACTAGGTTTCTTACTTCCATAGGGTAGTTGTATCCAGGTGTTTTATGAGTAATTGTTCTAGTGTTATCCCACACTGCTTGTTGAATAAGACTGGTAAATTTTGTCACCGCCTCGTCAAGATGATCCCCAGTAGACAGGTCAATGTCGAGGGTAATTCCCTGATCTAGTTGTAATTTAAAACTTTCCCAATCCGTAGTTTTATTGCATAAAGTCGGTTTCGCTGGCTTTTTGATGATAGTTTCGCTCAATGTCATGATGATCGATGAGTGATCCGAGTCCAAGTCATAGCTGTCCTCCAAGGTAATGAAATTTGCCGCAAATTTTCTGGTTATGAAAAAATCCAGAACGTCTGGGGTCTTGTTTCTGTCTGTAGGCCAGTAGGTCGGTTTCCCAGTTGAATGTACTTTACATCCAGTTTTTTCTATTGCATTTTTAAGTTCTCTCCCTTTTGTATTATCCAATCGGGAACCCCATAGGGAATGTTTGGCGTTAAAATCGCCTCCAAGGACGAATCTCTCTCCTAGATGTCGGATTATCATTGTGTAATCGTCTTCTTTTAGGTTATGTTTCGGGGGGAAGTAGACTGCTCCCACTTTGAAGTTTTGTTTCATTGACGAAATGCTTAACACTGTCAGCTGAGCTTCCTCTTTTCGAATGTTGAGATCCTCATTGTACTTCAGGTTGTTTTTGATGAAGATTGCACTTCCTCCATGTGCCCGATTGTCTGGGTGAGTGGTATGGTGGGTATTATATCCAGTTATTTTAATGTATTGTTGGTTAGAGAGATGAGTCTCTGAGATGAAACAGATGTCAATTTTATTTTCATAAAGGTAGAGTGAGAATTCTTCTTTGCTGTTTAGAATGCCGTTTGCATTCCAGGTACCAATACGTATGTTTGTATGATCCATACTTATTTTTTGGATTTGTTTTTATTGGCTGGAATCTTACTCCCGAGGGCATTTAATTTGTTTGATAGCGTTCTGTTTGAACTCTCTAAGGTCTCAAACTTCTGCATCATGCTTTTCATCATACTCAGCACCTCATTGCTGTTGGTGTTTTGATTAGTAGTGATGTTTTGCTCATTTGTACTTTGTCTGTTGCTGCTCAGTGCTTGGGCATAAGTCAGGTTTTTGGCAGTTCTTGGGTCTGTCAGTTTCTGTTTCCTTGCCGCGTTTCCTGCTGTTTCAGTGTGTACTGGTTTTTTGATGAGCTTTTCACGCATTTGTTGGAGTTTGATTGGTACTTCACATCCCCTGTAGTTGGCCGGGTGGTTACTTCCACAGTTAGCACATTTGGCTTCTACATTTCTAGGTTTCGTACAATCTATAGTAGGGTGCTTGCCTGCACATTTAACACATCTGTGAGTTTTGTTACAGAAGTTTTGTGTGTGCCCGAACCCTTGGCATCTCTTGCACTGAGGAATCATTTTATTTATTCTCAACGCTTCAATTGAGATCTTCATGTTACAGATGTATCTGATTTCATAAATCCTTTTCATTTCAGTTCTGGGACTAAAAGTTAGCATGAAGAGAGGAAGTTTTTTATATTGCTTCTCACCTTCTTCATCTCTAGTGACCCTAAAGTTTTGCTTAACATCACAGATTTCAAATCCTTGATCCAAGAGATCACTTTTGATACCGTTTTCACTTGTTGAGACATGTAGGTTTCTTGCCATCACTTTAATGCACCTTTCTTGCTTATTTTCGAAAGAGTACCATTCAAATCCTTCCAGTTTCATTATCTCTGTCACTTTTCTATAGTCATCACTGTTATCAACATTTATTTTCACTTTATTGTCACTCATGCACATAAGTTTATGGTTGATGCCATATAAGGCTTTGTTCAGTAAGGATATGCTGTCAGTGCAGATGATCACTGGTGGTGGTTTAACTGCTTTGGTGGTTTTTTTCTGTTGGGTTTGGTCTTTATTATTGTAATTTTTCTTTGGGGTGGCAGATTTGGTTCTTTTCTGTTTTCGTTAAGTATCCACTCTGTTTCTCCTTCTACCATTTCCTCTTCTTCATCCCATGTAGGATACTTAAAGGGAGAGTAGGTCCCGGAGCGTTCTTCAACCTGGGCTGGATTACGTTCCACACTTAGTTGGGTACTTACAGCGCGTAGGCTGAAGTCTTTATTTTGATTTTCCCCTTGCAGTGTTGCAATTACATTATTAGCCTGCATTAATTGATTCTCTAGTGTTTTCACTTGGCTCACTAGGAAGTTAACTTGCTCTTGAAGAGCGTGGAGCTGTTGTTCTGGGGACATATGTGGGCCGATTGATTGATTCATCGGCACAAGTGCCTGCGTCATAGATGTATTCTGCACAAGCATTGTCGGGTCTTGACTGATTGGCTGAGTCGCCGTCATTCGTTGCTGCGCTTGAAAATTATTCATAAGGATCTTATTACTAAGGCTAGCATATATACGGTTACTAGCCGTGTCACAGAATAAAATGTTTGTGCTTTATCAGCACTATGTCCGGTCATATAAAATTATTACTAAACATAATTTGTCCAAGATTGTTCATTAATTTTAAATAAAACTTATAAATTAAATTATATTTGCTCGCCAGAATTTAATGCAGAACAATATGCGTCTATAACATTACTCAACGAATAAAGTTTGCATTATTAGACCTATTATCTAAACTTAGCTGCAATAAAGGGGACACAGCCAGGGGGCGTTCAAAATATGATCATGTTTAAGATACCTATTTTAAAAGGCTCCTGAGTAGTAAGTGCGATACTTTGGCACAAAAAGTGGTGGGGGGAGTTGGACTTGAAGCAGTAACCTAAGTCAGTTAGATTGCAGCTAGCCTAACCCACCTCTAAGTGTAGGGTGGTTCCTAGGTACGTTTGGGAGCTGCCCCGGGGGTTGCTCCGGGGGTGGATTCGGGGTTAGGGTAGTTTTTGGAAAACTTTTGGAAAAATGTGTGTTGCGTGTTAGGTTGGAGATAGAGTGTATTTTGGTTAGATGTGGGGGTGGGTTCACCTGGAGGTAGTTTTAAATAATATATCAGATTGCCAAAAAAAATGATCGGTTAGACCAAATGACCAACGTTCCCACTAAACAACTGTCTTACGCTGAGTTTAACCAACCAACAATTACTTTAAATTCAAATAGTCAACAGTCTGTGCGGGGAATCGACCTATCACATTGCAGGGGCTCGGTAGGCTTACGCCTGACGGACGCCTCGCATGAGGTCTCAGTAAGACTTGTAGGCTTATATACTATGTTAAGCCAACATGCATGATAGCCCTATATAGTATGTTAAACAAATATCCATGTAAACCTACATAGATTTATATACTATGTTAAGCCAATATGTATGATAGCCCACATACTGTGTTAAACCGACATGCGTGTAAGCCTACATACATACTATGCTAAGCCGACATACATGAATCCCTACATGGGCCTGCTATGTCGGTAAACCACTGGCCAAAGCCTTTATGATCTGAGCCTGACACACATTTACACCTCGTCTATCAGGTAGAGCCTCAGGCAGGCAACCGTATAGTTCATATGGGAAGTACTATATGGTATAGCTACCAATGCATACCACCATAGCTATGTAAAGGCAGCTACAAATGCATGACCTATCACGCCCTAGTAGGGGACGGTCAACAAATATTACAATATAATTTAAAAAAGTCACGCAAACTATATACATACAGTGTTAAGCCAACATTCTTGTTAACCTATATAGGCTTATATACTATGTTAAGCCAGCATGCAATAGCCCTATATACTGTGTTAAACCAATATGCAGGTTAACCTATATACATCCTGTATTAAGCCAATATCCCACATAGGCCTTTATAATATGTTAAACCAGCATGCATGTTAGCTTATATAGTGTGTTAAACAAATATGCGTGTAAACCTACATAAATACTATGCTAAGCCTAGATGCATACTATCCTACATAGGCGTATATACCATGTTAAGCCAACATACATGATAGCCTTATATAGTGTGTTAAACAAATATGCGTGTAAACCTACATAAATACTATGCTAAGCTAACATGCATGCTATCCTAAATAGGCGTATATACCATGTTAAGCCTACACACATGATAGCCTACATACTGTGATAAACAAATATGTGTGTAAGACTGCATACATATTATGCTAAGCCGACAAGGGTCTACAAATAATAATATAACACATTAATCCAACGCATAGTTTAGCTAATGGTTATCACGCAGTATCCGACGAGTAGCCTGACTACAAGTTAACACATAGTATCCGATAGCCTGGTTAATCATTAACACATAGTAGCAGATGAGTAGCTACAAATTACCACATAATACCCGATACATAGTCTTGATAATCATTAACGCATAGTATCCGATGTATAGCTTGACGATGGGTTACCATATAGTATCCGATAAGTAGCTTGACTATGGCCTATTACATAATATCCAGGGCATAGCCTCGCTAATGGTTAACACATAGTATCCGATGCAGAGCTTGACTATGGGTTATCACATAATATCCGATATGTAGTTTGACTAGTGGTTAACACATAATATACAATGCATAGCTTGACTAGGGTTCAACACAAAGTATACGACGTTTAGGTTGATTACAAACTAACACATAGTATCCATCACATAGCTAGGCTAATGTTTAACACATAGCAGCCGATGTGTAGCCCGACTAATCGTTAACACAAAATATCCAATGCATGGTCTGACTATGTTTTAACAAATAGTATCCAAAGCATTGCTTGACTACGGGTTATCACATAGTATACGATAAGTAGGATGGTTACAAAGTGACACATAATATCCATTGTATAGTTTGGCTAGTGGTTATCATATAGTATCAGATGCATAGCTAGGCTAATGGTTAACACATAGTAGCCGATGAGTAGATTGACTACAAGTTAACACAAAATATCCAATGCATAGTCTGACTATGTTTTAACAAATAGTATCCGATAGCCTGGCTAATCATTAACAAATAGTATCAGATGAGTAGCTACAAATTCCACATAATACCCGATACATAGCCTAGCTAATCATTAACGCATAGTATCCGATGCATAGCTTGACTATGGATTATCACATAGTATCCGATGAGTAGGTTGATTACAAAGTAACACATAATATCCATTGTATAGTTTAGCTAGTGGTTTTCACATAGTATCTGATGCATAGCTAGGCTAATGGTTAACACATAGTAGCCGATGCATAGCCTGACTAGGGCTAACACATAGTATCCGATACATAGATTGACTATGGGTTATCACATAGTATCCGATGAGAGGCATGAATACAAGTTAACACATAATATCCAATGCATAGCTTGGGCATGATAGGTTATGCATTGTTAGCTGCCTTTACATATGGTGGTATGCATTGTTAGCTATACCATATAGTACTTCCCATATGAACTATACGGTTGCCTGCTTGAGGCTCTACCTGATAGAAAATACCTAGAAGAGGTGTAAATGTGTGTATAGCTCAGATCATAAAGGCTTTGGTTAGTGGTTTACCGACATAGTAGGCCCATGTAGGGATTCATGTATGTCGGCGTAGCATAGTATGTATGTAGGCTTACACGCATGTTGGTATAACACAGTATGTGGGCGTGATATGTTATGCATTGGTAGCTGCCTTTACATAGCTATGGTGGTATGCATTGTTAGCTATACCATATAGTACTTCCCATATGAACTATACGGTTGCCTGCTTGAGGCTCTACCTGATAGAAAATACCTAGAAGAGGTGTAAATGTGTGTATAGCTCAGATCATAAAGGCTTTGGCTGGTGGTTTACCGACATAGTAGGCCCATGTAGGGATTCATGTATGTCGGCTTAGCATAGTATGTATGTAGGCTTACACGCGTGTTGGTATAACACAGTATGTGGGCGTGATATGTTATGCATTGGTAGCTGCCTTTACATAGCTATGGTGGTATGCATTGTTAGCTATACCATATAGTACTTCCCATATGAACTATACGGTTGCCTGCTTGAGGCTCTACCTGATAGAAAATACCTAGAAGAGGTGTAAATGTGTGTATAGCTCAGATCATAAAGGCTTTGGCTGGTGGTTTACCGACATAGTAGGCCCATGTATGTCGGCGTAGCATAGTATGTATGTAGGCTTACACGCATGTTGGTATAACACAGTATGTGGGCGTGATATGTTATGCATTGGTAGCTGCCTTTACATAGCTATGGTGGTATGCATTGTTAGCTATACCATATAGTACTTCCCATATGAACTATACGGTTGCATGCCTGAGGCTCTACCTGATAGAAAATACCTAGAAGAGGTGTAAATGTGTGTATAGCTCAGATCATAAAGGCTTTGGCCAGTGGTTTACCGACATAGTAGGCCTTATAGTAGGCCCATGTAGGGATTCATGTATGTCTGCTTAGCATAGTATGTATGTAGGCTTACATGCATATTTGTTTAACACAGTATGTGGGCTATCATACATATTGGCTTAACATAGTATATAAATCTATGTAGGTTTACATGCATATTTGTTTAACATACTATATAGGGCTATAATGCATGTTGGCTTAACATAGTATGTATGTAGGCTTACATGCATATTTGTTCAACACAGTATGTGGGCTATCATACATATTGGCTTAACATAGTATATAAATCTATGTAGGTTTACATGCATATTTGTTTAACATACTATATAGGGCTATAATGCATGTTGGCTTAACATAGTATATAAGCCTACACGTCTTACTAAGACCTCATGCGAGGCGTCCGTCAAGCGTAAGCCTACCGAGCAACTGCAATGTGATAGGTCGATTCCCCGCACAGACTGTTGACTATTTGAATTTAAAGTAATTGTTGGTTGGTTAAACTTAGCGTAAGACAGTTGTTTAGTGGGAACGTTGGTCATTTGGTCTAACCGATCTTTTTTTTTGGCAATCTGATATATTATTTAAAACTACCTCCAGGTGAACCCACCCCCACATCTAACCAAAATACACTCTATCTCCAACCTAACACGCGACACACATTTTTCCAAAAGTTTTCCAAAAACTACCCTAACCCCGAATCCACCCCCGGAGCAACCCCCGGGGCAGCTCCCAAACGTACCTAGGAACCACCCTACACTTAGAGGTGGGTTAGGTTAGCTGCAATCTAACTGACTTAGGTTACTGCTTCAAGTCCAACTCCCCCCACCACTTTTCGTGCCAAAGTATCGCACTTACTACTCTCCTGTGTTCTTTAAACATGATCTGCAGTAGACATCGTATCTGGGCTTCAATACAAAAAAACTAATTTTTAGAATAACTCAATAAAATTGTTCTCAGGAGAGAACTCGTTTGAAGAAACATTAGATTCTGAATTTTATATATTTATTAATTAATGAAATTTAATTAAAACTGTACTTTGATTTTATAATCATTATTTATTAGTTGGAAAAAGCTAAAATATTTTATTGGTTGTTCAACACAGGATAAATTCAAATACTGCAAGTTTTTATAATGCATTTAATTACTGATTTTAAACTAAAATAATTATCTTTTCAAATAAAACATATTTAACTCTCTCTTTATCTTTACAAATAATTAATTAAAAGTTCGTTATTTTTCACATATTTATATCCTACATTTCATATATAATTCATTAATTACATTTACACATTTTTAACAAAATTATTTCCAAATTTAACATAATAAAAAATTGTATCTTCTTATTTCAAGATTGAATTGGTAAATTCACATTTTATTATAAATAATTTTAAAATATATATGATTCAATACATCTGGTCTTCTTGAAAATGATTGGCTTATGGCCAGCACCACCTAGTAAGTTTAATATTTATTATTCATTATTTAAACATTTTTGTTATACTAATTAATTTTATTACTTTTAAGATTTATTTAATTTTTCAACATAAAATGAAGTCATTGTTAAGTTTATTTGGTAATTTGAATTTAATATATTTAACTGACTAAATTTGACGTTAATTTGTATATAATAGAGAAAATGACTTGCCAAGGATTTCCCTGCCGGTCCTGGAGTCCTCTCGTCTGGATTCCCTGGTCCCTGGACATCTGGGCCTTCGTCCATGGATGGACGTAGACTCTAGGAACGTGGCTATTTTGGTCCCATCTGGCCTGATAATGGTTGTCCTAGGCGCTGACCGTCATTACGACCATTAGCATCTCGTATTAAAAATTTTTACAGACTGCCTTACAGGTCCCTAAGTTCCTGTATTTATTGCGGCTATGTAACCCTTCCCCTCCGCTCTAAGCTCTTCGCTATCTCCGTGCTTGTTTCTTGTACGGGCGGGTTGGACAACGTATTAGTTTTAACCTGCATAATTTTGTTATCTGTTTTAGAACAATGAAAATGTCTATTATTTTTAAAATGGCTGTAACTTTTTTGTTATTTGAGTTTTTTAAATTCTGTTTTCACTATTGTTTATTATGGATTTTTCTGGTCATTTCAAAATGTCGATGATAGTTCTACGTGGCCTAGTTCTCAAGTTAGCATTTTTCGGCACTTAGAAATTTTTCACTTCACTCTCGTTTGTCAAATTTAGTTAGTTATTACAGTTTCATGCTATTATAATTTTTAATTTCTCTTAATAATACTTATTCAAAATTTTACTGACTTCTTGACTCTTTACTATGTTTATTAAACCATAAATTAAAACCTTATTATTCAAATATTAAAATTGTTATTTAAACAATGGAAAATTATTAATTTCCTAATTTGAACGGTAATTCAGACCGTTGCAACACACACACACGCACGCACACACACACACACACACACACATAGGTTTACTGAAGAAGTTATACAACAGGTTTATATATATATATATATATATATATATATATATATATATATATATATATATTCAAAAGGTTAAAGAAATGTTAGATGATTAAGTAGAGTATCAAAGATATAAAAATGTTTACAAACTGTGCTGTATCGTTGCTTAATTCCAAAATGAATACAAACCGAAGTTTTTTACTAACTTGCAACAAAACAATGATTATATTTATTTAAACAAATTTCTTACACACCTAAACCAAAATAGTCAGTTAGCCATAATATGCCTTCAAATGAACTCATTCCCTGGGAACCGATACCCAAAGGGTTAAATCTCAGCAAGTTTGGTTTTTAAATAAAGTCCAGTGACTGGTTTTCTGGCAGAGTTTGGCGAGCATTGCACAAGGTTCTGGACGTTGGCCGAACCGGCTCTTTTCAAAATGTTTAACTAGCAACGGATACAAGGGATGGCGGCGGCGTTTCGCAAAAGGGGTAAGGCCTTCAGTCGTTGGGCCGGTCCGTTGCAGTGTGTGTAAGTATATATATATATATATATATATATATATATATATATATATATATATATATATATATATATAAATATATATATATATATATATATATATATATATATATATATATATATATATGCATGATGAGGTGTAAATGAAAGAGCGAGCATACACCAGTATATAGGCACCATTAATAAATAATGAATGTATCTATATTGCCTATTTTACGCCTTTATCAAATATTCAAGAGATTTTTCTATTGAATACTTGTCGCAAACCTTGTTTCTATAAAAACGTTTTTGAGTCTCTTGTACTAAACTTATGGCTACTATAGCTTACATTTAAAATATGAAATGCTTAAGTACGTAAACGACATTCCTTTTAGTTTCCTATATATGTATATATATATATATATATATATATATATATATATATATATATATAAACATTGGGGAAGTATTTTTTAAATTCTTAAATCTTTATAGTTTAAAATCAATATTATTTTCAAAGACTAATAAAGATTAAATTTTGTTGGCTAGATTTGTTGTACCAGCCCTTTACATGAAGTGTATGTATACGTGAGTGATAAGATGTAAAAGAATGAGCGGGCATATACTAGTATACACGCACCATTAATAAATAACGAATGTATCTATATTGCCTATTCTACGCCGTTACAAAATATTTAAGAGATATTTCTATTGACTACTTGTCGCAAACATTGTTTCCTTAAAACGCTTTTGAGGCAATTGTACTAAACGTATGGTTACTATAATTTACATTTAAAAAATGTAATGTTCAAGTACGTAAATGAGATTCCTTTCAGTAACCTATATATGTATTTATATATGCATTTACAAAAACATTATGGTAGTAATTTTTTTAATCCTTTAATCATCATAGATTTAATTCAATAATATTCTCAAAAACTAATAAATCCTAAATTTTATAATTTTGAACATAGATTTGTTGTACCACCAAAACCCATTGTATATACACAATGGTATACCATGTAGTGTATGTATATATGTGTGATAAAGTGTAAATGAATGAACGGGCATATTAGTGTATACCGGCCCCATTATTAAATAACGAATGTATCTATATTGCCTATTCTACGCCTTTACAAAATCTTCAAGAGATTTTCTAATAAATACTTGTCGCAAATTTTGTTTCATTACAAACGTTTTTGAGTCTATTACACTAAACGTAAGGTTACAATAATTTACATTTAAAATATGAAATATTTAAGTACATAAACGAGATTCCTTTCGTTACCTCTATAAGTATTTATATATGTAATTGTAAATGCATTTACAAAAACATTAGAGTAGTAATTCTTTTTATTCTTTATTCATCAAAGATTTAATTAAATAATATTTTGAAAGACTAATAAACGCTAAATTTTATAATTTTGTTTGTAGTTAGACTTGTTATACCACCCCTTACCATGCAGTGTATATATATATATATATATATATATATATATATATATATATATATGCTTGATATGGTGTAAATGAATGAGGGAGTATATAGGCACTATTGATAACGAATGTATCTATATTGCCTATTCTACGCCTTTATAAAATCTTCAACAGACTTTTCTATTTAATACTTGTCGCAAACCTTGTTTCCTTAACCCTACAACTGGCAGTCAAAAATCCTGTAGTGGCGCGGTGTTTCTACCCCACCGTAGAGGTTTTTTTTTAAAATACGTCAAAATAAAGTTAATTAATTATAGTGATGTATAATATATCAAATTAATCACAAAAATGCACAGAATAAAACTATCATAAGGAAATATGTGACTCAACATTTTATTTCCATGGTTACAGCTCCAGAAAAAAAATTCATATTTTGAAACCACACATTTTAGTTTTTGACATTTTATCACTAAGAATCACAAAAGAATACTCACAACTTAACATATACAAAATAAAGCTAACTTTATGTAGAAAAAACGGTTCCAGTCATGTGTACACTTATTTCTAACGGGTAAAAAGTTATATTCACAAACATATATCCAAAACAACACCGAAAAAATGGTCAGTTTAGTCGGATTCCTCGGATTCAGAGACTTTCCTTTTTTTACAGACTTAGTAGGCCTGTAAAAGTGCTTCAGTGTTTTGTAACAATTTGGGTGTATGCCTACATTGCATCCAGGGCACCAGTATACACTTTGACCCTCTTTACATCTTTTCTATCTACACATATTACACAAACACGGTATTTGCGTACGGGTAAGTGCTCCAAGAAATGTTCCCTATTACTAGTATTTTTTGGTACTTACAGAAAAATGATAGATGGACTTGTCACTATTGTCTACCCCTCCCATATTGTGATTATATCTGTCAATCATGATTTGTTTCACTGCCTGAAGACCATGCTTGCTTCTTATCATCATCTTATCCTCAGCATGACAACCGGTACTAATCAAGTAAACTGGTTTACAGCTTCCCTTCTGTTTATATTTGACCAATAAAACTTTGCCTCTGTTAGGCCTATACCGGTAATAAACACTTTTTTCGATTCCTAAATTCACATTCTTTACATTTACAGGCATATCTTTAGTATTTTTATTGACAATTCCTGTCAAAAAAGTATTTCTTGAATCTAGTTTTTGGGCAAAAGGGAGTTTTGTATACCAGTTATCAGTAAAAACATGGTATCCCTTATCAAGAAGTTGACAAATTTGCAACTCATTGACAACAACTTTTTGTGTAAAAGGATCATCTCCATTAGCCAAAAAATCTTTCCCACTGTATAGGGAAACATTTAGTATATAACTGGAGTCACTATCACATGTCTCAAATTTTTTTATACCGAATCTGCAGTGTTTTTTCTTAGGTAGGTACTGTATAAATTTGTAGCGGTTCTTAAACGTTTATAAGTCTATTGTACTAAACCTAAGGTTACTATAGTTTACATTAAAATATGAGAAGTTAAAGTATGTAAACAAGATTCCTTTTGCTAATGTCTATAATTGGTCATTCTGAATCACGCTTCAAGTTTAATTTCGGTTGTGTTAATATTTCATTCAAAATATTGATGTAGCAAGTTTAATTCCATTGCAAACTTTGAACAAACAACTACATGAAAGAAATAGTAAACTAAATTCAATAAATACATTGTTCTTGGAGAAAATATATGCCACAGATGAATTGGTTTTCTAGGGAAAGCGTTTGTTACGGTTGGCGTTTACAAATTCACTGACAATTTAATATAAGAAATTTTCTTTGGATAAAAAAAATAATCAAAATTTCAATCATAGCTTTGGGTTGGGACAACAGTGTGCGCGACCGTGCATAATAAATACGGAATCAATACACACTTGCTACTGTACAACACAAAAGGGCTGTTTGCTATATTGTAGCAATGCCTCAAAGCGGAAACCGTTCAAGTCGATTGTGTTTGTCAATTTAAAACTTTATAGTGACACAGGGAGTAATGACAAAAATTAAATACATTTTATCATATCTACCATAGACATAGTTTTTGAAATGTAACAGCTATTAGAGTTTATGTTAATGTAAGTTTTCAACTATAAATAACCACTGCGACATGATTGCTTTTATTGGTTTTACCACAACATTACAAAATTAAAATATTGAAAGCTATAGCAAAAATACCTACCATAGTTGTCATTAAAGTACCTCAGCTTTGCTTAGCTTAACTCAGCTTTTCCTAGCTTGAATCAGCTTTGACTAGCTTAACTCAGCTTTGACTAGCTTAACTCAGCTTTGCCTAGCAAAATTCAGTTTTGCCTCACTTAGCTCAGCTTTGCCTAACTCAACTCAGCTTTGCCTAGCAAAATTCAGTTTTGCCCAACTTAGTTCAGCTTTGCCTAACTCAACTCAGCTTTGCCTAGCAAAATTCAGTTTTGCCTCACTTAGCTCAGCTTTGCCTAACTCAACTCAGCTTTGCCTAGCAAAATTCAGTTTTGCCTCACTTAGCTCAGATTTACCTAGCTTACGTTGGGATTGTAGATTAATTTAGGTTAATGAAAAAGACTTTGAATAATTGTCAGGTTTCGAAACAACGTATGCAAAAATGTAATAAAATAAAGATACAAACTGATTCCAGGATTTAAGGGTTTAACGAATCTAAACAATTTCGAATTACACATAGCTTTAACACGATATTAAACATCTCTAGCAATCAAAACGTTTCTTAAGTGCAATAAATCTATTCCATCAGTCCTGTACTCGCAGGACAGCCTCCAAATACATGTGTTACACGTTAGCTCCTTAAGAGATGTTATCCTGCGATCTTGTCCATGTGTTATGTAACATCCATTCACCTATGACCTCTCATTATTTTAACCCTAAGAGGGTTAATAAATATTAATCTGCTATTTTACCTAAAACATTAAAACGCAAAAGATGGTCTGATAGTTTCTAAACGTAGATTACAATATTTTCAGGAAAACATGTTCTCTGCTAGATGTATACAAATGTATTGGTTAAGAGATTTTTTTTATTTTCCAAAGTACTGCTAATGGAAAACTCCATTAGCTTCGCTTTTTCGGAAACTCCTAATTTACTTTTGTTGTTAAATAGAAAGCTAGGAACTATATTCAACATTGAGTTGGGAAACGCTGTGTGTTGTATTGGCTGACGCACGAATAACGAAAGCATCCCGTTTATCCAGCTTAAATAATCGTTAAGAAAGTATTTAGGAAATGTTAGTGTTGATACTGTTTAACGTTTCTATCGCTTTAGCTACTAACCTTCTTGCCAGACGGGGATTGTAGCATATTAAATATTTCCGAAATATTTTTAAAATGTAAAACATATATACAGAAATACTGCTTACATGGCATTACAGTAATCCTACACATGCCGGATTACTTCCTTTGGTAAAGTAAGGGTAAAGTATGTGTCCTCATTTCCCTGGAAAATGCTTGAGTTTAGGTAACTACGTATTACGAATTGTTTTAGGAAGCAGATATTCAACTTAGGAATTTCAACTTCTCAGAAATTGGAAGAGAAAACATTCAATATCTCTTCAAATACGCCAGAACTGTTTCGCCGAACGCACTTCATCTTCCAGTGTAAAAGTAACCATCGGCCAATGTCTGTGAATGAAGGAGAAAGTGCCCAGATATAACTGCATCCCAGCTTTACTCATTTAGTTACATCTAACTCGCTTCTTGTTGCAGGCTAATGTACTCATCAGCGAATGTCTGTGAATGGAGGAGGAACTGCCCAGCTACAGCTGCATCCCAGTTTTACTCACTTAGTTACATCTACCCCGCTTCTTGTAGCAGGCTAATGTAGTCATAAGCCAATGTCTGTGAATGGAGGAGGAACTGCCCAGCTACAGCTGCATCCCAGCTTTACTCACTTAGTTACATCTACCCCGCTTCTTGTACCAGGCTAATGTAACCACCAGCCAATGTCTGTGAATGGCAAAGGAAGCGGCCAGCTATAGATGCATCCCAGCTTTACTAACTTAGTGACATTCAACCCGCTTCTTGTTGCAGGCTAATGTAGTCATCAGCCAATGTCTGTGAATGGCGAAGGAAGCGGCCAGCTACAGCTGCATCCCAGCTTTACTCATTTAGTTACATCTAACTCGCTTCTTGTTGCAGGCTAATGTACTCATCAGCGAATGTCTGTGAATGGAGGAGGAACTGCCCAGCTACAGCTGCATCCCAGCTTTACTCATTTAGTTACATCTAACTCGCTTCTTGTTGCAGGCTAATGTACTCATCAGCGAATGTCTGTGAATGGAGGAGGAACTGCCCAGCTACAGCTGCATCCCAGCTTTACTCACTTAGTTACATCTACCCCGCTTCTTGTACCAGGCTAATGTAACCACCAGCCAATGTCTGTGAATGGCAAAGGAAGCGGCCAGCTATAGATGCATCCCAGCTTTACTACCTTAGTGACATTCAACCCGCTTCTTGTTGCAGGCTAATGTAGTCATCAGCCAATGTCTGTGAATGGCGAAGGAAGCGGCCAGCTACAGCTGCATCCCAGCTCTACTCACTCAGTTACATCTAACTCGCTTCTTGTTGCAGGCTAATGTAGTCATCAGCCAATGTTTGTGAATGAAGGAGGAAGTGGCCAGCTACAGCTGCATCCCAGCTCTACTCACTTCGTTACATCTAACCCGCTTCTTGTTGCAGGCTAATGTAACCACCAGCCAATGTCTGTGAATGGCGGAAGAAGCGGCCAGCTACAGCTGGATCCCAGCTCTACTCACTTGGTATCAAGACGTCACAGTAGCGCTAGCAACAGTCTTGCGTCTGCCAGTAGCCTTCACTATGCCGCGGATTGGATCCGAGCCACCAATGACAGGTATGCTTCTATTTAGCCATTTTTGTAATTTAAATACTTTATTTATAGAATTTTGTATTATTTAGGGTAATTTACTAAGAAACGTAGACAAGCTTAGACGTCCCTAAAGCATCACTATTCTTTTAACTACGAGTGCAGGTAATGTCGTACGAGATACATAACTTTCTCACGTTACACATCAGAGCAGAATTTATTTTAAGTAGGCCTACGTGTACGATGTATATAATGTAGTGTGGAAATGTATTTACTAGTATACAAGTTTATTAGAGAATAAATTAGAATTACATTCTTATTATATAGGCTAAAATTTTATTTTAATGTGATTACAATTCCTTCTTCAAAAACCAAAAATGGGACAAATTGGTATGAATGTAAACTACACATCATACTAAAACTGAAATTAACATTGATTTTACTAAAAGAAAATTGATTTTAATGCTAAAAATTATAACTAAACCTATTATATTCAGTGCATTACTAGCAGATTCCTCTTCATAAATTTACTATAATTCTTCAGTCAGAACCATTTACATAGAAATTAAATTTTAAAATGTAAATAAATCTTGAGATAGGAAGCAACAATACTTACACAATTATGGTATCGTATTAGCTGGTTAGTAATATCATGATCCTTTCCAGTAATATATAAAACACAAATCACAAATATTTTTAAAAAACGTAGTTACCATTGTATTAACTAAACGTTATAGGCAAATACATTTGTCTGTTTAGGTTGATTATTATTATTAAAAACTTTCAAAATTTTCCCTTGTAGGGTTTTTTGCTATGAAACCTGTCCACATACATTTCTCAGTAACCCGAGTTCTTATAAGAGGTTCTGTGTTCCAAAGCGCCCCATAACCGCTACAGAGACATAGGGTATACCATGTGTATGTGTGTGTGTGTGTGTGTGTGTGTGTGTGTGTGTGTGTGTGTGTGTGTGTGTGTGTGTGTGTGTGTGTGTGTGTGGGTGTGTTGGTGGATGGGTATGTTGTTTGTTTGTGTGTGTGGGGGGAGTAGGTGGGTGCACGTGTGTGTGTGTGTGTTTATGTGTGTGTGTTTAGGTGGGTGCACGTGTGTGTGTGTGTGTTTATGTGTGTGTGTGTGTGTGTGTGTGTGTGTTTATGTGTGTGTGTGTGCGTGTCTGTGCGTCTGTCTGTCTGTGTTGACACGTACTTCGCACTCTAGCTGATCTTAGGGTTCCCCTTGACAATGCTAGTTGAGGGTCTAGCGAATGTGATTTTATCCTCTATGCCAGACAAAATGAGCAGATGTACTCCGGCTATTAACAACTATTCATCAGGGGGTGATATGTGTGTGTGTGTGTGTGTGTGTGTGTGTGTGTGTGTGTCTGTTTGTGTGTGTGTGTGTGTGTGTGTGTGTGTGTGTGTGTGTGTGTGTGTCTGACTGTATTGGATCGAATTTTTCAACTTAGTTGTAAGTTAGAGTTTGTAGTAGCAACACTCACTGATGATGATGACTTTGTCATTGAAACGTGTATGAGTTAATAATAAATTTGTGAGTTTTTTGTATGTCTTTTATTTGTATTATCAGAGGTGTCGTAAACGTTTTTGAGATAATGCACGATAGAGAAGTATTATAACTTCCGCGTACAAATTAACACGCTCTCCCAACCAGGTTTTAGGATTGTAAAACCCCTCGCGCGCCCAAGCTCACACTCGCACTCACACCCCTGTGTGCTTATAATACATATTGTGAGTAAAACAAAATTTCAGTAAAAATTACAAATTTATCTCAAAGAAATTGAACATTTCATAAAAAGTTTGGAGTTTTTATCTAATTTTTACAGAAACTATTGTATTTTCGTATAGTTGACAATACTGTATAAATTGAAATTTACAAACAATTTTTATTTAGTGGGCTATAAGATCGTACAAACCCATTTGCTGATTTTAATAAAGATGCATCTATCACACAGTTTCTCACAGCTATTCAACTTACATTAAACTAATGTAGATAAACTCGCCTTGTTCTGTGAACTTTTTTCATTGTAATTCTTCTACGAATATTGAATAAATCTAAATATTGACTCTTCAACTGTTATCAATTGTTAAATACTTGGAATACTTTTTAATAATTTTTGAGTTACGAAGTTTTATTTTGTTGCTATTTTCGTTTATATTTCCTTACTGCATCCACGTATCTACACACACATACATGTATAATACGTTGACACCAATTATTTAAATTATTTTGTGAATTTGTTTTGGTAGTGTATATGCTGGAACATTCTGGCAGTTTACAATTAGTTCGGAGGTTAATTTTGTAGGCTAGTTTTGTATCATGTGAATTCTACATGTTTTTATGTTAAGTTTAAAGTTGTTATTACATTCTTGATCTATTGTGTCTTGGATTTGTGACTTTTTATGATGCTTTTAGTGTTCAGTGATGTAATCAGAATTTCTTTTACATTTAGTGCGTCGGTACTTTAGTTTTGATTTTATCGACTTTGAAACATTTTATGTGATGGCGTCTGACTTCATTGTTTCTGTTAAGTTTGTTTTGTGTTGTAATTATTTTGTTGGTGTTGAACTATAGGGTTCCATATGCATGAGCATAACAGTTGATTGATTTACAACTTTTCTATGGTAAATATCTGCGGTTCCATCGCGGATAACACCTCAACGTTGCTACCTAGCCTACAACAAATAACAACATTACATCCTTCTGTCTTTGCTAGTGAATTAAAAGGAACTGACTCTGATACTTGAAGGCATCAGACGCAAAGAGGTGACTTCTTTATGAAATACGCAACATTTTTGTGCCCAACAAATTTATATAATTCTTGGTACATACGTAAAATAATACAACAAGGATTATTAATAGCTTTACATTAAATAACTACCTTTACCAGTTCAAATATAATTCCATTACTTTTATATAATCATCAATTTTCTTCTTCTCTTTAGAAAAAAATAAATAAATAATAAATGCACTCTGCTAGAACTTGCAAACTGGAACTATTGAATATTTGCGGAGGGCAGAGCATTTCCATGGAAACGCGATGTGCGGAGATGTTTACTCGAGAGTGTGATTCAATTATTTTGTCAACACGGTTCTAGACCGCATTTCTGAGGGCAAAATTTCCCGCTTAATTGCTTCACATTAAACCGGCTACAAAATGATAAACTAATCATTCAACGTTTAATCCTGCAAAATTTGTCAACTGGAATTAGTGAAGACCTTGAAACGATATTTCTCCTGGCGGTGTCTCTACTGCCCGGACACAGATCTCCTGGAATTTCTTTAACAATTTGTTCTATTTAGGTATAAGACCGCTTCACAGTCTTTCGACCTTCTGTTATTTAAACGCAACCCGCTTAATACATGATTGAATAATTCGATGAGTTTAAATTAAATCTGTCCGATATGACGTAACCTCCTACAAAAGGGGATATATTATCCATCATGTGGTCAGCGTTGAGTAACTGCTGGCTGAGCAGTGTTACAAAGGGGTTTTTACCCCTACAGATGCCTTAAAGAGGTTGAAAGGGAAAGAATAATTAGGCAGACCAAAGAGGGACATCATCGCACGGTTGGGTAAGGTCTCTATACTTGTTAATTGCGGCGATTGTCTCCCAATTTATACTTATTGCTTTTACCTTTTTTCCAGGTTTGTGCCTGATTTAACATCTCTAAACTGATTTCCTGTGTTTAGAAGCTAGCGAAGAATAGGTTCTACGGAAAAATATAAGGAATCTAATTTTTATTCAAAAACAAGAAATAAAGCCACAACATATGAAAATGTGAAAAACTGGAATATTCCAAACCCAGGCCATATACAGAACTTATAGAGAAAAGAGGTCAAAGATGTGAGGGACTAGTGTTCCATCCTTATGAATTGTGTTTGCTGCTGTTTTTTGGAACTTATGAAATTAAATAATAATATTATTGATATTTTAGTAAATATTAGTGGGCGATCCTTCAAAATTTAAAATCTTCCGTAAACGAGTAGTTTTACTGTAACTTTATGTGTTTTAATAAAATTATTTTCAGCGTTTTATTCCGCAAACGAAAACATTAAAGGTAATTTATTTTGTTTTGCTGTTCTGTTATAAAAATATGCATTTTTTAAAATTGTATTGTGTTTTATAACTCAAAACGCTTTGGTTCTTCAGTATGTCTTCGATTGTTCGGCAAACTCTTCGTGTTATAAAGCATGCGAGGGGTTTATGAACTAAATCTCATGAGTTGTGGTAAACAGGAAATGTTTCTAAGGACCAGGATTCCCATTCATCCCTTTTAGTGAATTCGTAAGTTCTGATTTCCCTTGAACCTGAAGGATAATAAAGGGAAAGTTATTAAATGCCACAGAACTTTACTTCTCCCAAAACTCTTATCCAGCTAAATAGCAACTGGATTCACTAATAGACCCTTCTAGAGTAACTTGTGCTATAGAATCAGTCTAACCCTGTAGCAATGTATTACATTAGTCACCTCGTGCTCACAGTTCGGTTCACATTGTTTTTGGTTATGGCTTACTTAAACCCTACTTTTGTTCTGCACATACTGTAGTTGTTTCGCTGTTAGGTATTGTATTATGTTAACGAATACCAAACACACCAACGTTAGCAGTGAGTAAGTCAAAGCAACGGATTAATATAACGCTGAATCTGAATTTGTTGTTTTCCTTGAAGGTTATTCCAGAATGTACCGACATTTATTTAAGGTTAAAGAAACATTATCTTGGTTAGAGAATGTTTTTTGTTCTTTAGCATACATTTCACTACAATTTATTCCTAAATATTGAATAATATTAAAATCCTATTTGATATATCAGAATTATTCCAAAAATTACTTAAACGGGTTTAGTTCCGCACTTCGGAATCGTTCTTATCTTACACCGATAAACCTGAACGTGTTAAATCACGAGTTACAAAATACGGCAATGATAAAGACGCTTGTTATAAGAATTATTATAAATTATTTATAATACTTTATCGATTGCTCTGCTTTGTAAATATTTATAATCTTTCAAGTCTATAGGATTGGATGGGAAGGACAGATCGAAACACTTTCAGTTCCCTATGAACTCATTTTTAATACACTTTTTAATTTAATCTGTTCTCTAGCTACTACGTTTTATTGCGTTAAATTCTTACGGTAATTAGTTACAATAAAACCGAGTTTCAGAGATCACAACACAGGTTACTTTAAAAGAAATCTCTTTCTAATACTCGAATCTACAAACGATTCAATGCCACATGAGAAAGCTGTTCCATGGGATAAACACCTTTTTCCCGTGAAAAAGAAATTTTCCCTTTAAGGGATTTAGAAGTCTGGACGAAAGACGATGTTTTCTCCGCTGTCTCTTTTACTACATTTTCTATAACATATGCTTTATAAAGATAATGTAAGCCTTTACGAATTTTACTGACAAAATAGAACGTTTTATTCTTATTACTATTATATAATAATTCTATTGGGTCTAATTCGTTATAGTAAATTAGTGTTTA
The DNA here is from genome assembly GCA_036971475.1 of Prosapia bicincta. Classification (NCBI taxonomy): domain Eukaryota; kingdom Metazoa; phylum Arthropoda; class Insecta; order Hemiptera; family Cercopidae; genus Prosapia; species Prosapia bicincta. The sequence continues at coordinate 1,248,843 of JBAIZL010000066.1, read as the reverse complement.
ATCTAGGACTGACTGTCGTAATGTGGAAGATCCACAAATACTACAGATTAACACAACCGCGGTGTAGCCTATTGAGTTTCAAACAAATAAATTCTTCTACTCTGTCCAAAAATAAGAGTTCAACCAATAAAATAGAACGAAAATACAATAAAATAAGACGAACTTCTCACAGCCAAATATCGGTCTATATTTATACCATTCAAATGTTCAGTGATATAACATTCAACATTTCATTTATTTAATATTCAGATATACGCTTTATATGTGTTGTTATTACTGAGCGGAGAGACAGAAAAGCCAACCTAATGCGAATAGCACAAGCATGTAATAAACAGTATTTCTCTGTATAAGAATATGAAATTTAATAAATATCTAAGGCCTGAGAAGAAGAACAAAATTTGGGTGTTAATATCAGGCAAATGTCAGAGCACGCAAAAATTAAATTGGAATTTGCCAGGGCTATTCCAAATAAAACGGATCTAAAGTATCAGAGATAGGCTGAAGGAAGTTGCTGCATGTCCCAAGAGAAACATAAAAAGGAGGGGCAACTGCTGACACGTTGCACGGATAACGATAACACGGTATACTAACACGGAAATAAGTGGAGAAAATGTTAAGTTCAAGAAACAAAACCCTCATGCACCCTTTAAAACCGACTGATTATAGACCAACTATATAATTATGTATTACAATTACTGTGCACGGTATACTAACACGGAAATAAGTGGAGAAATTCATAAGTTCAAGAAACAAAACCCTCATGCACCTTTTACAACCGGCTGCATCTTCATTAACCAAAGTGGTGCCCAATGCTTGTTTATCCTTTTCTTCATTCTAGCAAATAGATCTCCAAGTAGATACTGAGGCTATTCAATGACTCGTCTCTGCTTGTTCCCTGGAAATAAGACTAAAGCTTTTACATCTCTCTATACACATAAATCTATCTATAAATGATATTCTACTAAGAAACAAATATGTATTAAAATCAAACTGCTTTTGGAGGCGTTTGATATTCTTATCATTGTGTTGAACTGAGAAAAGTGATCAGATAAAAATCTATTTTCCTTATATTACGAACATTTCCTTTAACAATTGTGTATTTACTTGCAGTTTCCATATTAGTTAAACCACGTTGGGTGAGCCTTTCTTTTAAACAAATCTTTTCTCGAATGATTGATAAACAGTTTAAATTTGTACAAATATGTAGAAGAAATTAAAAACGTTCGAAACATGTAAGTCAGCAGGATAAGCCTTGAGAATATGCAAGATGTCGGGATTATTTGACGCATCAGCGTGTAACGTAGCCTACAGTTTCTATTCTAATCTGCCTAGCTGATCAAAGAAACAACTCGAAACGTATGTTGGACCATAGTACTTCGTACACCGTACTATCCAGATTTGGCTTCTCTCATATTCTTTTGACTGAATCACTCAAAAATGCTCAATTATATGAAGAAGGTCAAAGAATGTGGGAGGGGTGAGCGGGCCAAACAAAAGGACTTATTTTAATGCGGTATAAGAAACTGTTCGTCGTTGGACAAGTGGGCATTATGATGAACAATAGCAAGTCTTATGCTACATCAAATGTTCCTCTTTAATTAAAACACTCTAATCGTACTTAACCAATAAACATGGCTGCATTGAGCGTTTCAAAACATATTTTAGATATGAACGAGTAATACCCGTCCACCAATTTTAACCCTAAATCTACCGTTGTGATTACACATTATGCTCGTCATCCCCATACAGAATAAAATTTGCTGTCTAGTTAATCAGAAAAACTGTTTCAAAAGTTGATCAAAAATTCTTTTTAACATTTTTTAGAAATTTACAATTTTGCATAGTTTCAAAAACCAATTAGGTTGAACTTTTTAAATATGCATTTAAATAATTCTGAAGCAAAAAACAAATTAAATTTGTTAAATGGTATAAGAGGTATGGTTGAAATATTTCTGATTAAAGAAACCCTGGATAAGTAGAGAAGTGTGAGCAAGTATACCTCAGCGCGTGTGCACATTGCCAGCAATGGCTTAGCCGATGTGCAGTAATAGACCCTGGATAAGTAGAGAAGTGTGAGTGGGTGTACCTCAGTGCATGCGGACATTGCCAGCAATGGCTAAGCCGATGTGCAGTAACAGACCATGGATAAGTAGAGAAGTGTGAGTGGGTGTACCTCAGTGTATGCGGACATTGCCAGCAATGGCTAAGCCGATGTGCAGTAACAGACCATGGATAAGTAGAGAAGTGTGAGTGGGTGTACCTCAGTGTATGCGGACATTGCCAGCAATGGCTTAGCCGATGTGCAATAGCAGACCTTGACTGGTTTTTTAGACTTTTATAAATATTATTCATACCTTGTTTAGTCATGATATATATTTAGACTCACCATACGCCTATACATAGAATAAATAACTGATGATTTGATTACAGTGTACGTGCCTACCGAGCCGCAAGCCTAGCAGTGCCGACTACAACGAGTCACGAAGAACGCTCCTTGCTGGACATTCTGATGCAGAAAGATGAAGAAAGCAAGGCACTACCAGTTCCACCAACAACGATTAGGCGACACTCCACTGCCAACCCGGTCTACTCCTGCATCCCGACTCCAAATCCGCACATTCCGGTAAGTATTTATTTTTGTTTTCTTAGCAGAGAACTGTTTCCGTGACATGCCACAGCCCATTCAGCTTGGAAACAGACTGAAAGGAATGGTGCAAGGAGGTGTTTCATACAACTACGCAGGCTTTTACTACAGTCTAAACGTATTGAATAATCGCTTCATAAACCCCCGTCTAAACGCGCTGCTTTACTCACAGGGTAACTAGGGTTCTGCTTATATTCTAAGTGAGGCTAATTAATAAAAACACTAACACGTGCTCATACACGTGTTCTTAAATAGTGTATCTCATCGAACGCGTTTCAATCTGGTTTGATTATTATCACATCATCACTAGTAGTTTGTACAACACTTCCTCACGTATTATTTATTGTTAGAGTGTGTTGGTTTTATTAATAGCTAACCTATTTTATGTTTCTGTTTATCGAAATGAACCAGTATTTTGGTCCTGTTTTAATAAACCAAATATAGCTTAGGTACCTCAACCAGATTGATGATATTTGGAGTATTTCTTCAACCACATAGAATACCAGAAGCTAGTCTTTGCAGGTGCCGTCAAGAGGTCAACGCTTAGGAACAATGTTATCAGTAGATGTCTATAAGTAGTAGGGGTTCCCTGAGAAGGACAAATGGTACTAAACCCGTCTATGTATGGACCAAGGATGTATGAGCTTTTTTTAGTAACGCACAAAGTTGAAACGACTTGCGGAAAAAGAAAAGGATTGAAACAAATGAAGGTTGGGACAGAAACTACTTCCGCAACTACATCCTTGGTACTGGGCGTGGGCAGCTAATAAAGAACACGTGGACAAAGTTCCTGCTTTTAGACCTAATACCATTTTAAGTGAAGCCACGGTAAATTAATTTATGATGAACTTTGACAAGTAGTGGAGATTTCTTGGCATCAAAACACTTCACAAAGATGTAACCATAATGGATGGAAACAATATGTATTTATATTGTTATATATATATATATATATATATATATATATATATATATATATATATATATATATATAGGGAGTTTCAGGATGAATCTCTGCCATACTCCATAAGCTAATCCCTTTCACCAAAATAATGAAAACAGATGGGTCCAGAAATGCTTCGTTGGCGAGTTATACAGGGTCAAAGATTTAAGCTGAAATTCAGCTCCCTCAGTGAAATTAACTTACACTGAAATTTTTAAGGCGTTTATTGAGTTTGTTAATTAGATAGGTTTTATGTAAAATGAGCTGACAAATCGTAAAAAACCTGCCCCAGAACCCTATCTCTAATAGTTTAAGATAAAATTGGGGTAAAACTAAAAAGGTTAGGGTCGATAATATAATTATTTGCGTTTGGACTACAATAACCCCGTTAAATTGCGTATAAACACACACAAATGTTGAATAAATTTGTAGAGAATTTTATTCTCAAAAACATAATGTAAATAAATCGATAAGAACGGAATAGTTTTCTTTCAAGAGATCCCCCGAATTAAACACCTTAGATTTGTATGGTTTGTATGGGGCACATGAAGACAGCGTATGCACTTTACACAGAGTCATGATTGCTGCCCGAGAAATAAAAAACAGCCCAATAATGGTGAGAATAAAATGGCCTCTTTAAATTGTCGGGCTGAAATGTGTAATTAACAATGGAGGTGGACTTTATTTTCGACCTAACCTATTTTGTTTTACCCCAATTTTATCCTAAACTACTGGAGATATAGTTAAGGGACAGGTTTTATACTTGTCAGCTCATTTTACGAGAAACGTATCTACTTAACGAGCTCAATTTACGCCCTAAAAATTTCAAGTTAAATCTTTGACCATGTATAACTCGCCAACTAAGCATTTCAGGTACTTTATATGAAACTTTTTTTGGTAAGAAAAATAAGCTTGAGCAGTAAGGCATAAAATGTAAAGTGGAGGGGTGAGAGGCTTTCACTTCAAAAAGAGGGGGCGTGGTAATAAAACCTTTGGGAACCCCTATTATAGGCAGACGTGGGAAGCATTCTCAGGGCATTATTAGGACTGGAGATAATATCTTGGTCCCAAACTATATGTCAATTAGATAACAAACCACAGGGGTAGAAAGGTTTTGCTAGAGGAAAGGATGATTCTGCGAGGAAGTAAAGAGAAAGTGAAAACTTTAATGTAAAAAAGGACATGAATTTAGATCGATTAAAAACACAGTGATCTTGAACCAACTCGCAGACATTTCTTTCAGTCACATCATTTCAAGATGGGTAATGTTAATGTTAATAACATTGAGAATTCAATTTGTAACGTACTTTGCCCTTTTTACCTCGGGTAAGTATTACTTTATTTGAATATGTGTTATTATTAATTGCTAATTGCTTGTTGCCAACATAATTAATTACTTACCAGGGCTCTAGTTCTAACGCCATAGCTCAGGCAGATACTGTCTGTCTATGACGGTCTCCTAATCTTGAAGATAAAACTAGGTTACTTGTGAAATAAGAATTTAAAATTTTAAAATACAAAGTTAAACAATTTATTAATCAATGACAAATTACAAAAGAACAAATGACACCAATGTGTCGAGTAATTAACTTTTAATTACTGCTAACTATTCCATACATATTTTAATTATTAACTTTTAAAATGTATATATATATCGATAAGGTAGTAACTTAAGTTTTCCAATTTAATTTTAGAAGTGAATATTCAAAGGACAATTTCTACCGTTCATGTGTTAACCGTTTATCAATTAAAATTCAACTTAGTTAACATTAAAATACATTTTCTTTATTATTATCTAAAACGTACCTGGTTGTGCACATTACTTGTAAAACACTATAACATATACCATTAAACACTGCACATGGCTTTTGTACACTTAACACTTAACATATCGCTCTTACAATAAGCGCCCTTAAACAAAAATGATATAAACTTTTACTTATTTGAAACACGTAAATAATCGCTTCTGACTTCTTCTTTTGTTGCGTTAGTAAAATTTGGTACCGGCCTTGACATCTTAAATTTTGAATACTGGAAACTTACTAATTTCTAAGTTATGTCCGAAAATGCCATTACGTCCGTCTCGTTCAAAGACTTTTGGAGAAGTGGTGTCGTTGCAAGGACGCGCTAACTGAAATTTTCAAACAAACTCCCACCCTTATATATATATATATATATATATATATATATATATATATATATATGAATATTCTGATTGGTTCAGAAGTATCGCCTCATGCTTACGTCACATGGCGTGAGGTAGTTAATTACCTTAAGTTACTAACTCGTACGATATTTTTCGATTTCGCCCGCTAGGAGCGCTCACCACCTACGATAGCTTCACAATGTGCACCAATAAAACAAAAATTTTCTTTTATATTGGGACGATATAATTATTAAATAAAAATTAAATATATAAATGAATTTATATGTAACATCTTATTTTTAAGAGTGTTACAAATTTACTCAGAAGTGACAGGAATACGAAACTACAAAGAGGGAGGTTTAGTGCCAAGGAATATAATAGGGTACGTGCAAAGTAGTAACGAAAGACATGATGGCTACACAAAACCGATTGCAGATAGGAGTTCTGACATCATTATAGCATTTATTCATTAACAGATGAGCGATAGCACAATCTGCTAAGAGGTAAAGCTGCTGTAAGCCCAAGTAGATGTATGAGGCGTCTACGGCTCTGTAGTTTAATACAGAGATTAGGAAGAGTTTTAATGAAAGTAATATCTACCTTCATTCGGACGCAAATAATTACCATTGGTATATAAATACACCCCTTGTTATAAAACGAGCATGTGTGTATGTATGTGTGTGTGTGTGTGTGTGTGTGTGTGTGTGTGTGTGTGTGTGTGTGTGTGTGTGTGTGTGTGTGTGTGTGTGTGTGTGTGTGTGTGTGTGTGTGTGTGTGTGTGTGTGTGTGTGTGTGTGTGTGTGCATACTGTGTGACCGCATTCGTTACACGGGTAAATCTTTTTTTTCTTACAGGGCAGTATTTACAACTACCCATCTCATCCGCAGATCTCACATGATAAGTAGTTGATTCAAGTCCAGTGATACCTTTTATCTTCTGTTTCAAGGGTATTGGATAGACTATTGATAGTTGCTCGTCTCAATAGATGTGGAGTTATTGTTTTCCTAGTTGAGTAATAAAAGATCTTCAGCACAACATGTTATCAGTGTTTGAGCGGAAGATATCTTGAGAATTAATTACACCTAGATTCAACAATCCACAGAAAATACTTGAAGGTCAACAGTTATCTGAAGAAACAACGACTTGATGCAGTATTTCCTCTTTTACCACATATACCTCATGACCGTCTTGTTCCACATCAGGTCTGTGGTTACTAAACTGTTCACCGGAAGTATCAATTCTTTTGATGTGACATCTTGTAAATCACCTCCATCGCTTTCAGCAAGCCACGACAAAACCTTCAAATGATTTTCCATAATCTCGTAAATAAACTACCAGTAATATTACTACAATAAAATATAACAAAAAAACCAAATAATATAACCTCACAAAACACTAATAACATATTCTCTAAAATAAGGCAAATTAATCTCTCAGAAAAAACCACACGCGATCAGTCCCGGGACTAATATGAGTCTAACGTTAGCAATAACGTGGGTCCCATAAGTAAAAAATGGTCCCACAGCTGAATGGGAACTTATGTTACCTCAAGTATTTCTATTTACTCAGATCAATAACCTAGGAGAATAACTAGAATTAGAAAATTCTAGGCTCAAGCTTACCGGTTTAATTTTTATAAATACCAAAGTTGTTATATCCAAACTAACGGTTCTGACCCCAGGTTAAAAACTCAATATCAATTTTATTTCATATCACAATCATCAAATTATAAAAAATTAGAATATTTCTCAAATAAAAAAAAATCAAATAACATCATAGCTGAACATGAATTACATTTGGTACAAGAGTATGTGTGTGTGTGTGTGTGTGTGTGTGTGTGTGTGTGTGTGTGTGTGTGTGTGTGTGTGTGTGTGTGTGTGTGTGTGTGCGCGCGCGCGTGTGTGTGTGTGTGTGTGTGTGTGTGTGTGTGTGTGTGTGTGGGTGGGTGTACGAGTGTGTGTGTGTGTGTGTGTGGTGGGTGGGTGTGGGTGTGTGCGTGTGGGTGTGTCTTGTAACAGAACTTAATTCCAAGAATAATACACTGTATTGATATTTATAAGTGCTTCACACTAGGAACGGTTGTATGTGGATGCAGTTTCCTTTCTTATTGTTTTAACGATCGGGTAAATTTTATATATTTAAAATAACGAGTAGTTCGAGTGTTTGATAAAATACTTCCAACAATATTTGTAAACACTATGATTAACAAAAACATTATTTGTATGGATAATCTATTTTAAATTGTGTACATTCTGGAAAAACTATTAAATTATACAGTTCTGCTTAAACATTTGGTAACTTATAATAATGTATAAACTGAAACATTACCGGCTTTGAGAAGACTGGAGAGTTTTTGTTGCTTTTCTAATTGAGTCCTATATATTAATATTATCTGTGAAGCCGTTCTCTCTTTATTCTGGAATATGTGTGGCTAGGAAGCCAGCAAAGTTGGAGGCTTCCCGCAGGCTTAGCAAGCGTCAAGCGACAAAGTTATTTCAGAACAAAGGACGCTATGCATTGCTCTAGGCTATAGGGGCAAAAACCTTATATGAATAGCGTAAATACTTTTTTTTAATATCTTCTTGTGTTACTAGTTAATAACATTTAGGTATTTTAAACATATATAGGTGTGTGTGTGTGTGTGTGTGTGTGTGTGTGTGTGTGTGTGTGTGTGTGTGTGTGTGTGTGTGTGTGTGTGTGTGTGTGTGTGTGTGTGTGTGTGTGTGTGTGTGTGTGTGTGTGTGTGTGTGTGTGTGTGTGTGTGTGTGTGTGTGTGTGTGTGTGTGTGTGTGTGTGTGTGTGTGTGTGTGTGTGTGTGTGTGTGATATAGAAATATAAACAGTTAACGCTTACAGTAACGCCACAAGAGGGCGTTACTGAATATGCTGATGCTACAACAGCTTATTAATTGGTTAATGGCTCAAAGTGTTATTGTTATATTCAAGATATATCCCAACAGGAAAGCAATTGCCATTAAAATATTACTGACGTTCAATAATAAATTCATGTTAGACAAAACATATATTACAGTTTTGTGTGTCGATGTACGTCTCTATTAAATACTATAAATACATACAGTAGAGTCTCGAAATTCCAAGTCCTACAATTCGAGGTTCCATTAAATTCGAGTCTCTTACGGTTTGTGCCTATTATATCTATTTGAAAGAAAATGATGAATCAGACTTCCAAGAAATATTTTTATCTGTACTGTATGCAAAGGAAATGAGTCAGGCTTCCAAGAAATGTTTATTTCAATAAAGTGTGCAAAGGAAATGAATCGGGTTTCCAAGAAATGTTTATAGCCATTCAGTATGCAAAGGAAATGAGTCAGGTTTACAAGATATGTTTATATTAAAACTGTATGCAAAGGAAATGAATCGTGCTTCCAAGAAATGTTCATGACCATCAGTATGCAAAGGAAATGAGTCAGGTTTCCAAGAAATGTTTATAGCCATTCAGTATGCAAAGGAAATGAGTCAGGTTTCCAAGATATATTTATATTAATACGGTATGCAAAGGAAATGAGTCAGGTTTACAAGATATGTTTATATTAAAACTGTATGCAAAGGAAATGAATCGTGCTTCCAAGAAATGTTCATGACCATCAGTATGCAAAGGAAATGAGTCAGGTTTCCAAGAAATGTTTATAGCCATTCAGTATGCAAAGGAAATGAGTCAGGTTTCCAAGATATATTTATATTAATACGGTATGCAAAGGAAATGAGTCAGGTTTACAAGATATATTTATATTAAAACGGTATGCAAAGGAAATGAATCAGGTTTCCAAGAAATGTTCATGACCATCAGTATGCAAAGGAAATGAGTCAGGTTTCCAAGAAATGTTTATAGCCATTCAGTATGCAAAGGAAATGAGTCAGGTTTCCAAGAAATGTTTATAGCCATTCAGTATGCAAAGGAAATGAGTCAGGTTTCCAAGATATATTTATATTAAAACGGTATGCAAAGGAAATGAATCGTGCTTCCAAGAAATGTTCATGACCATCAGTATGCAAAGGAAATGAGTCAGGTTTCCAAGAAATGTTTATAGCCATTCAGTATGCAAAGGAAATGAGTCAGGTTTCCAAGATATATTTATATTAATACGGTATGCAAAGGAAATGAGTCAGGTTTACAAGATATATTTATATTAAAACGGTATGCAAAGGAAATGAATCAGGTTTCCAAGAAATGTTTATAGCCATTCAGTATGCAAAGGAAATGAGTCAGGTTTCCAAGATATATTTATATTAATACGGTATGCAAAGGAAATGAGTCAGGTTTACAAGATATGTTTATATTAAAACTGTATGCAAAGGAAATGAATCGTGCTTCCAAGAAATGTTCATGACCATCAGTATGCAAAGGAAATGAGTCAGGTTTCCAAGATATATTTATATTAAAACGGTATGCAAAGGAAATGAGTCAGGTTTACAAGATATGTTTATATTAAAACTGTATGCAAAGGAAATGAATCGTGCTTCCAAGAAATGTTCATGACCATCAGTATGCAAAGGAAATGAGTCAGGTTTCCAAGATATATTTATATTAAAACGGTATGCAAAGGAAATGAGTCAGGTTTACAAGATATGTTTATATTAAAACTGTATGCAAAGGAAATGAATCGTGCTTCCAAGAAATGTTCATGACCATCAGTATGCAAAGGAAATGAGTCAGGTTTCCAAGATATATTTATATTAATACGGTATGCAAAGGAAATGAGTCGGTATTTCAATAAATGTCCATATAAAGTTCTATAAACTAATTTTGTACATTCTTAATTATACTACTGTATTAGGGTTCATTAATATTTCTATTTTTCTATTGCACAGGAACGAATTTCCGTGTAATCCGAGTTTTCTGTAATCGGTCCCATCTACCTCAAATTATCGAGATTCTACTCTTCATATATATATAAATGTACATATACAACGTACATATATTTATAATACATGTACATATACTTTACATATAATATTATACAATATACATTTATTTATTTATAATCTAATATAGAAAATTAATACAGGTTAAAGTCGTATTTTTTATTTTTTTAAAATACAATATTCAACGGGTTTATATTAAAATAATGAATATATTATATATATTAAATAAATATAAAATTGATGAATATATTAAATATATAATATTAAAAAACTACAGGTTTGTATTAATAATAATATAAAATTAATAAGGGTTAAAATATGTTTTATACATTTTAAAATATAAACCCTAATTATAGTATAATACAGGTTATTAATATCAGTCTCTTAATAAAACAAAATCATACCAAAATGAATGTCAAATTGTATGCCAGCTTTTTGTTTAAAGTGTTGACGAAATTATTGATAAATGTTTTACCAACGCGTTTTGTACCAAGAAGAAAACGTCATGAATTCCAAACGGTTTGCCGTAGACTTTAAGAACAACCTGGAATATCCAAGCAACGCTCTGCAATGTTTTGTTTATAAAGATACACGAATCTTACCGTAATGTGTGCAACTTTTCCTTTATTAAAACTTTACTGAGTTTAAACGAGCCCATAATTTCAAACTCATAAAATTTCGGGAGCTGCAGTGCTTTTATAGGTGTATCGAAGTCGGTTGCTTATTGGAAATTAAGTTATATACCTCCAAGCTGGTAACTGGAGTTTTATGGCGCACGTGTTGCCTAGACTAGAGTTGATGGATAGCTTGCCCTGAACTTTCTATCATTTGTTATTTCTCCGTTTGCACAGGTTTTATTGCTTTCTCTGGCTTACTATATCTTATTATTTTTTTAAATTTCATTTCCAGAGTAGTAATAAAAGTGTGAAAAGGTTAGAGACTTGTAAATGTAAAATCACGTTTTTACAGAATGGGCTAATTTTAAAGCTTGTTGCTGTCTAAATAACAACCAAACTAATGCATTACTAAAACATTGAAATGCCTAAGCTTTCCCCTCTCCTGTCCTTACAAATGTTTAATGTACACTCTGGTAAATAAAATTGAAATTATTTCCAAGTGACTATTTTTATTTATTTATTAAATTACGATAGTTTTCCTCTGGGTATAATTTATTTTTCATTTTGTTTTAATGTAAAATTTTACAGAAATATAGACAATAATTACTAACATGAATACAACATAACTTATAAAATAAGTTGGCTTCATAGCTGTAAGTTTATTGAGGAATTTTAGGGCAAAACCTTTTCTCGTGAATAAATTACAATGACAAATAGTCTACAAGTACATGCTTTTACAATATGTAAGAAGAGACATGACCACCATAGTCATAAACAAAGAATTATTAGCTTCAAGGAAATAGAAAGGAATATAATCTACAATAATTACACTTCCTACCTGAAACAATTTATTACAAAAAGTAATGACGATAGATTATTTTTCTGTTTATACTGCTTTTTTAACTTTATTTGAAATATAGTTTTTAAAAGGTCCATAAAATGCGCACTTTGCGAACTCTTAGATAGTATTACAACAGCAACGAGCCTTGATGCCTACGCTCAGGATTCATTGTTTATTCCTTACTCTTACTATTTTATCTAGCCTGCAGGAAATTATTCTGAACGGCAACCTTCACGTGTCTCTCCCTAAGCAAACCTTTTAATTTCCAATTGCACGGATTCCGATATCTCCTTTAGCAGCATTTACTTTAGTGGGGATTCATGACGAAGAAATTTTCCTCACCATTATTTCTCTACTTTGGAGGTACTTTGGCCTTTATTCAACATACTCGAACCACTAAAACACAAATCGGGTTCCAATGTAACACAAACAGAAACTCCATCAAGCAGCACGATTATTGACTTTTTGTCTAGTCTTTGCAATTAGGTCCGTAAAACTTAGTACTTAGGTACGACTTCGTATTTTTAGATTTATTAATGAGACTTTTGAAGTGATAGATTTTCTGGGTAGGCTAATTATATGAATTTTCCTCTTTCCTAAATATTTTTTATAATTTGAATTATTTTTCTACTTCACTCATATCGACTTGTTAAAGAGTTATAAAATGTAAAAACAAAAAAGAATTGTTATACAGTATTTGAAAATTTAAAATATATTTTTAATATTATTTTTATTAATTTTGAAATTGTCATATTATTATAACTATATTTACATGATATTTTTAGTCATGATAAAGGCCACAAGAATTGTTGGTGTAGTCGAAACCTTGAAGTTCAATAAATCTTTTATACAGTATCGTCTCTCATTTCATCAGAGTCCTGTTATAAACACGGTATCCATGCCCTTACACTAAGCACACACACACACACACACACACACACACACACACACACACACACACACACACACACACACACACACACACACACACACACACATATATATATATATATATATATATATATATATATATATATATATATATATATAAGATCAAATAATATACACAAATACAGGAATATTTAATTTATTGAAGAATAAACTCAAAGCTTTCATTCTTAGTATTGTAACTCCTGAGGATGTTGGTAATGTAAACCAACGAAAAGCTTTGAGTTTATTGTTCAATAAATTAAATATTCCTGTATTTGTGTATATTATTTGATCTTAAAAATATTCTAACAGGAAAACACATTTGATATTATATATATATATATATATATATATATATATATATATATATATATATACAGTAGAACCCCTCTAATTCGTCACAGTAATAACAACCATCGCCTCTACTGGCCGTAGTATTAGTGCCATTAGAAAAGAATTCTTTAGCACAGAGGCTCTCAAGCTGTGGTGGAACAATTCCAGGGGGGCGCGGGGCAGGTAATACCATTTTTAATGGCACAAAATTTCTGTTTCGTCCTATAACGTGATGCAACATTTAAAAACATTTTTCAGTGCTAGGCTGTTAGATTTTTGCATCGTTATTTTGAACAGGAGTATCAACAAATTTGAAATATTGCTGTAAAAGATTCTTATTGGGTTTTCCACTACATACCCATGTGAATGAGGGTTTTTGAGCTTAAAATATCTAAAATGTAAGTACAGAAACAAGCTAAATATTAGAGATGATTTAGGGTTGTACTTAACAAAACCATATTTCCAAATATATTTGGTTTTTGATGTAAAACATGTTTTTAATTTAACCTACCCTCCCCCAACAAAGTACTACTCGAAATTTTAATTATTTAATAATGGGTACAGTCTTTTAAATAGGCTGAGCGCTCCTGCTTTAGTACAAAAGAAAAGGATAGACTTTTTTTAAAACTAAAACGTAAATACATTTAACATCGCGTTTTCTTTCTTGCCCGTGTTATTGTTCTTACAAGGCACTGTAATGTGTTTTACGTCTTTTATGGAAATAGAGTAGCGTGACGCACTATACTGCAGGCTTCTAATGTTGTGGAGTTTTGGCTGACATAAATAATGTAAGTACAACACTAATTGCATTACATACCTATTTACGTACTTATGTCCTCTGTTTACCCACAATTACATGTTAATTTCATGACTACTGTAATTCGTCTTTTTCTCGAAAAGTTCACCCGAACATAACGAGCACACACACACACACACACACACACACACACACACACACACACACACACACACAGACATATATATATATATGTGAGAGAGAGAAAGAGTTTATACACATTACCATTTGTACCACACACACTAAAATTTATTATTCCAAAGTGTAAAAATGAAGATGTGACCATGTGTGGTCAAGTTATCGCCGAAATAAGTATGTTTAAACTAGATAGATAAGATTATTTAAATATATAAAATATATGTTTTTCCCACTTTTAATTGTTTGACAATTTTATTTGAAAAATCAAGTATCTTGAATATTCCTAACAATTGGTCAAGAAGGTAAGTTAACTTCATAGGAATCTTCTCCGTGATAAAAATAACCTCCTTTTTAACGTCAACAAAATGGTTTTTTCTTTCAATATAAGTCCAGGTACTCATCCACTGCAAATTTGCCAAGTGGTAAGTCCCACTTGATTTAAATTTTTGCCTACGGGGTTGACTTCCAGGTAAGGGCCGGAAAATGCCAATCTTGACAAGATATATATTCTTTTCTGGTGAGCGCATCTTGTCTTGGCTGGTTTTCCTCCCCTTTCCTGGAGGTCAACCACCACGGAAACAAAATATATGTTTACTAAGATATGTGCTGTAAACCGATTTAGTGTTGTAGGGCTATATATAAATTTATTTTTTTTCCTTAATAACTGACGGTTATAATTCTTGTGTGTGGTCAATTTCAAGTTGATTACTGAAACTAAGGTACAAATAATAAATACGAAAACTTTTAAGCTTCGGTTTTGAGTACAATTGAATCACGACTACCAACTCTCAAACAATATTTATTCCTCAAACTTGTTTCGATGACTAAGTCATCTTCGACTGTGAGTAGATCCTAACTAGTGCAATCTAAAAATAATTGAATAACCATTATTAATTTAGGTAGGTGTTTGTTATTACAGTACAGTCTCACTAATCCGGACTTGATGGGACCGGACCCTGTCCGGATCAACGAAAGTCCGAATTAGACGGAAAAAGCCAAACAAATGCATACAATATGTGTTTTAGGCGGGAAAACATATTGAAATTGTAGTTTTAGTGAAATTGAGGCCTAAATATAGCTATACAGTACAGTATTTCATAGCTTATTTAGCAAAAAATCCTGTAATTGTAACAGAAAAGGTATGACATGAATAAATATCAAAGCATCTTTCTCGTTGAATAAATGTATTCACATAAAGTTATTTACACTATACTGTGTAAACGCACAAAAAACTCAAACAAAAATGAAACTGAAACAAAAATAAACTTTAAAAAACTTAGTGAAAAAAGTCCGTAATGTTCTTTTGTTTTAACTATGAATGACGTCGTTTCACAGTAAAATCTCGTAGGCGTTTCAAGGTCAGAAGCTCCGCAGTTGACGTATCAGTTTGTTTCTCAAAGCAGGTCTTCAACCCCTCCAACATTGCAGCCGCCCCATCATGAGTTGGGCTGGCCGGTTCGTCTGTGTAGTCTTCCTCTTCCGAGCTGTCATTTTCTGCGTTTGCAATGCACACCACGAAGATTGAGCACTTGACAACCAATGTCATTATCACTGATAATCAACTCGACCCAACCCTCCAATTGTTGAACAATCTGAACAAATTCCGCGTCGTCATTAGTGGGTTGACGGTCGGGTTTTTACTTTCCTGTGGCATTTCAGGCCACAATTTTTTCCAGCTCTTTTGGAGTGTAGACGGTTGAATTTCCTCCCACGATTCTGCAGCCATATAAATGACATCCTTTATAGTCACTTTTTTAAGAATTTCAATAAGTTGTGTAGCTGGATCTGCTTTTTGTTGTTACAAAAGCGATAAAATTAACTTTTAACTATATCGCCTCTATCACGCCTTGGTCCATCGGCTGAATGAGAGCCGTGACGTTAGAAGGAAGAAATTTAACAAAAAGGTCACCATGATGCAATTCTTCATTTGGGTGGCATGGGGCATTATCAATTAGTAAAACCGCTTTTAGAGGGAGTTTTTTCTCTTTTAAAAACTTTTCTGTTGTTGGAACAAAGTTTTCAAAAAACTTCAGTCCTTAAAAATTTGACTGTTCATCCACGCTGATTTTTGGAACTTGTATTGGGCCTGTAGAACACTTAAATTTACATTTTTAAAAACCCTAGGCTTTGTGGATTTCCCTATTTCCAAAAGTGAAAATTTTAGATCGCCAGAAACATTACTGCAGGGCAGCAAAGTCATACGTTCTTTGTTAACTTTATGGCCTTTTGCTACTGAATCTAATTTGGAAGCTAAAGTTTTTTTTGGGAACATTTTATAATTTAATCCGGTTTCGTCAGCGTTGAACACCTGACAAGGTTGTAAGTTTTCATCTCTGAGAAACTTGCCAAATTTGTCTTTGAATTTTTCACTGGCATCACTGTCACCTGACAAAATTTCACCACTTATTCCGAGTTGACGGATGCCGTGTCGTTTTTTCCACCGTGACAGCCCACACTGGTAGTAAAATTAGGGCCTCCTTTTAACTTTTCATTCAGTTTCAGCGCGATCGTTTGCAAATTTACACCCGATAATGGAACACCCTGTTCCCGTTTTTGGCAAAACCAAACATACAAAGCATCATCTAAGGTTTCATTTTTTGGATTTTTTTAAAGTGCTTCTGCCGCGTAAACTGTCTTTACTAACCATTTTTGCAAACAAATCTTCAATTTCTTGTCGCTTTTTCTCCAATCGGAAATAGTTTGTTTTCCCACGCCTAACTCTTTTGCAATTTTAGTAGGCGATTCACCTCCATCAATACGAAATAAAGCTTGGAGTTTTTATTTCTATTGTCACTGTCACTGACTTACGTTTAGTCGCCATTTTCACTGAACACTGAACGAGAAGTAAATAAAAAACACAGATCAATATCGCACTAGAATTAAATGACAACCGAGCAGAAATCTTGCGAGAAGCATTAAAGGTGGCATCCGTCCGACAACACAACTGACCTGACGCCAGACGGATAGACTGTCTATGCGTTTAGTCAGCGGTCCTTTATCTTTCGTTTATCGCAAGATGTCTCTGATGTGACGTGCGTTGTAGTGTTGGGAGATCTAATGTGAATATATTTTTTCAAAGACGTTTTCCTACTTTAATAGGCAAAAGAAACAAATAATATGATAAATTCATATTTTAATGAATAAATTATATTATTTGTCTATTAAAGTAGGAAACCCCTTTGAAAAATAACAAATATAGACGTATAAAAATAAATATTTTTGTGGACGGCAGGCTGCTTGTGCACTGTAAAATACTATAACTAAACAAAAATTTTGGGCCGTCCGGATTAGCCGGACGTCCGGATCATCGGAGACCGGATTAGCGAGACTGTACTGTATTTAGTTACGAATTTTAATGTGTTATTACAAATTGTTATAAATTTGTTCAACGCCAACCTTAAAAGAGTTAATTTTAGCTTTGGAATAAACGTAAGATTGGTTTGTGAATAGTTATTCCATGGAACTTAACTTACTTAATTTCTCAAAATTTAATTCCTTTGCTTGATGTTTACTTACTGAGCAGCACTTTTAAAAGACGTTCAACTGATTTAAGAAAGACGCCGAAGTCTTGGTATCAACTAATATTAAGTTTGATTAAACTGTACGCATAACATATATTTATACATACTTATATATATATATATATATATATATATATATATATATATATATATATAAATATATATAAATATATATATATATATATATATATATATATATATAATTTATAAGTACGCCTACATAATAGCAATTATTTCTCCTAAAATATTATAAGAAAATAGAAAGTACCAAACTGTACTACTGAGTTTTGAAATTGTTTTTTTTTTGTATTTTAGGTTATACCACCTCCAATACCAGCAAGGCCACCTCCACCAGTACCACTACGAACTAAACCACTGCCTCCACCTCCTGTAACACGTGTCCCGCCGCCAGTCATTCCAAGGGCAAAACCTAGGCCTCCTCCCACGCCCCCAAGATCCCCAAAAACCATCACTGTAGCTACGAACTTTGAAGCTCTTACAGACATTGAAGCTCAACCTCCAATGGAAAATGCTCAGAAAGATAATTTATTAAGTAATTTTCCCCAAGACATATCTTCTGACCTCCAAACAACATTGAGGAGATACTCTCAAGGTCAAACTGCCGACGAAGCTCTCAAAATACCTCCACCTCGTCCACAGGCTCCGTTTCAAATGAGAAAATTTTCAGAAGGAAGCAACGTAAATAAGCCGGAACTGACACGAAACAGGAGTGTAAAAGTCCCCCCTCCCATACAAACACACATCCCCGATCTTCCTCAGTTTGATTCGAACTGTGGAAGTTGTGGGAAAATCTCGATGCGACAAGATTCTAACGTTTCTAGTGACAGTTTCAGCCAAAACTCTTCGCCTAGCTACACAACAAAGAGCATGGAGACGCCCCTTTTAGCCGGTAAAAGCCATCGGCAAGCAAGAAAGAAGTACATGAGTGATCGAGGTGGAAAAGAGCGCAGAGAACTAGCGGATAGTGACGAAGCTGTGAGTGGGAGTCAAGCTATGCTAGATGATGCCAACAATGCGTTGACCAAGAGTCACTCTACGCCTGCAAGTCTTCAGACAATTGTACGCTTCCACCATGGATCTAACATGTCTATTCACCACAAGGTACAAACAAACTATACATAGTTATATACAGTTAATTCTCCGGTACCAAGGTCTTGTACCATTTGGTGTTTCTAACTTGCGCGTAATATAAATGTAACGTTGCTTAGTAGTCACGCGTAACATTCTACATACCGCAGATTGACTTTATTTCAAGAGTGCTTCCTAAAGATACTAATATTTTTCAACATAAAACCTACCTTCAAACAATAGATAGTATCATTTAATTATTTTAATTAAATTCAAATTTGCTTCAACTTATTACTTGTTTCAAAACAATTCCAACGTAAATTACACGTGTCAAGCCAATTCCAATATGAATTACACGTGTCAAAATTATTCCAATGTATATTAAACGTGTCAAAACCATTCCAATGTAAATTACACGTGTCAAAACAATTCCAATGTACATTACACGTGTAAAACCAATTCCAATGTACATTACACGTGTCAAAACAAATCCAATGTACATTACAAGTGTCAAAACAATTAAAACGTGCATTACACTTGTCAAAATCATTCCAATGTACATTACACGTGTCAAAACAATTTAAATGTACAATACACGTGTAAAAACAATTCTAAGTGTACAATACACGTGTCAAAACAATTCCAATGTACATTACAGGTGTCAAAACAATTAAACTGTACATTGCACGTGTCAAAACAATTCCAATGTACAATACACGTGTTAAAACAATTTAAATGTAAATTCGACGTGTCAAAAAAATTCCAATGTACATAAAACCTGTCACAACAATTCCAATGTAAATTAGACGTGTCAAAACAATTCCAATGTACATTACACGTGTCAAAACAATTCCAATGTACATTACACGTGTCAAAACAATTCCAATGTACATTACACGTGTCAAAACAACTCCAATGTACATTACACGTGTTACAAATATTCCAATGTACATTAAACGTTTCAAATGATTAAAACGTACACAACACTTGTCTCAACCATTTCAATGTACATTACACGTGTCAAAACAATTAAAATGTACATTACACGTGTCAAACCAAACCCAATATACATTACATGTGTCAAAACAATGCCAATGTACATTACATGTGTCAAAAACCTTCCAATGTACAATAAACGTGTCAAAACAATTAGAACGTGCATTAAACTTGTCAAAAATATTCCAATGTACATTACACGTGTTAAAACAATTCCAATGTACATTACACATGTCAAAACAATTTCAATGTACATTACACGTGTCAAAACAATTCTAATGTATATTACACGTGTCAAAACAATACCAATTTTTATTACACATGTTAAACCAAATCCAATGTACATTATACGTGTCAAAACAATCCCAATGTACAATTCTTGTGTCAAAACAATTCCAATGTACGTTAAAAGTGTCAAAACAAATCAAATGTACATTAAAGGTTCAAACCTATTCCAATGTACATTACACGGGTCAAAACAATTCCCATGTACATTACACGTGTCAAAACAACTCAACTGTATATTACACGTGTTAAAACAATTCCAATGTACAATACATGTGTCAAAACAATTCAATGTACGTTACAAGTGTCAAAACCCATCCAAAGTACATTGAACGTGTCAAAACAATTTCAATGTACATTACACGTGTCAATCCATTTCTACTGTGCATTACACGTTTCAAAACAATTCCAATGTCCATTACAAGTGTCAAAACAATTCCAATGTATATTAAAAGTCTCAAACAATTCCAATGTACATTAAACCTGTCAAAACTATTCCAATGTACATTACACGTGTCAAAACTTTCCAATGTATATTACACGTGTCAAAACAATTCCAATGTTTATTACAGGTGTCCAAAACAATTCCAATGTACATTACACGTGTCAAAACAATTCTAATGTTTATTACACGGGTCAAAACAATTCCAATGTACATTACAAGTGCCCAAACCATTCCAACGTATATTACACGTGTCAAAACCATTTCATCGTACATTACACATGTCAAAATAATTCCAATGTAGTTTACACGTTTCAAAAGAATTGTAATGTACATTACACGTGACAAAACAATTTCAATGTACATTGCAAGTTACAAAACAATTCCAATGTACATATCACTTGTCGAACCAATTCCAAAGTCCTTTATACGTATCAAAACAGTTCCAATGTATATTACAGGTGTCAAACCAATTCCAATTTTATTACGCATATCAAACCAAATCCAATGTACATTACACGTGTCAAACAATTCCAATGTACAATTCTTGTGTCAAAACAATTCCAATATACGTTAAAAGTGTCAAAACAATTCCAATGTACATTAAACGTTTCAAACCTATTCCAATTTATATTACACGGGTGAAAACAATTCCCATGTACATTACACGTGTCAAAACCACTCAACTGTACATTACACGTGTTAAAACAATTCCAATGTACGATACACGTATTAAAACCATTCCAATGTTTATTACACCTGTCAAACCAATTCCAATGTACATTACACGTGTCAAAACAATTCCAATGTACATTACATGTGTCAATACAATTCCAATGAACGTTACAAATGTCACCACCCTTCCTATGTACATTGAACGTGTCAAAACAATTTCAATGTACATTAGACGTGTCAAAACAATTCCAATGTCCATTACACGTGTCAAACCAATTCCAATGTACAATAAACGTGTCAAAACAAATCCAATGTACATTACACGTGTCAAAACAATTCCAATGTACATTACACGTGTCAAACCCCCCCAAAACGTGCATTAAACTTGTCAAAACTATTAAATTGTACATTACACGTGGTAAAACAATTCCAATGTACATTACACATGTCAATGCAATTCCAATGTACATTACACGTCTCAAAACAATTCCAATGTACAATTCTTGTGTCATAACAATTCCAATGTACGTTAAAAGTGTCAAAACCATTCCTATGTACATTAAACGTTCCAAACCTATTCCAATGTACATTACACGTGTCAAAACAATTCCCATGTACATTACACGTGTCAAAACAACTCAACTGTACATTACACGTGTTAAAACAATTACAATGTACATTGCACGTGTTAAAACCATTCCAATGTTTATTACACGTGTCCAACCAATTTCAATTTTTATTACATGTGTCAAAATAATTCCAATGTAAGTAACAAGTGTCAAAACAATTCCAATGTACATTACACGTGTCGAAACAATTCCGATGTACATTACACGTGTAAAAATATTCTAGTGTACATTACACGTGTCAAAACAATTCCCATGTACATTACACGTATCAAAACAATTACAATGTACATTTCATGTCTCAAAACAATTCCAATGTACGTTACAAGTGTCAAAACCCTTCCAATGTACATTGAACGTTTCAAAACAATTTCAATGTACATTACACGTGTCAAAACAATTCGATTGTCCATTACACGTGTCAAACCAATTGCAATGGACATAAAACTTGTCAAAACTATTACAATGTACATTACACGTGTCAAAACAATTCCAATGTACATTGAACTTTTCAAACCTCTTCCAATGTACATTACACGGGCCAAACAATTCCCATGTACATTACACGTGTCACAACAATTCCAATGTTTATTACACGGGTCAAAACAATTCCAATGTACATTACACGTGTCAAAAACAATTCCAATGTATATTACAAGTGATCAAACCATTCCTACGTATATTACACGTGTCAAAACCATTACAACGTACATTACACGTGTCAAAATAATTCCAATGTAGTTTACACGTTTCAAAAGAATTGCAATGTACATTACACGTGTCAAAACAATTTCAATGTACATTACAAGTTTCAAAACAAATCCAATGTACATATCACTTGTCGAACCAATTCCAAAATCCTTTATACGTGTCAAAACAGTTCCAATGTATATTACAGTTATCAAACCAATTCCAATTTTATTACACATACCAAACCAAATCCAATGTACATTACACTTGTCAAGCCAATTCCGATGTGCATTATACGTGTCAAAACAATTCCAATGTATATTAAAAGTCTCAAACAATTCCAATGTTTATTACACGTGTCAAAACGATTCCAATGTACATTAAACTGGTCAAAACTATTGCAATGTACATTACACGTGTTAAAACAATTCCAATGTACATTACACATATCAAAACAATTCCAATGTATATTACACGTGACAAAACAATTCCAATGTATATTACACGTGTCAAAACAGTTCCAATGTACAATTCTTGTGTCAAAACAATTTCAATTTACATTAAACGTTTCAAACCTCTTCCAATGTACATTACACGGGCCAAGTAATTCCCATGTACATTACACGTGTCAAAACAACTAACCTGTACATTACACGTGTTAAAACAATTCCAATGTACATTACACGTGTTAAAACCATTTTAATGTTTATTACACGTGTCAAAACAATTCCAATATACATTACACGTGTCAAAACAATTCCAATGTTTATTACATGTGTCAAAACAATTCCAATGTACATTACACGTGTCAAAACACTTCCAATCTACATTACACGTGTCAAAACAATTCCAATGGACATTACAAGTGCCCAAACCATTCCAACGTTTATTACACGTGTCAAAACCATTTCAACGTACATTACACGGTCAAAATAATTCCAATGTAGTTTACACGTTTCAAAACAATTCCAATGTACATTACACCTGTCAAAACAATTCCAATGTCCATTGCACATGTCAAAACAATTCTAATGTACTGTATATTACACGTGACAAAACAATTCCAATGTACAATACAAGGGTCAAAACAATTCCAATGTACATTACACGTGTCAAAGTAATTCCAATTTACTCTATATTACACGTGACAAAACAATTACAATGTACATTGCACATGTCAAAACAATTCCAATGTAGTTTACACGTTTCAAAACAATTCCAATGTACATTACACCTGTCAAAACAATTCCAATGTCCATTGCACATGTCAAAACAATTCTAATGTACTGTATATTACACGTGACAAAACAATTCCAATGTACATTACACGTGTCAAAACAATTCCAATGTACATTACACGTGTCAAAGTAATTCCAATTTACTCTATATTACACGTGACAAAACAATTACAATGTACATTGCACATGTCAAAACAATTCCAATGTAGTTTACACGTTTCAAAACAATTCCAATGTACATTACACCTGTCAATACAATTCCAATGTCCATTGCACATGTCAAAACAATTCTAATGTACTGTATATTACACGTGACAAAACAATTCCAATGTACAATACAAGGGTCAAAACAATTCCAATGTACATTACACGTGTCAAAGTAATTCCAATTTACTCTATATTACACGTGACAAAACAATTACAATGTACATTGCACATGTCAAAACAATTCCAATGTAGTTTACACGTTTCAAAACAATTCCAATGTACATTACACCTGTCAAAACAATTCCAATGTATATTACACGTGTCAAAACAATTCCAATGTAAATTGCACATGTCCAAACAATTCCAATGTACTGTATATTACACTTAACAAAACAATTCCAATGTACTGTATATTACACTTAACAAAACAATTCCAATGTACATTACAAGTGTCAAACAATTACAACGTACAATACACGTGGCAAAACGTAATGACAGACAACCCGTTTTTACACAGAGTTCTACCGATTAATGATTTTTGAATTATTAAACTTTGATTATTTGTATCGGCATCATTTTAAAACGAAAGTAAATTTTTGTCACTTTTTTTAAACAGGGTTTTTCGTAGATTAATATTTAATTTCATAACTTTAGATATCTTGAAAATAAACTTATTTTAATTGTAAAAATATTTTTGTTTTGTTTTTGAAATTTGAAGTGATATTTTTCAACAGGTTTCTATTAGGTTAATCTTTGTTCAAGACTCGTCAGCTTTATGCATCTTAAAAATATATTTTTTTTATAAAACGCTCAGAGAAGCAGACAGGTGGAAAGACTAAAATAAGACTGTACTTATAGAAGAGTTTTTGTTTCCTTGGACCTGAGGATTTATCTGCGAATATTTGTAAGAGAAATTCGTGGACCTTTAGATATTCTTATTATCCAGAAATAAGTGTTTTTTTTTAAATTTGAATCTCCTAACTAAAATTTTTATAGTTCTTCCAATTTAAAATATTTTAATAAAAACTTACTCAAAATACATTTTAAAAACTTTGTTTAGAATTTATTCACTAACACAGCTCCTCCAAGTTACAAAGTACATCTGTCCCAATATACGCCGATCCGCCAATTGTGTTGAGGCCAACGGTCCACTGAATTTATATATAAAAAAATGTCTGTGGCACCTGAAGGTCGAATGCTGAATTTGTTTATTATTTTAATCTTTTATTCGATTAAATTATTTGATTATCTTATCAAGTTATTTTCAGGGAAGTTTTCAGTTAAAGAAGGCTAATAACATTTTAATTAGAGGACAATAGCTGTTGCCACAAGGCCTAGGCTCCGGGGAAACCTATATTTTTGCCATTAATTCACATTATAAGGGACCATAAGTCAAAATATTTCCAAATAAGTGAATACCTAAACAGATTTATTTGAACACTTTGAGGTTGTGTTTAAAACCTCAAAAATTCATTTAGGACAGTTTTTATTCAATTGTAAAGTATTTAAAACAACGTATAGCTCAAACCATTTTTTTTCTAAATGAAAATAAAACAGAATATGAGTGCACATAGAAACAAACAAATTTTCATTATTTTCTAATTATAACTAGTTTTTTCCCTACTTTCAATTATTTCTGTTATTAAGGAAAAGAATACTTTTTGGCATAACTACTAACAAGTTTTACATTTTCTTAAAATAAAATTAAATAGTTCAATTAGTTTTCCATTGTAAGATTTCATAATAAGAAATATCGATGATAGTATAATGAATGTTAATTCTTGTTTCAGATTATCCGTGATATGAGGAGGCCGTCGACGCACTACATCACTCGTAACCGATTACGCTTCCAGTTTGCTCAAGTAATTGTGAACGCTATAGCCCTCCTTGCTATAGCGGGAGGGCTTGCAGCGTACTTCAGAGGTAGCCCAGCATACATTCATTAAAGTATATAACAAACTCCCATAAAAACATTTATATACAATGATAGCGTTGACAAATCTTAAGAATTTTAAAACTCTTATCACTAGTATTCATATTAAATCCATGACATTCAACCAAACATTTAAAATACGCAATTATAGCGTATTTCATCATAACTATAATAAATCCTGTTGCTTGCTCGCCAAGCTTTCCTCTTTATCTGTGCCGAGTACTTTTAACGCAATCAATAGTATTTACTACTTGTGTAATTGCTCTTGCTAATATCACTTGGAAATTACACGAATACTAATGTAATTTTAAATATGGGCTTAAGAAATATCATATCTGTAAAAGTGTTAACGGAACATCACTAACTCTTTGGGCCAAACCATTACATTAATACAAGACTTACCGGTACGACACTAACACTTTGGGACAATCTATTACATTTCTACATGGGTTACCGGTACCGCATTACCTCCTTGGTCCAACCTATTACTATATTACATGACTTACCGGTACGGCACTAACTCTTTGGGCCAAACCATTACATTAATACAAGACTTACCGGTACGACACTAACTCTTTGGGCCAAACCATTACATTAATACAAGACTTACCGGTACGACACTAACACTTTGGGACAATCTATTACATTTCTACATGGGTTACCGGTACCGCATTACCTCCTTGGTCCAACCTATTACTATATTACATGACTTACCGGTACGGCACTAACTCTTTGGGCCAAACCATTACATTAATACAAGACTTACCGGTACGACACTAACACTTTGGGACAATCTATTACATTTCTACATGGGTTACCGGTACCGCATTACCTCCTTGGTCCAACCTATTACTATATTACATGACTTACCGGTACGGCTCTAACTCTTTGGGCCAAACTATTACATTAATACAAGACTTACCGGTACGACACTAACACTTTGGGGCAAACTATTACTATATTACATGACTTACCGGTACGGCATTACTTCCTTGGTCCAAACTATTAAATGACTTACGGGTACGATACTACATCGTTGGTCCAAAACATTACATGACATACCGGTACGGCATTACCTCCTTGGTCCAAACTATTAATATTATTACATGACTTACCGGTACGGCTCTAACTATTTGGGCCAAACTATTACATGACTTACTGGTATGTCACTAAAACTTTGGGGCATACTATTACATTATTACATGACTTACCGGTACGACTCTAACTCTTTGGTGCAAACTATTACATTATTACATGATTTACCGGTACGACATTAACACTTTGGGGCAAACTATTACATTATTACATGACTTACCGGTACGACTCTAACTCATTGGTGCAAACTATTACATTATTACATGATTTACCGGTACGACACTAACACTTTGGGGCAAACTATTACATTATTTTATGACTTACCGGTACGGCTCTAGCTCTTTGGGGCAAACTTTTACAATTCTACATGACTTACCGGTATGGCATTACCTCTTTGGGCCAAACTACTACATGACTTACCGGTACAGCACTACTACTTTATGCAAACTTTTAAATGACTTACCGGTACGGTACTTATACTTTGGGCCAAACTATTACATGACATACCGGTACGGTAATACATCTTTAGGCCAAACTATTACATGACTTACTGGTAGGGCATTACCTCCTTCGTCCAAACTATTACATTATTACATGACTTAACGGTACAGCATTAACTCTTTGGGCCAAACTTATAAATGACTTACCAGTACGGCACTAACTCCTTGGACCAAACTCTCAAATGACTTACGGGTACGGTACTACATCTTTGGTCCAAACCATTATATGACTTACCGGTACGGCATTACCTCCTTGGGCCAAACTATTACTATATTACATGACTTAACGGTACGGCGCTAACTCTTTCGGCCAAACTATTAAATGACTTACCGTACCGGTACTACTTCTTCAAGCCAAACTATTACATTATTACATGACTTACCGATACGGTACTACTTCTTTGGGCCAAACTATAACATGACGTACCGGTACGGCATTACCTCCTAAGGCCGAACTATTAAATGACTTACCTGTACGTCACTCACTTTTTGGGCCAAACTATTACATTATTACATGACCTACCGGTACGGCAATAACTCTTTGGGCCAAACTATTACATTATTACATGACTTACCGGTACGGCACTTACTCTTTGGGCCAAACTATTACATCACTTACCGGTACGACTTTTAGTCTTTGCGCCAAACTATTACATTATTACATGACTTACCGGTACGGCACTAACTCTTTGGGGAAAACTTTTACATTATTACATGACTTACCGGTTCGGCACTAACTCTTTGGGCACAACAATTAAATGACTTACTGGTATCTTAATATGTCTTTGGGCCAAACTATTACATGACTTACCGGTACGGTACTACTTCGTTGAGCCAAACTATTACATGACTTACCGGTACGGCACTAACTCTTTGGGCCAAACTTTTTCATGACTTACCGGTACGGTACTACTTCTTTGAGCCAAACTATTACATGACTTACCGGTACGGTACTACTTCTTTGAGCCAAACTATTACATGACTTACCGGTACGGCACTAACTCTTTGGGCCAAACTATTTCATGACTTACCGGTACGGTACTACTTCTTTGAGCCAAACTATTACATGACTTACCGGTACGGCACTAACTCTTTGGGCCAAACTATTACATGACTTACCGGTACGGTACTACTTCTTTGAGCCAAACTATTACATGATTTACCGGTACGGTACTACTTCTTTGAGCCAAACTATTACATGACTTACCGGTACGGTACTACTTCTTTGAGCCAAACTATTACATGACTTACCGGTACGGCACTACCTCCTTGGGCCAAACTATTTCATGACTTATTGGTATGGCACTAACTCTTTGGGAAAAAACTATTAAATTACTTACCGGTACGGCATTACCTCCTTTGTCCAATCCATTACTATATTACATGACTTACCGGTACGGCACTAACCCTTTTGGCCAAACTATTAAATGACTTACCGGGACGGTACTACATCTTTGGGCCAAACCATTACATGACTTACCGGTACGGCATTGCCTCCTTCGTCCAAAATATTACTATATTACATGACTTACCGGTACTGCACTGACGTTTTGGGCCAAACTATTTCATGACTTACCGGTACGGCACTACTTCATCAGGTCAAACTATTACATTATTACATGACTTACCGATACGGTACTACTACTTTTTGCCAAACTATAACATGACTTACCGGTATGGTAATACCACCTTGGGCCAAACTATTTCATGACTTAGGGGGACGGCACTAATTCTTTAGGAAAAAACTATTAATTTACTTACCGGTTGGGTAATACTTCTTTAGGCCAAACTGTTACATGACTTACCGGTACGGTACTACATCCTTGCACCAAACCATTACAGATATAACGGTACAGCATTACCTCCTTGGTCCAAACTATTACATTATTACATGACTTACCAGTACGGCGCTAACGCTTTGTGCCAAACTATTAAATAACTTACTGCTACGGAACTACTTTTTTGGACCCAACTATTACATGACTTACCGGTACAGCATTACCCCATTGGGCCAAACTATTACACCACTTACCGGTACGACTTTTAGTCTTTGCGCCAAACTATTACATTATTACATGACTTACCGGTACGGCACTAACTCTTTGGGGAAAACTTTTACATTATTACATGACTTACCGGTTCGGCACTAACTCTTTGGGCACAACAATTAAATGACTTACTGGTATCTTAATATGTCTTTGGGCCAAACTATTACATGACTTACCGGTACGGTACTACTTCTTTGAGCCAAACTATTACATGACTTACCGGTACGGCAATACCTCCTTGGGCCAAACTATTTCATGACTTATTGGTACGGCACTAACTCTTTGGGAAAAAACTATTAAATTACTCTCGGTACGGCATTACCTCCTTTGTCCAATCCATTACTATATTACATGACTTACCGGTACGGTACTCACTCTTTGGGCCAAACTATTAAATGACTTACCGGTACGGCATTGCCTCCTTGGTCCAATTTATTACTATATTACATGACTTACCGGTACGGCACTACTTTTTGGACCAAACTATTTCATGACTTACCGGTACGGTACTCACTCTTTGGGCCAAACTATTAAATGACTTACCGGTACGGCATTGCCTCCTTGGTCCAATTTATTACTATATTACATGACTTACCGGTACGGCACTACTTTTTGGACCAAACTATTTCATGACTTACCGGTACGGTACTCACTCTTTGGGCCAAACTATTAAATGACTTACCGGTACGGCATTGCCTCCTTGGTCCAATTTATTACTATATTACATGACTTACCGGTACGGCACTACTTTTTGGACCAAACTATTTCATGACTTACCGGTACGGTACTCACTCTTTGGGCCAAACTATTAAATGACTTACCGGTACGGCATTGCCTCCTTGGTCCAATTTATTACTATATTACATGACTTACCGGTACGGTACTACATCCTTGCACCAAACCATTACAGATATAACGGTACAGCATTACCTCCTTGGTCCAAACTATTACATTATTACATGACTTACCAGTACGGCGCTAACGCTTTGGGCCAAACTATTAAATAACTTACCGCTACGGCACTACTTTTTGGACCAAACTATTACATGACTTACCCGTACGGCATTACCTTTTTGGGCCAAACCATTAAATGACTTACCGCCACGGCACTACTTTTTGGACCAAACTATTAAATGACTTACCGGTACGGCATTACCTCTTTTGGGCCAAACTATTAAATGACTCACTAGTACAGCACTACTTCTGTAGGCAAACTATTTCATGACTTACCGGTACGGCACTACTTCTTTGGACCCAACTATTACATGACTTACCGGTACAGCATTACCACATTGGGCCAAACCAATAAATGACACACCGGTACGGCACTACGCCTTCGGGCAAAACTATTACATTATTACATGACTTACCGGTACGGCAATAACCCTTCCTGCCAAACTATTACATTATTACATAACTTACCGGTTCGGCACTAACGCTTTGGGGCAAACTATTAAATGACCTACCGGTACATCACTAAGTCTTTAGGCCAAACTATTACATTATTACATGACTTACCGGTACGGTACTACTCCTTCGGGCCAAACTATTACATTATTACATAACTTACCGGTACGGCACTAACTCTTTGGGCCAAACTATTAAATTATTACATAACTTACCGGTACGGCACTAACTCTTTGGGCCAAACTATTATATTATATTATTACATGACTTAACGGTACATCACTAACTCTTTGGGGCAAACTAATAATTGACTTACCGGTACGGCACTACTTCTTTGGACCCAACTATTACATGACTTACCGGTACAGCATTACCACATTGGGCCAAACCAATAAATGACACACCGGTACGGCACTACGCCTTCGGGCAAAACTATTACATTATTACATGACTTACCGGTACGGCAATAACCCTTCCTGCCAAACTATTACATTATTACATAACTTACCGGTTCGGCACTAACGCTTTGGGGCAAACTATTAAATGACCTACCGGTACATCACTAAGTCTTTAGGCCAAACTATTACATTATTACATGACTTACCGGTACGGTACTACTCCTTCGGGCCAAACTATTACATTATTACATAACTTACCGGTACGGCACTAACTCTTTGGGCCAAACTATTAAATTATTACATAACTTATCGGTACGGCACTAACTCTTTGGGCCAAACTATTATATTATATTATTAAATGACCTACCGGTACATCACTAAGTCTTTAGGCCAAACTATTACATTATTACATGACTTACCGGTACGGTACTACTCCTTCGGGCCAAACTATTACATTATTACATAACTTACCGGTACGGCACTAACTCTTTGGGCCAAACTATTAAATTATTACATAACTTACCGGTACGGCACTAACTCTTTGGGCCAAACTATTAAATTATTACATAACTTACCGGTACGGCACTAACTCTTTGGGCCAAACTATAAAATTATTACATAACTTACCGGTACGGCACTAACTCTTTGGGCCAAACTATTAAATTATTACATAACTTACCGGTACGGCACTACCTCTTTGGGCCAAACTATTAAATTATTACATAACTTACCGGTACGGCACTAACTCTTTGGGCCAAACTATTAAATTATTACATAACTTACCGGTACGGCACTAACTCTTTGGGCTAAACTATTAAATTATTACATAACTTACCGGTACGGCACTAACTCTTTGGGCCAAACTATTATATTATATTATTACATAACTTACCGGTATGGCAATAACTCTTTGGGCCAAACTATTAAATTGTTACATAACTTACCGGTACGGCACTAACTCTTTGGGCCAAACTATTAAATTATTACATAACTTACCGGTACGGCACTAACTCTTTGGGCCAAACTATTAAATTATTACATAACTTACCGGTACGGCACTAACTCTTTGGGCCAAACTATTATATTATATTATTACATAACTTACCGCTACGGCACTAACTCTTTGGGCCAAACTATTAAATTATTACATAACTTACCGGTACGGCACTAACTCTTTGGGCCAAACTATTAAATTATTACATAACTTACCGGTACGGCACTAACTCTTTGGGCCAAACTATTAAATTATTACATAACTTACCGGTACGGCACTAACTCTTTGGGCCAAACTATTACATTATTACATAACTTACCGGTACGGCACTAACTCTTTGGGCCAAACTATTAAATTATTACATAACTTACCGGTACGGCACTAACTCTTTGGGCCAAACTATTAAATTATTACATAACTTACCGGTACGGCACTAACTCTTTGGGCCAAACTATTAAATTATTACATGACTTAACAGTACGGCACTAACTCTTTGGGCCAAACTATTACATTATTACATGACTTAACGGTACGGCACTAACTCTTTGGGCCAAACTATTACATTATTACATAACTTACCGGTACGGCACTAACTCTTTGGGCCAAACTATTAAATTATTACATAACTTACCGGTACGGCACTAACTCTTTGGGCCAAACTATTATATTATTACATAACTTACCGGTACGGCACTAACTCTTTGGGCCAAACTATTAAATTATTACATAACTTACCGGTACGGCACTAACTCTTTGGGCCAAACTATTAAATTATTACATAACTTACCGGTACGGCACTGACTATTTGGCCAAACTAGTAAATTAATTACCGGTAGAGCACTACTTCTTTAGACAAACTATTACAAAACATACCGGTAGAGAACTACTTCTTTAGGCAAACTATTAAATGACTTAACGGTACAGCACTAACTCTTTGGGCCAAACCAATGAATGACTTACCGGTACGGTAATACATCTTTGGGCTAAACCATTACATGACTTACCGGTACGGTACTCTTTGGGCCAAACTATATAATGACTTACCGGTACGGTACTTTTTCTTTTGGCCAACCTACTACATTATTACATGAGACACCGGTACAGCACTAACTCTTTGGGCCAAACTATTAAATGTCTTACCTTTAAGGTACTATTTCTTTGGGCCAAACTATTACAAGACAATACCCGTACGGCACTATCTCTTCGGGCCAAAGTATTACATTATTACATGACTTACCGGTACGGCACTAACTTTTTGGGCCAAACTATTAAATGACTTACCGGTAGGTCTCTAACTCCTTAGACCTATCTATTACATTATTACATGACTTACCGGTACAGCACTAACTCTTTGGGCCAAACTATTACATGACAATACCCGTACGTCACTATCTCTTCGGGCCAAAGTATTACATTATTACATAACTTACCGGTACGGCACTAACTTTTTGGGCCAAACTATTAAATGACTTACCGGTAGGTCTCTAACTCCTTAGACCTATCTATTACATTATTACATGACTTACCGGTACAGCACTAACTCTTTGGGCCAAACTATTACATGACAATACCCGTACGGCACTATCTCTTCGGGCCAAAGTATTACATTATTACATGACTTACCGGTACGGCACTAACGTTTTGGGTCAAACTAATAAATGAATTACCGGTAAGGTAGTACTTCTTTGGGCCAAAATATTACATGATTTAACGGTACGGCATTACCTCCTTGGGCCAAACTATTTCATGACTTACCCTTACGAGACTAACTTCTTGGGCCAAACTATTTCATGACTTACCGGTACGAGACTAACGTCTTGGGCCAAACTATTTCATGACTTACCGGTACGAGACTAACTTCTTGGGGCAAACTATTAAATGACTTACCGGTACCTTACTACGTCTTTGATCCAAACTATTACATGACTTAGAGGTAGAGCACTACTTCTTTTTGCCGAACTATTAAATGACTTACCGGTACGGTACTACTTCTTTTGGCCAAAGTGTTACATGACTCACCGGTACGGCACTAACTCTTTGGGCCGAACTATTAAATGACTTACCGGTACGGTACCACTTCTTTTGGCCAAAGTGTTACATGACTCACCGGTACGGCACTAACTCTTTGAGCCAAACTATTTCATTATTACATGACATACCGGTACGGTACTACATCTTTGGGTTAAACTATTACATGACTTACCGGTAGAGCACTACTTCTTTAGGCAAACTATTACATGACTTACCGGTAGAGCACTACTTCTTTAGGCAAACTATTAAATGACTTACCGGTACGGTACAACTTCTTCAGGCCAAACTATTACATTATTAAATGACTTACCGGTACGGTACTACTTCTTCAGGCCAAACTACTACATTATTACATGTCTTACAGCTACGGCACTAACACTTTGGGCCAAACTATTTCATTATTACATGACATACCTGTACGGTACTACATCTTTGGGCCAAGCTATTACATGACTTACCGGTAGAGCACTACTTCTTTAGGCAAACTATTAAATGACTTATCGGTAGAGCACTACGTCTTTAGGCAAACTATTAAATGACTTAGCGGTTCGCACTACTTCTTTGAGCCGAACCATTAAATGACTTACCGGTACGGCATTATTTCTTTGAGACAAACCATTAAATGACTTACCGGTACGCACTACTTCTTTCAGCCAAACAATTAAATGACTTATCGGTAGAGCACTACGTCTTTAGGCAAACCATTAAATGACTTACCGGTAAGGCACTACTTCATTGGACCAAACCATTAAATGAATTACTGGCATTTCACTACTTCTTTGAGCCAAAACATTAAATGACTTACTGGTATGTAACTACTTCTTTGAGATAAACCATTACATGACTTGTATAATACATATTTAAGTGTTTACTAATTTAATATAAACCTAACATATTTTTTATACTAAATTTCTACTAGAATTTAAAACACTGAGTGGTCCAAACTATTACTATATTACATGACTTGCCGCTACGGTACTACTTCTTTGGGCCAAACTATTACATGACTCACGGGTACGGCACTAACTCTTTGGGCCAAACTATTTCATTATTACATGACATACCGGTACGGTACTATATCTTTGGGCTAAACCATTACATGACTTACCGGTATGTCATTACATCCTTGGTCCAAAGTATTACTTTATTACATGACTTTCCGCTACGGTACTACTTCTTTGGGCCAAAATATTACATGACTTACCGGTAGAGCACTACCTCTTTAGGCAAAATATTACATGACTTACCGGTAGAGCACTACTTCTTTAGGCAATTTATTACAAGACTTACCGCTACGGTACTACTTCTTTAGGCAAAATATTACATGACTTACCGGTAGAGCACTACCTCTTTAGGCATACTATTACATGACACCGGTAAGGCACTACTTCATTTGTCTAAACTATTACATGACTTACCGGTAAGGCACTACTTCTTTAGGCAAACTATTACAAGACTTACCGCTACGGTACTACTTCTTTAGGCAAAATATTACATAACTTACCGGTAGAGCACTACCTCTTTAGGCAAACTATTACATGACACCGGTAAGGCACTACTTCATTTGGCCAAACTATTACATGACTTACCGCTACGGCACTAACTCTTTGGGCCAAACTATTAAATGACTTACCGGTACGGTACTACTTCTTCAGGACAAACTACTACATTATTACATGTCTTACCGGTACGGCACTAACACTTTGGGCCAAACTATTTCATTATTACATGACATACCGGTACGGCATTACCTCCTTGGTCCAAACTATTACTATATTACATGATTACATGACTTACCGCTACGGTACTACTTCTTTGGGCCAAACTATTACATGACTTACCGCTACGGTACTACTTCTTTGGGCCAAGCTATTACATGACTTACCGCTATGGTACTACTTCTTTAGGCAAACTATTTCATAACCTACCGGTAGAGCACTACTTCTTTAGGCAAACTATTAAATGACTTACCGGTACGGCACTACTTCTTTGAGCCAATCCATTAAATTACTTACCGGTAAGGCACTACTTTTTTGGACCAAACTATTAAATGACTTACTTGTATGTCACTACTTCTTTGGACCAAACCTTTAAATGACTTACCGGTACGGCACTACTTCTTTGGACCAAACCATTAAATGATTTACTTGTATGTCACTACTTCTTTGGACCAAACCATTAAATGACTTACTTGTATGTCACTACTTCTTTGGACCAAACCTTTAAATGACTTACCGGTACGGCACTACTTCTTTGAGCCAAACCATTAAATGATTTACTTGTATGTCACTACTTCTTTGGACCAAACCATTAAATGACTTACTTGTATGTCACTACTTCTTTGGACCAAACCTTTAAATGACTTACCGGTACGGCACTACTTCTTTGAGCCAAACCATTAAATGATTTACTTGTATGTCACTACTTCTTTGGACCAAACCATTAAATGACTTACTTGTATGTCACTACTTCTTTGGACCAAACCTTTAAATGACTTACCGGTACGGCACTACTTCTTTGAGCCAAACCATTAAATGATTTACTTGTATGTCACTACTTCTTTGGACCAAACCATTAAATGACTTACCGGTAAGGCACTACTTCTTTGAGCCAAACTATTAAATGACTTACTTGTATGTCACTACTTCTTTGGACCAAACCTTTAAATGACTTACCGGTACGGCACTACTTCTTTGAGCCAAACCATTAAATGATTTACTTGTATGTCACTACTTCTTTGGACCAAACCATTAAATGACTTACTTGTATGTCACTACTTCTTTGGACCAAACCTTTAAATGACTTACCGGTACGGCACTACTTCTTTGAGCCAAACCATTAAATGATTTACTTGTATGTCACTACTTCTTTGGACCAAACCATTAAATGACTTACCGGTAAGGCACTACTTCTTTGGACCAAACCATTAAATGACTTACTGGTATGTAACTACTTCTTTGAGATAAACCATTACATGACTTGTATAATACATATTTAAGTGTTCTAATTTAATATAAGCCTAACATATTTTTTATACTAAATTTCTACTAGAATTTACAAACACTGAGTGTAAATAAATTTTTGATATTTATGGTTCAGGTGAACTTGTATGTATATTAGGATCTCTTTTCTGTACAGAAAAAATGTTGATTCCAGCTCCAAATGCATTAACTGTTCGTAAAATGACATTAAGTTTTCCATGATACATATAAATGGAGCTTTATACATTTTAATTGAACTTCCGTTTAACTCGTCTTTTTAAACATTATTAAATAATCTTATTGATTGAGATAGCAGTATTTTGGAACTATTTAAATGTATGACTCTAAAATTTAGAATAAAAGAAACTATATCACATTCTTCTTTTTATTTATGGGATGTTACAAAATCTGTTTTTTTAAAACTCTCTGTATAATGTAAATGGTATTTTTATTTTTTAACTGTTTAAAAAAAAAATTAAATATAAAAATGTTTTAGGTTACCCTTCAGCAGTTAGATATGTCAACACAACAGCAACAACGCCTACCATTGCTATTGTACCACCTGAAGAGGCCAACCCAGCTCCTGGTAATACAAAGAAATCAATTTATATCTTTCAATATTTAAAAGAGTAATAATACTTGAGTTACTCAAATTAAGTTTCCATCTAAAAATTTGTCAAACGAAATTCTAGGCAAAACAAAACTCAATAATAATAAAATATTACCTATAAAACATGCACTTGATTTCTAAATAATTATGTCTATATTATGTAAATGTAACTTTTATCATAGTATTAAAAGTGCTGAAGCTTCTATGCGGATCAATTTAAAATAAAGTTGGGAAAGAAAAGACAAAGAACTCTATTATTAGATATTGGATGTGAATAATGTAAGGAACTGTGTGATATTAATCATAGTAAAATATAATATATTACAAAAGACAAGTAAAAGTCCTAAATATATAAAATAAAGGAGAAGTAAAAATTGTTATATAATGTACAACTATAAAGTTAGAAATGGCATCTCAAAGCCTAGAGTGGAGTCTACAGAGACATAAGTAAAAAAGCTAGATCGTGTACAAGTATAAGGAAGAAATGGCATCTCAAAGCCTAAAGTGGAGTCTACAGAGACATAAGTAAAAAGGCTAGATCGTGTACAAGTATAAGGGAGAAATGACATGTCAAAGCCTAAAGTGGAGTCTATAGAGACATAAGTAAAAAAGCTAGATCGTGTACAAGTATAAGGAAGAAATGGCATGTCAAAGCCTAGAGTGGAGTCTACAGAGACATAAGTAAAAAAGCTAGATCGTGCACAAGTATAAGGAAGAAATGGCATCTCAAAGCCTAAAGTGGAGTCTACAGAGACATAAGTAAAAAGGCTAGATCGTGTACAAGTATAAGGAAGAAATGGCATGTCAAAGCCTAGAGTGGAGTCTACAGAGACATAAGTAAAAAAGCTAGATCGTGCACAAGTATAAGGAAGAAATGGCATCTCAAAGCCTAAAGTGGAGTCTACAGAGACATAAGTAAAAAGGCTAGATCGTGTACAAGTATAAGGAAGAAATGGCATGTCAAAGCCTAGAGTGGAGTCTACAGAGACATAAGTAAAAAAGCTAGATCGTGCACAAGTATAAGGAAGAAATGGCATGTCAAAGCCTAGAGTGGAGTCTACAGAGACATAAGTAAAAAGGCTAGATCGTGTACAAGTATAAGGAAGAAATGGCATGTCAAAGCCTAGAGTGGAGTCTACAGAGACATAAGTAAAAAAGCTAGATCGTGTACAAGTATAAGGAAGAAATGGCATGTCAAAGCCTAGAGTGGAGTCTACAGAGACATAAGTAAAAAAGCTAGATCGTGCACAAGTATAAGGAAGAAATGGCATCTCAAAGCCTAAAGTGGAGTCTACAGAGACATCAGTAAAAAGGCTAGATCGTGTACAAGTATAAGGAAGAAATGGCATGTCAAAGCCTAGAGTGGAGTCTACAGAGACATAAGTAAAAAAGCTAGATCGTGTACAAGTATAAGGAAGAAATGGCATGTCAAAGCCTAGAGTGGAGTCTACAGAGACATAAGTAAAAAAGCTAGATCGTGCACAAGTATAAGGAAGAAATGGCATCTCAAAGCCTAAAGTGGAGTCTACAGAGACATCAGTAAAAAGGCTAGATCGTGTACAAGTATAAGGAAGAAATGGCATGTCAAAGCCTAGAGTGGAGTCTACAGAGACATAAGTAAAAAAGCTAGATCGTGCACAAGTATAAGGAAGAAATGGCATGTCAAAGCCTAGAGTGGAGTCTACAGAGACATAAGTAAAAAGGCTAGATCGTGTACAAGTATAAGGAAGAAATGGCATGTCAAAGCCTAGAGTGGAGTCTACAGAGACATAAGTAAAAAAGCTAGATCGTGTACAAGTATAAGGGAGAAATGGCATGTCAAAGCCTAAAGTGGAGTCTACAGAGACATCAGTAAAAAGGCTAGATCGTGTACAAGTATAAGGAAGAAATGGCATGTCAAAGCCTAGAGTGGAGTCTACAGAGACATCAGTAAAAAGGCTAGATCGTGTACAAGTATAAGGAAGAAATGGCATGTCAAAGCCTAGAGTGGAGTCTACAGAGACATAAGTAAAAAAGCTAGATCGTGCACAAGTATAAGGAAGAAATGGCATGTCAAAGCCTAGAGTGGAGTCTACAGAGACATAAGTAAAAAGGCTAGATCGTGTACAAGTATAAGGAAGAAATGGCATGTCAAAGCCTAGAGTGGAGTCTACAGAGACATAAGTAAAAAAGCTAGATCGTGTACAAGTATAAGGGAGAAATGGCATGTCAAAGCCTAAAGTGGAGTCTACAGAGACATAAGTAAAAAAGCTAGATCGTGTACAAGTATAAGGAAGAAATGGCATGTCAAAGCCTAGAGTGGAGTCTACAGAGACATAAGTAAAAAAGCTAGATCGTGTACAAGTATAAGGAAGAAATGGCATGTCAAAGCCTAGAGTGGAGTCTACAGAGACATAAGTAAAAAGGCTAGATCATGTACAAGTATAAGGAAGAAATGGCATGTCAAAGCCTAGAGTGGAGTCTACAGAGACATAAGTAAAAAAGCTAGTGCATGTACAAGTATAAGGGAGAAATGGCATGTCAAAGCCTAAAGTGGAGTCTACAAAGACATAAGTAATTAAGCTAGATCATCAACAAGTATAAGGGAGAAATGGCATGTCAAAGCCTAAAGTGGAGTCTACAGAGACATAAGTAAAAAAGCTAGTGCATGTACAAGTATAAGGAAGAAATGGCATGTCAAAGCCTAGAGTGGAGTCTACAGAGACATAGGTAAAAAAGCTACATCATGAACAAGTATAAGGGAGAAATGGCATCTCAAAGCCTAAAGTGGAGTCTACAGAGACATAAGTAATAAAGCTAGAACATCAACAAGTATAAGGGAGAAATGGCATGTCAAAGCCTAAAGTGGAGTCTACAGAGACATAAGTAAAAAAGCTAGTGCATGTACAAGTATAAGGAAGAAATGGCATCTCAAAGCCTAGAGTGGAGTCTACAGAGACATAGGTAAAAAAGCTAGATCATGAACAAGTATAAGGGAGAAATGGCATGTCAAAGCCTAAAGTGGAGTCTACAGAGACATAAGTAATAAAGCTAGATCATCAACAAGTATAAGGGAGAAATGGCATGTCAAAGCCTAAAGTGGAGTCTACAGAGACATAAGTAAAAAAGCTAGATCGTGCACAAGTATAAGGAAGAAATGGCATCTCAAAGCCTAAAGTGGAGTCTACAGAGACATAAGTAAAAAAGCTAGTGCATGTACAAGTATAAGGGAGAAATGGCATGTCAAAGCCTAAAGTGGAGTCTACAGAGACATAAGTAAAAAAGCTAGATCGTGTACAAGTATAAGGAAGAAATGGCATGTCAAAGCCTAAAGTGGAGTCTACAGAGACATAAGTAAAAAAGCTAGATCATCAACAAATATAAGGAAGAAATGGCATCTCAAAGCCTAGAGTGGAGTCTACAGAGACATAAGTAAAAAAGCTAGTGCATGTACAAGTATAAGGGAGAAATGGCATGTCAAAGCCTAAAGTGGAGTCTACAGAGACATAAGTAATAAAGCTAGATCATCAACAAGTATAAGGAAGAAATGGCATGTCAAAGCCTAGAGTGGAGTCTACAGAGACATAAGTAAAAAGGCTAGATCGTGTACAAGTATAAGGAAGAAATGGCATGTCAAAGCCTAGAGTGGAGTCTACAGAGACATAAGTAAAAAAGCTAGATCGTGTACAAGTATAAGGGAGAAATGGCATGTCAAAGCCTAAAGTGGAGTCTACAGAGACATAAGTAAAAAAGCTAGATCGTGTACAAGTATAAGGAAGAAATGGCATGTCAAAGCCTAGAGTGGAGTCTACAGAGACATAAGTAAAAAAGCTAGATCGTGTACAAGTATAAGGAAGAAATGGCATGTCAAAGCCTAGAGTGGAGTCTACAGAGACATAAGTAAAAAGGCTAGATCATGTACAAGTATAAGGAAGAAATGGCATGTCAAAGCCTAGAGTGGAGTCTACAGAGACATAAGTAAAAAAGCTAGTGCATGTACAAGTATAAGGGAGAAATGGCATGTCAAAGCCTAAAGTAGAGTCTACAGACATAAGTAAAAAAATATCTGAATTGCTTTTGGTGGTGTGAGGTAGATAAAGGTGTGATTCATAAAGACAAGGATGAAGGACGGTGAAGATAATTACAAAGTGCGCTGATTATAGAGAAGCATGCGAGAGTACTAGTCAGAAAGCAAAATTTTCCCTTTTCCTTTGCTAGAGCAAACCTGCTGGCTGACACTAACAGAGTGTGCTGATTAGGGAGAAGCATGCGAGAGTACTAGTCAGAAAGCAAAATTTTCCCTTTTCCTTTGCTAGAGCAAACCTGCTGGCTGACACTAACAGAGTGTGCTGATTAGGGAGAAGCATGCGAGAGTACTAGTCAGAAAGCAAAATTTTCCCTTTTCCTTTGCTACAGCAAACCTGCTGGCTGACACTAACAGAGTGTGCTGATTAGGGAGAAGCATGCGAGAGTACTAGTCAGAAAGCAAAATTTTCCCTTTTCCTTTGCTAGAGCAAACCTGCTGGCTGACACTAACAGAGTGTGCTGATTAGGGAGAAGCATGCGAGAGTACTAGTCAGAAAGCAAAATTTTCCCTTTTCCTTTGCTACAGCAAACCTGCTGGCTGACACTAACAGAGTGTGCTGATTAGGGAGAAGCATGCGAGAGTACTAGTCAGAAAGCAAAATTTTCCCTTTTCCTTTGCTAGAGCAAACCTGCTGGCTGACACTAACAGAGTGTGCTGATTAGGGAGAAGCATGCGAGAGTACTAGTCAGAAAGCAAAATTTTCCCTTTTCCTTTGCTAGAGCAAACCTGCTGGCTGACACTAACAGAGTGTGCTGATTAGGGAGAAGCATGCGAGAGTACTAGTCAGAAAGCAAAATTTTCCCTTTTCCTTTGCTACAGCAAACCTGCTGGCTGACACTAACAGAGTGTGCTGATTATAGAGAAGCATGCGAGAGTACTAGTCAGAAAGCAAAATTTTCCCTTTTCCTTTGCTAGAGCAAACCTGCTGGCTGACACTAACAGAGTGTGCTGATTAGGGAGAAGCATGCGAGAGTACTAGTCAGAAAGCAAAATTTTCCCTTTTCCTTTGCTACAGCAAACCTGCTGGCTGACACTAACAGAGTGTGCTGATTATAGAGAAGCATGCGAGAGTACTAGTCAGAAAGCAAAATTTTCCCTTTTCCTTTGCTACAGCAAACCTGCTGGCTGACACTAACAGAGTGTGCTGATTATAGAGAAGCATGCGAGAGTACTAGTCAGAAAGCAAAATTTTCCCTTTTCCTTTGCTACAGCAAACCTGCTGGCTGACACTAACAGAGTGTGCTGATTATAGAGAAGCATGCGAGAGTACTAGTCAGAAAGCAAAATTTTCCCTTTTCCTTTGCTAGAGCAAACCTGCTGGCTGACACTAACAGAGTGTGCTGATTAGGGAGAAGCATGCGAGAGTACTAGTCAGAAAGCAAAATTTTCCCTTTTCCTTTGCTACAGCAAACCTGCTGGCTGACACTAACAGAGTGTGCTGATTATAGAGAAGCATGCGAGAGTACTAGTCAGAAAGCAAAATTTTCCCTTTTCCTTTGCTAGAGCAAACCTGCTGGCTGACACTAACAGAGTGTGCTGATTAGGGAGAAGCATGCGAGAGTACTAGTCAGAAAGCAAAATTTTCCCTTTTCCTTTGCTACAGCAAACCTGCTGGCTGACACTAACAGAGTGTGCTGATTAGGGAGAAGCATGCGAGAGTAGTAGTCAGAAAGCAACATTTCCAACATGCTCAGTTGTGACCAAAGTTATTTGCCATGTTATAGGTTAATTTATAATTTTTTTTTTAAATCTACCTCAAGATACATAATGTGCATCAATTTTTTTTTAAATCTGGATCAATGTTTTTTCAATTTAAATTTGAATAAAAATATTACAAATATATTTTAAGTAAAAAGGTTATATTACTTGTTTCGAATAACAGCATTATTTTGTATCCTCAGGATTATGTTTACCAGTGATAGTAACATTCTGCTTAGAGCACCATATTCCATACAACTTCACTATGTTTCCTAATTACATGGGACAATTTACACAGAGAGATGCTCAACAAGTAAGCTTGAATGCCACTATTATTTAAACCTCAATTTAACTTTAATCAAACTTTTAATTTTTTTAGAGTTTTTATCTAGATGTTTTAAAATATACTTCTGAATAAAATTCATTGTTTCTATCATATTCTACCCGCTTAGAGTACCTAAGCTGATGTTTTCACAATCTAATGTTAATCAATTAAAAATTATTATGATCAGTTGTAGAACTTACTTACTTACTAGCCAACGCCCACCGTTAGCAGTTGAACCATTTGGCAACGCGCTGATAGTAAAGATGGGCCTTCTTGAAGATGGGACTGTTGTAATCCTGGGCCCGGTTCAGGGCTGTACAATCATTAAGGTGGTCGGCATTCATAAGTGCACTACCACACAGCAGACACTATAGCACATGGATACGGTGGAGGTGCGCAGCAAGGCCTGCCTACATTCTGATTGCTGCTACGCTAATAGCGTGGGACAAGTAATTGGTTTCCCCATCCCAAGACATTCCCACCGCTTCTCTGCTCAGAGTTCCCTCAATCGAACATGATTCCATTTTTTGGTGGACATATTTATTATTGATCTGGAGGACTGTAGTCAACTCAGATGCTTG
Source organism: Prosapia bicincta (assembly GCA_036971475.1). NCBI lineage: Eukaryota > Metazoa > Arthropoda > Insecta > Hemiptera > Cercopidae > Prosapia > Prosapia bicincta. The sequence goes on along the minus strand of JBAIZL010000066.1, from coordinate 1,204,136 downwards.
GGCTGAGGGAGGCTTGTTCCCTGTTTGGCTAGTTGATCAGCCTTTTCATTGCCAGTGATGTTTACATAGCTTGGAATCCACTGGAAATTAAGTACCCACACGGCATTTAGTTTTCTTCTACATTCTATGCTTCTACTACAGTTAGTTATAATATATTTAAACAATAGGGATGAATAAAATGTTGACTTCTTCAAAGCTCTGAGATACAAAAGTTCTTGTCTTTCTGGTTTGTGAATCAATATCTCAAAATACTGAGCATTATATTGAACCTACCTAAATGTATTCTACTGAGAAATGTTAGAAAGCTAGTGATGCTCTTAGTCACAAAAATAGTTAATAAAATAAACTTCAATATAAGTAAACAAATAATGAATAGAAACAAATAAAGTTAAATACATATAGAAATAAGAATGGCTCAGAGAACTTTTGAATTAGACTATAAAAGGATATATTTAATAGACAAATGTTCTTAAGAGTCTTTCAAAAATAATTGGTTCTTCCAATTTTCTTTATAAAATTGTTATTTACTTGCAATCACAGTTATCTAAACACTTATCTAGAGTAAATAATTTTAGTCATACATGAATAAGAGTAAACTTAACAGAATATTATTACTGTTTCCTTTGTTGTAAATATGATTTTAAGTAAGTTTATCTCTGACATCATTAATTTTTACCCTAGTTCAAAACAAAAAATACTATTCATTTGAAAGATGGAAATATTGATTTTTTTTTAATATAAAATTGTAATAAAACTTGCAATTCCTAGATTAATAAAGTTATTTTCTCTATTCACTGTCACTTCTGCAAATTTGAAACTATTATAGTAAAACTATTGAATTTTGTAGTCCATTACGTTCGGTGAATCTTAATTAATCACTTTAACATTAGTTTAGTTTATGACTATCAGTCTTGTCCTGACTCACAGCATTGAATAATCCGCTGACCTAGTGTGAAACGCATCTGCTGAAATATATCACTAAGTAGAGGTTTTTTGCCAAGTTGATACCAAAAGTGTAATTATTTTTTTATTAAAAACTTTCTTGTATTACAAACATATAAGTATTTAGATTGTTCCAATAACAATAGCATAAATAGTCAAGTCTAGCTGTGCTTTATATAAAACCAACAGCAATCTGTTTAAAAGTTGTTTGTTGTATTCATCTTGAATTCACTGGTTATACTATAAATAATTATTGCATAACTAAGTGAATATTTTAGAACGTACTTGCTGAAGCATTTCAAAGCAATTAATTACAAGCAGTATAGTGTCAGCTACATAAATGAAACGTTTGATTCGAAACAAGTAAGTTCTAAAGCATTCACCTAGTTACACAATAATTACTTATAGTTTTTTCTGTTTTAATTAATTTTCCTGTGGAAATAATAAAATATTTTACTGACATATTAAAAATCTTTTATTTTGCATTGAAAACTATTAGCTTTTATTATACCAATTTAAAACTATTTCATGGTAGTATACATATAAGTAAATAAGTTGTGAACTGTTTATTCTCAAGTTTATTATTATAATTATTTTTTTTTAATTTTCAGGAATTAGAACTTTATAATGCAGTAGTAGATGTCCGATGCTACGAGTTGGCAGCATTATTTCTTTGTTCATTGTTTGTTCCTAAGTGTGGAACTGCCGGCCTTGTAGTACGTCCTTGCAGAAGTCTTTGCTTTGGTTAGTTTCTCTTACATTTGTGATTAAATATATTAAAAGATTCACAAAGGTAAAAGTCAAAATAGTGAACTCAAAATCTTACAAAAATTAGTTTTTAATAAACACACACACAACAAAATAGTTTCGGCGACGATGTCGCCTTCCTCAGTGCTTGGCTACTACTAACAAATTGTCAAACTATCGTTCAAGTCAAATAAAACAAACAAGATAAAAATACAAGGTCAAGCAGTAAAATTAATCTATTACATAGCACAACACTTCTTACTCAGGAGAGGTATATATTTTACATAACTGCTATTATTATTAATATTTTGTTCTTTTACTATCCCCCCCCCCATTATTTAACACTATTAATGGATTCGGGTTTGATCTGGTACAAAGTATCATAAAGAAGGCCGAATTTAGGAAAAAAATATTTTCTAGAACAACCTTACCCAGGGACAAACCAGAAAACAACTGGGTTAGATTAGCTTACAACCCTCCGCTATATAGTGTTGCAAAGAAGTGCCTCATGAAGTATGGAAGACTTTGAGTCTCGGCGGCTTCAGGATGGAGTTTGGGTAAAATCCTTGGATCTCCGAAGGACTTCACAGATAACTGTCAAAAATCGGGGATTTACAGCATTGAATGTAAGATGTGCGATGCATTGTATATTGGTCAAACCCGTAGGAGTATTAAGACAAGAAGCAGGGAGCACTTTGCTCATTTTAAAAACAACAAGCCGGAATACTCGGCGATGGCCAAGCATTGCCTGGACAACCAGTATTATTTTGCGTCTGACCATCGTAAGTTGTTGAAGCAAGTCACGATGCTTGGGAGACCTGGTTTATTAACAAATTTCAAGCTGAAACTAGTTTGTTGTGTGTGTGTTTATTAAAAACTAATTTTTTGTGAGATTTTGAGTTCGCTATTTTAACTTTAACCTTTGTGAACAGTTCTCACTAGCTAAGCTCTAATTAACTAAATATTACAAGATTGTTTACAAAATGTAATATTTGAAACATAACTTTCAGATATAAAGTTGTACACAAATTAATTTAGCATTGAGAGTTTATATGTTCAATATTTCATGAGTAATTTGTGTTTTAATAACTTCAAGTTATGTCTTATTACAATTGTAATAGGTAAAATCTGATTAAAGCTACCCTTTAATGGTTTCATGAGGGACTACATTAGGTATCAGTTTCTCGATCTCAGTGTAATAATAATTACATTTATTCTGAACAGAGGAACATTCGTGTCTTTACTTAAGACACATTTTTACAGACGTCTGAGTGACAGATATAGCTAAGAGCATCTGATTAGGTGGGAATGAATCTCCAAGAAGTTTCAATTCCCAATTTTATTATTAACCTCAAGATATTAAAAGTAATAATTTTATTAATTTGTATTGTAAACCTTTTAGGAAAGGACAAGTGCACTTGTAGATGTTGTAATAAATAACATCTGGTTGTTTACGTTTTAACCGTGGGTGTCAAATTAATTTACGTTTGCAAACACAAAATGAATGTAAATTTAACAAATGAGTGTTACTTGTCAAATGATTTTACTTGACTTCTCTTTTATTGTACTTGTTTTGCCAAAATTGTTTTACACACATGCACAAATGCACACATACACATACATACATACACACAAAACCTCCTCACATATGTATGTATGTATGAATATTATATATATATATATATATATATATATATATATATATATATATAATGTTTAAAAATTATTTAAAAAACATAAACATATTGCTCACACTTGAAAATATCATCAATAAAGGTCAATTAAGGCATTTTAGTGGCCAATTCGCAAAGCTGTTGTTCACATCATAGAGCATACACTGACGAATTCTCACAATTTCTAGCTGGATTACTGTCTCTGTTATTCAATCACCATAATAGGTCTTTCATGTTGGGGGAGGCCAAAAAATCACTCCATTCTTGGATATTACCAGATTTGATGCTTTAAAAACATTATTCAAAACCTTCTTACCCACACAGAGTCTAGACTTGTGGCTCCATCTTATGAAAATCAGGTTTCATCATTCACTGCCTGTTGACAAGATGAGGAACGAAGGATGTATAATCTTATCACTCGTCATTCATGGTAACAGATTGTTCTTCTTCGCTCTTACTCACATCTGCTTTTATCGCCAGATAATTTTAACAGTGAGAAATATGTTTATATTTCTTAAATGCTTTTCAGTGTAGAATAATATTGTAACGATAAAATTTTTAATTTTTTGTACGTTGATATCTTACAGCTATTTAAAAACTGCAGGATTGACTACCATACCCTATATATCATATTTCTCCAAAGACAGAAAAATAATAAGAATAGTTGATATCTGGAGTACCCACTCATTTTCTCATGAATAAAACACAGACCCCATGTTTCACCAGAATCTCACCTAGCATTGACAAAATATAACCACAACAGTTGAAGTGCAAGTGACAAAATGAACAGGTCTACTCCGATTATTAACTTCATCTTTTCATATAAATGAAGAGATATATATTCAAGAGAAAGTTTGATTAAAGAGTTCATGCACCTCTAAAAAGCTGTTTCGTCAAAAAATCAATAGAAATTCTCATGTGAAAGTATTTATGTAAATGTAGTGTTACACAAGAAAATCATTTTGCTATAAATCACTATATATATATATATATATATATATATATATATATATATATATATATATATATATATATATTCATACAAGATATATACGATATATAAGTATGTGTTTGTGTTTGTGTGTGTATGCATTTTATGTGTAAGGTCTAAGTATAATATGTATATAAAGTTTTTTTAAACCTTCAATTAATTTAATAATATGTTGTAATTTACAGAAACAAAAAGACGATGTGGGTTTTTCCTAGATGTGTTTGGGTTATCTCTCCCTGAGTACTTAGACTGTGATCTCTTTCCTGAATCAAAAAGCACAGATTTATGTGTAGGACACAATGATGTAATAGAAGCAGAAATTCGAGCACAAAAACCAGGTATATTATGGTACATTACATGAATTTATTACTTGGAACATTAATTTCATCATGTTTTATGCTAATTACTTTTTCTTCTTACTTTGAAAATCTTTCTTTAAAAAATAATAATAAATAACTGTTTCTTATATATCTCAGTTTTTTTATATACAATTTTTTTTCTATTAGATTTTATTCTTCATGGCAATCAAAAAAACATTTGTTGATTCCATCTTCGCGTGAGCTACTAGTAATCACACTTTTAAATGTTTTAAACTTGCCTATAGTAGCACTTGCAATAACCAACGCTACACAACCGAACAATACGAAATATACAGGCACTTCAAACTACACCCTACACACATACTCAATACACAATTACATTACAAATCACACGCACTTTTTGACATCATAATTCCTAATACACACAAAATACACCCGCACCACCAAAATATCCCACCCTCACCCTAATCTACGTAAACCTTGAGATCAGTTACGCTCTGAGTTGACAAAGGGACACATCTCCCGAAATGGTCGTCCTCAACAAGCAAAGTAAGTGCTACTATAGGCAAGTTTAAAACATTTAAAAGTGTAAGTAATAAAAACAATTAAAGAACTTTAATGCGTTCATTACACTAATTACATACTTGCTGATCTTACTTATATTCTTGTATTTTGTAGTCTATTACATTCAGTGAATCTTATTAATCATTTTAACAATAGTTTATGACTATCCGAACTTTAAATTTTATAAATTTGTTAAAACTTACTGAGACAAAACGTTTTTGCTCGCTATGTCGGACATGTAGGCTCTGCAAGTTGTTAATTAGTTTAATAAAGAATTAATTCTTAAGCTAGATTTCAGTTAAATAGTTTGTGATATTGGGATAAAAATATAATAATTTTAAAAATAACATCAGAAGGAATATAGAAAAAATTATACACTATAAGAGTAAGAAACCACAAAAATAACTCAATTTGGAAAAGTCAAGTTATGATTTAGTCATTTAAGCATCTAAACTCTCATCTTCTAATGCTACATTACTGTTAAAGTAGTTAAAATGCAAGTAAGTAGTGTTTCACGACTTTACATTTTTCCATTTGTTGATTCCATCTTCACGTGAGCTACTAGTAATCATTAAACACTTTTAAATGTTTTAAACTTGCCTATAGTAGCACTTACTTTGCTTGTTGAGGACGACCATTTCGGGAGATGTGTCCCTTTGTCAACTCAGACAAACTGGGACTGAGTTGACAAAGGGACACATCTCCCGAAACGGCCGTCCTCAACAAGCAAAGTAAGTGATGCTATAGGCAAGTTTAAAACATTTACTTTTTTATATAATTCCAGTTCCTTTTCATATTTCTAGTTAAAGTGGTTTTTATAAAAAATATTTGAAGTAAAGGTTTTTACTGTTATGTTATAGTGTGCCTAACAGGATTCCAGTGTGATACAAGAAGATGTATTCCTGCTGATTGGAGGTGCGATGGACATGTAGACTGTGAAGACCAGTCAGATGAATTGAACTGTAAACAGTGTGACGTAGGTGAGGTACATCCGGCTTGCTGCTTTCTAAGACCATAGTCTAATCATAATATTTATAAGGAAAGAAGTTTCTAAAAATAAATTTACAAATTCAAAATTTGCTGCTTTAAAAGTCTAATATATGTAAATATAAAAGTGTATGCGACATATTAAATAGCCTAAAACTGCTAATTAGTTTAACCCGAGTAACTAATATATATATATATATATATATATATATATATATATATATATATATATATATATATATATATATATATGCATGTATATATATATATATATATATATATATATATATATATATATGCATGTATATATATATATATATATATATATATATATATATATATCACAGTTTATTTTTTGTGGAATTACTAATTAGAAGATAGTGCTTTACACAGTATTTGACCACTAATCCTGAGGTTCATCCCTTATTATGCTAAACATTTCTGGATAACCTTTTAGACCCAAAGTCAACTGTAATGAAGTACCTAAATAGTAAATGTTTGCCTAAAACAAAGGTTGGGTCACTTTGCCACATTGTTAGGGTAGTGTAGTAACAAATATGTGGTCCTTCACAGACCATGCTACTAATATAGTTCAATATAGTTACTTTTAGAAGCTAAAACAACATTTATGTAATTAATTTACATTTTCTGAATGTAATGGACTGACTGATCTTGTGATTATCTATACCAAAATATAAATTGTATGTATTAAGTAAATTGTAATACAAAATACAATACTTCTAAATTTTTAGGAGTAGATAAGTATTAAAAACATGATGATCACTCTGAACTGTAAATTATCTATAACCAAGTGAAAAAAGAAGTTACTTGTGCAATGTTTACGTTTTAATGAATTGATAATAATAGATCATTAAAGTCTACATCGTATATAAGTCACCTAACATAAAACTTATATTAATTATTTATTCTAATGTACTGTGTAGTAATATAATTTGTTAAACTGTTTATCTTAAGGAATGATCCATTGTGGAGAAAATCACTGCATGGCACAGTCACATATGTGTGATGGCGTTGTGGACTGTCCTTGGGGACAAGATGAGCGTAACTGCTGTAAGTATTCTTCATCAACGCTACAATCTTATTTAGTTTCAGCCACATGTATTTTCTACCATAAAGAGCTTTTCAGCACAAATTAATAAATACACAAAATATCTGCCACTTGATAAGAGATCATGGAATGAAAGTTGACAGAAAAACTGATTTTGCACTTTCTAAAGTAGACATTAGTTTTGAAGAAAACAGGTGTTTATACATTAAAGTATATTTTTCTGCTTTTCTTAACATGAATATTCTTCTTTGTTGGCGCTAGAATAACTCCATTCTCAAAACTCCTTTTCAACACAGAAAACTATTTCAATGTTAGGAAAGGCAGAAAAATCTACTTAAATGTATACAAATATTCCTAACAGAAGTGAAAAAGAGTATATTGAGAAAAATAAGTTTTATTTTTATTTTTTGAAAATAATTTTTAACACAGTATAAATAATGTTCAAAAATTAAGAAATAGATTTTAAAGTCTTATTGCTTTATACAGTCTTGAATATTTGTAAGCATCTTATATTTCTTGATTTATTAGGCTTCCTACTCCTACTTCATACGGTTTTAAAAAATTCTTACAAAAATTATATTCAATCAAAAATTAATACATGTTAGATTAACCCGCCATCAGTTGCACTATAAGGTCGCCCTATATGGCTATCATCATTTCCGTGTTAGGTTCAATCTAACATAAGTCGTTTACTCTTGATTCTGTTATGCAATACATTTTAGCAATTCCAATCATTGAAGATAGCTTAAGATGTTTTATACTAATTGGACATATAGTGTTATAATTAATGGTTTTTATAAATTATATCATTTATAACAAAAGTAGTAATACATATACTGTACTAGATAATACATTTCAAATCACACTTTTGAATATTTTTCTGATGCATGCTATCAATGTATCAAATAAAATCCGTTTTCTAGTATATTTACTCATCTGTGACTATCGTAGAGTTTGTTATTCATCACAAACCACTGTGACTGAAGTAGTGCGCTCATACTGTAGTGCTGCATACTGTGTGGCCGCTTTCGTTACACGGGTAAATCGTTTTTTTCTTACAGGGCAGTATTTACAACTACCCATCTCATCCGCAGATCTCACATGATAAGTAGTTGATTCAAGTCTAGTGATACCTTTTATCTTCTGTTTCAAGGGTATTGGATAGACTATCGATAGTTGCTCGTCTCAATAGATGTGGAGTTATTGTTTTCCTAGTTGAGTAATAAAAGATCTTCAGCACAACATGTTATCAGTGTTTGAGCGGAAGATATCTTGAGAATTAATTACACCTAGATTCAACAATCCACAGAAAATACTTGAAGGTCAACAGTTATCTGAAGAAACAACGACTTGATGCAGTATTTCCTCTTTTACCACATATACCTCATGACCGTCTTGTTCCACATCAGGTCTGTGGTTACTAAACTGTTCACCGGAAGTATAAATTGTTTTGATGTGACATCTTGTAAATCACCTCCATCGCTTTCAGCAAGCCACGACAAAACCTTCAAATGATTTTCCATAATCTCGTAAATGAACTACCAGTAATATTACTACAATAAAATATAACAAAAAAAGCCAAATAATATAACCTCACAAAACACTAAAAACATATTCTCTAAAATAAGGCAAATTAATCTCTCAGAAAAAACCACACGCGATCAGTCCCGGGACTAATATGAGTCTAACGTTAGCAATAACGTGGGTCCCATAAGTAAAAAATGGTCCCACAGCTGAATGGGAACTAATGTTACCTCAAGTATTTCTATTTACTCAGATCAATAACCTAGGAGAATAACTAGAATTAGAAAATTCTAGTCTCAAGCTTACCGGTTTAATTTTTCAAAATACCAAAATTGTTATATCCAAACTAACGGTTCTGACCCCAGGTTAAAAACTCAATATCAATTTTATTTGATATCACAATCATCAAATTGCAAAAAATTAGAATATTTCTCAAATAAAAAAAAATCAAATAACATCATAGCTGAACATGAATTACATTTGGTACAAGAGTATGTGTGTGTGTGTGTGTGTGTGTGTGTGTGTGTGTGTGTGTGTGTGTGTGTGTGTGTGTATGTGTTTGTGTGTGTGTGTGTGTGTATGTGTGTGTGAGTGTGTGTGTGTGTGTGTCTGTCTGTGTGTGTGTGTGTGTGTGTGTGTGTGTGTGTGTGTGTGTGTGTGTGTGTGTGTGTGTGTGTGTGTGTGTGTGTGTGGTGTGTGTGTCTGTGTGTGTGTGTGTGTGTGTATGTGTGTGTGTGTGTATGTGTGTGTGTGTGCGCACACGTGTGTGTGGTGTGTGTGTGTGTGTGTGTGTGTGTGTGTGTGTGTGGTGTGTGTGTGTGTACAAAATATTTTGAAAAATAAAAATTTCATAATGTTAGAAGTCATTTTTAATAGTTTTTGTTATAATGATTCGCACCATTTTAGCAGCACTTTGTATTCATTTTATTTAATTAATTTCATTAAACATTTTTTGTTTTATACATAACATATACATTTAGTTATGCAGACATGTCTCTACATTTAAACAGAAATATAATTCCACTTTATCACAATAAAATTACATATTATAAGAAGAAACTCCTTATTTTAGAGGAGGATGAAATTCTCACTTAGATTTAGACAAGGCAAAGTGAACAGATATAGATTACAGAAAACAAATAGACTGAATGTTATGTGGGGGGAAATATAGTAGGCCTAGGGCTACTGTTCTACATATTTATTTATACTTTTGGCTGGAAAACATGAAATAATATAAGTGATATTAAAAAATGTCTATAACTTCTCGAAGTTACATTTTTTTTAAATTTTAGTATTGTAGAATTTTTTAATGTATATACTGTATATGTTTGTTAGTGCGTCTGAACGAGCGGATGGGAGATGAAGGCCGTGGAAAGCTGGAGGTGTTCCAACCAGAATTACAAAGCTGGAGGCCAGCGTGTATCGCACATTGGGATCCTGCAACATCTCCAAAAGAAGTCTGTAATATTCTTGGATACAAGTAAGATGTGATTTGTTTTTTTTTTCAGACTTAAATAATTATATTTATATAAAGATTTTTTTTGTGGATGTTATTGTTACTACTAATAGTATATTATGTTGGTTTTGGTGCATTTCAAAACTTCAAATTGAAGGAGAGAGACAGACTTTTGGTAATAATTATGGGTGTACAATAGACATGAAGAAGAAAGAAATCCAATAAAACATTGTTGTATTTTAATAAGTTCTTTCTGTAAAACAGATGAGAACATAAAGAGTAGACAAATACGTATCCGTTTAGGAAAATCTAAAAGTAAATGTGGACAAATTTTTATAAAATTCATTCAAATTTCTTTTGAATATTTGGAATATATTTGCATTAGTTACATATCAACTGACTTTTTATAGCCTTACCTGATTGACAAAGAATGTCATTCTATTATATAAAGAAATATATCACTGTTTTATGATTTAAATATTAAATTCAAGTATATAGCATTTACAGATTAGAATTTATTGCAAAAATTTTGTTCTGCATCAGTGATTTATTGTTAATATTTGAATATAAACTATTAAATCATGGAACAAATATTCTTCAAATATCATTAAATACTTGATATTTCCAGAGTAACTATAAACACACAGGAGCTATACGAGATGATAGTTTCCTCTTTAGTATCCCAAATAGGATTTGAGAAAATATCAACACATTTTTTTTTTAAACTCCAATTTTTTCTACTTCCAAAAGTATGAAAAGGTTTAAATGGTTGAGATTAGCTCAAATTTTGCTATGATATTTAACAACATAGATTGTTTAGAGATAAAAGGCAACATTTACTGAAATATTCAAAAACATTAAATTCATAGTCTTTTAAATGTTTAAAATTGTTTTAAGCATTTATTTGATTTGATCAGACTTTTACAAATCAATTTCTAAAAACCATAAACATCGTCACTCGGCTGCTATACTACTACTAATTGTTAATAGGCAAATCAAAGAGAGGGTAGGCGATTGTTCAAGGTCCTTGTTGTCAATAATCCTAAGCAGTGACAAATGAAATTACCTGTAGGACAATAGTTGTCTGTATGACCATCAGAGTGTTAAAATGAAGTATTTTTAATTTTTTAAAGATATTACAATTATAAACGGAAGATTTTTTTTAAATTTAAACAATGTACTGTATTTATAAAAGTTAACAGATAAATTCTGAATTTAAATTCTATCAGTTTTCAATTAAATTTTTAGAAATGTTATAAAGCTTTTTTTTAGAAACAAATTTATTATATTATTATTTTGAGAAAGATTTACAAAATTTTGAAAGATGATATAACAGTTCTTATAACAAAGTAAACACTAAAAATAATAAAACAATTGTTAAGTGTTTAAATCACAATGATGTAAATAAAACAAGTGAACTTTTAAACCAAAGTCTTAGTGTCAAATTTAAAGTTAAAATTCGAAAAGCCAGTCATTCAAGTTTGAAAGTTGTTGGAATCATGGAGGATTTTATCTTAGAAGAAATTGAAACAAATATTAATGATCGAATCTTTAAACAATATTACGATGGATACAAAGCTATTCACTTATTGCTAATAATACTAAAGACTTATCATACAACGAGCCAAGCAAATATTTCAGCATGTAATATCAAATAAGTGTGAAATTTACATTTGTTTTCAATGCTGCACAGCTAAGGATAAACTAAACATTTTTATTCACTTCAACTGTCCATCATTTTAAGGAGGTCATTTTACACATACTACCAAGAACCTATAAAGGCACCAACAAACAAAAACAACCAATCTAACTTTGCCGAACATCTCATATCTACAAACCATGACTATACAAACATAACATCCTACCTACAATTTCTTCATAAAAAAAACTAAAATAACCAATGATACACAACCGAATAATATGAAATATACAAACATTTCAAACTACACCCTACACACATACCCAACACCTAATTATATTATAACTCGCATACAGCTTTTGACACAATAACTTTTAATACTCACCCAAATACACCCACACCCCCAACCTAATATCTCATCCCCACCCTAGCCTATGAAAACCTTGAGATCAGTTTCGGTCTGAGTTGACAATGGGACACATCTCCCGAAACGGCCATCCTCAACAAATATAACTGAGTGCTACTGTAGGCAAGTTATAACATATTTACAAGTGTTTTTAATGAAATGAATTGTGCTGTATACATACTTGTATCAATATTAATCATAATGTTGCTATGAAATTTCTGCTCTATAGACGTCACAATTACCCATACAAATAACTGAAGCAATGCTAATCATTAACCACTCTTTCTCTCTCTAAATAGAAAAATAGTTACAACACAAAGTAACAATAATAACAATTTTGTTAATTAGAAAATATTAATTAGCTTGACATCTGACCTTGAGTGGAATAAGATAATGTAATTACAAGACTGTAATATAGTAACTGAGGCTTTAATAAATCTAGTTAATTACCCAATAGTTTGGCTACTGACAAAGGTAGTAAAAAAAGATAATAATACTTCTATATCCTAAAGATTTGACTGCATCACTCTGTAACAATATTGTCTGTTTGACATTTTTTTAATTATATAAATTCGGTCAAGTTAATGTTATTATTAACTTTCAATATAAAAAAAACATAATAAATTATTTTATAAAGTAAAGAATGAAATTAGGCTTTTTTATATGATAAAGCCTCCAATATGATTTATCATTTCCTCCAATATGATAAAAACCTGATTGGAAAGAATATTTCTAACTGAAAAAAATATGGGATCTAGTCACATGTAAACTTGCTAAAAACTCTAACAAAATGTAATAGCATCTAATATATCTCTGTTGGTAGTAATACTAGAATTACAGATCCTTTAATTCCTTTTAATGAATCATAGGTATTAATCTTGCTACATAAGACTGGAGCTAGGATTCACTTTACTTCCTCCTATTAATAACAATATCTTCTTTACCTCCTGCTAACCATCATAAACTTTTTAAAATTATACATAATATGAAACCCAGAGAAGGCGGTGATATTATTCAAGCTAAAACTTTAAGGTGCTGGCATTTGTTATATGTAATCCATGAGTTAGCAAAATAAACCTTTCTTCTGAGAAATCCATTTGTTTTGATGCTCTTAAAAAGCAGATATTAATTTATATTTAGAAGTATCAATAAATATTTAGTCCCCAACCCCAGACAAATTTAACGTATTTTGAATATTGCTAAGATATTTGGAGAATTACATCATCTTATTACAGTAAGTTTTATAAATAAACATAAAGGTTTTTTGACAAGGTAATGTGGTTTCATGAAAAAACCAGGAATACCTTGCATTTTTTAAATAATTTATTACATGATAAAACGGATGATAGTAATTTTGTTGCAATTGCTTTTTTTGTATTTAGCCAGTTAAATTGTATTTGTGTTCAGTTAAATGGTTCCATCAAAGACTATTATGATATTGAGTTACATACCTCAATATATTATTTTGGGATCACTCTATTTTATTTTATAATGAATATAACTAGGAGTTGAAGATAAAATGAATGATTATTTCGATATAATATATGTAAGCATTAAATAAGTTATTGGTAAATATTAATAAAACTTCCTATATCATTTTCAGAATAATTTAGTATACATCATCTAATTATTTAAGGATGTATGTTCCTAATTTATTTAAGGAACAGATTTAGAATTGATTCATTTTAACTTATGATTTTAATTCGCATGTGTTCTTAATTTTCTTTCTGTAAGTTTTCTATATTTCATTATGAATTAACTTCATAAAAAGGTAATAATTTTAAAAAATATTGTGACTACTTTTGACTTATGTCTCCAAAAACATTTTCTTATATATTGTGATCAATGTTATGATTGGGTTTAAGGATAGAACAGTTATCATCCATTAAGGTTTAACAGCAGCTTATTTATTAAACTGTTGCAGAAATGCCAATTCAAGTGGTTTAACAAGAAAAGAAAGTGATGGACCAGTTATAATAACAAAATATTCTACCACCCAGTCTGTATCCCGAGTCGTCCACAAAAACAAAAAGATTGATTTATTGAGAGAGCTAAAATCCTGCAAAAATAGTGATACATACCCCACTGTCGATCTGTCGTGTACTGACTTTGGTATGTGCTGTATTATTATTGTTCTTTTTTTAATTCTACTTTTTACAAGTAAAGTAACAACTGTAGAATTTTTTTTGAGAGATCTACAAATAAAATTAATGTCTTTTTTAATTTACAATATTTATTTCTTTATTAATCAAAACTTTAACCAACTTTACTAATCAAAGATGTTTAACCCTTAATTAGTCTCGTTACGGTACTTTCTACTGGACCGTTTTGTTCGCCCAAGTTAAGAAAGCGTAGTTCTTTTGCAGGTTGGAGTGGGAGGTGGTGGAGTGCACATGCAAGTGTGTGTGTGTGCACGCATATGTAGTCACTTCTGCTCAGTCTCCAAGGGCATGCAGATCAGCACGTTATGCCAATACCTGAAGCATTTGTTAGATAAGCAACACTTTTGTTCACTTGTCTACCCTTACTGTACAGTCCCTGGATTATTAACAATTAAAAATCCCTTGCTTGTTCAGTTTTACTAATTCGTACAATTCACATTTTAAGATACCTTTTGAGCATTTCCCTTAGTCATGCCATCAATACTGACTTTTGGCTGTTTGTATTCGGTATAGTATTCGTTAATTTGTTATGTGGCGCGTTATCAACAACTAAAACATAATTTCTCGGAAGAGTTTTTCAAATTTGGCTTTCAATCCATTTTACATAGTTTTCTGCATTAATATCATTGTGGTAGTCCCGTTTTCTGTCCTGATTAAAAATTTAAAAGGGAATCTTCAACACCTCCTACCTCACTGCCAGCGTGAGCTATTATTAATCTCAGCCTCTTCAAAATTTATTTTTTGTACCCGTTTGGAGACTCGTCAGTCCACCCAAAACGTTTTGTATGCCAGGATTGAAATGTATGTCATGTTTTGTTATTAAAATCTTCCTGTTCTCTGTTTGTTTCCACCTGAATCCCTTTCCCCTAAAATTGTGTGAAGAGTTTTGTGATTAAAATATAATTCTTTCTTTCGGATGTTCAAGATGTAAGACTTTTAAAAGTCATAGACTTGAAACATTATTAGTCATTGATGAGTTGTTTGAAAATTATGAACTATGTTTTGGATAGCAGATTTTTTAATATTATTAATATTTGCCTTTTTTAGTCCTTTTTGTCGAATTTTACATGTCGTACTGAAGATTTTGTTTTCTCTTAGTAGTTTTTCCTCCGTCAGTAATTTCCTAAACGAGTGAACAGGGAGTTGCTACACATTCTTGAATTACTGAGCATAAGATAACGGGATTTTCTTATGAATTATTTCTAAATATATTCATAATAATGCATTTAGACTGACTTCTAAGCACCTCATCTTGCCTAGTAAACATGTCGTCTTTGGTTGAGGCATATTAGTATTGAAAGAACTGTTTGAATAAAAGACAAATTACTTAATACACAGTCAAAATTAGTACGGAAGCAATACTTTATGGGAGTGGTACAACATCAGTGCTCCCCCACACCTGCTACTCTTTCAGCGTTCCATTCCTTCTATCGGAACACCACTGCCTCCCTTGCTCTCGAAATACAACCAGAACTGTGTATCTGCGCACTCATAAGCTACACTTTCTTTACTTGGACATACAGTGCTAGTGTGTCATTTCAGGAAATCTATAATCACAACTCTCAACATATTCATTTTAGGCGCCCTTCTGTTTTTATTAAATACTAAACATGCTAAAGATCTTTTTTTAAACATATTTTTTCACGAGTCATTTCCTGGGATAGCATTAATTGTAAGGATATTAATTAAGGTTGTTAATTCTAGAATTGTATTTCTCTGGAAAATGGTGTCTTTCTTTGTGTCTCATTTGGAGATGATAGCATATAGCAATTGAAAACTGTTGATCTCCTATCAGGGATTTGTACATAAAGATTCATAAAATATCCTTATATTATTAAAATGTATCTTCACACCAAAGTAAATTTACACGTAATATCTGTATATAATAAAAATCTATGTATACTATTTAATATGTTCAACTTCGCTTTATACCACAATCATCCTTTATACATTTCTAGCAAGTGTGCCACTTTGTCGAAGTGCGATAGTGCACAAAGTCTTGATTCATCTGGGCAGTAAGCACAAATAAAAACTGTCAATTATTTCTTTTTACACACATTGCCTATTTTTTGTGTTTGGAATGATCATCATTAAAAGTCATCATAAGGCTATGGAATGCAAGCTTAGGGCATATATATGGCTAGGTTTTAGCAACTGTTGTGCCACAGAGGTTCACAGGAATCACCTTTTCGTGAAAAGCAATCATTTTCTACCTTGTCCAACTCTGTTGATGGACTGACCATGCTGAAGTATACATATTGCATGCCTTAGATTATAGATGGTAGCTTACAAAGCAATCATTCTCTACTTTATCCAACTCTGTTGATGGACTGACCATGCTGAAGTATACATATTGCATGCCTTAGATTATAGATGGTAGCTTCCAAAACAATCATTCTCTACCTTATCCAACTCTGTTCATGGACTGACAATGTTGAAGAAAACATATTGCATGCCTTAGATTATAGATGGTAGCTTCCAAAGCAATCATTCTCTAACTTGTCCAACTCTGTTGATGGACTGACCATGCTGAAGAATACATATTGCATGCCTTAGATTATAGATGGTAGCTTCCAAAGCAATCATTTTCTACCTTGTCCAACTCTGTTGATGGACTGGCCATGCTGAAGAATACATATTGCAAGTCTTAGATTATAGATGGTAGCTTCCAAAGCAATCATTTTCTACCTTGTCCAACTCTGTTGATGGACTGACCATGCTGAAGAATACATATTGCATGTCTTAGATTATAGATGGTAGCTTCCAAAGCAATCATTCTCTAACTTGTCCAACTCTGTTGATGGACTGACCGTGCTGAAGAATACATATTGCATGTCTTATATTATAAATGGTAGCTTCCAAAGCAATCATTTTCTACCTTGTCCAACTCTGTTGATGGACTGACCATGCTGAAGAATGCATATTGCATGCCTTAGATTATAAATGGTAGCTTCCAAAGCAATCATTCTCCACCTTGTCCAACTCTGTAGATGGACTGACCATGCTGAAGAATACATATTGCATGCCTTATATTATTGATGGTAGCTTCCAAAGCTATCATTTTCTACCTTGCCCAACTCTGTTGATGGACTGGCCATGCTGAAGAATACATATTGAATGCCTTAGATTATAGATGGTAGCTTCCAAAGCAATCATTCTCTACCTTGTCCAACTCTGTTGATGGACTGACCATGCTGAAGAATACATATTGCATGCCTTAGATTATAGATGGTAGCTTCCAAAGCAATCATTCTCTACCTTGTCCAACTCTGTTGATGGACTGACCATGCTGAAGAATACATATTGCATGCCTTAGATTATAGATGGTAGCTTCCAAAGCAACAATTCTCTAACTTGTCCAACTCTGTTGATGGACTGACCATGCTGAAGTATACATATTGCATGGCTTAGATTATAGATGGTAGCTTCCAAAGAAATCATTCTCTAACTTGTCCAACTCTGTTGATGGACTGACCATGCTGTGAATACACATTGCATGCCTTAGATTATAGATGGTAGCTTACAAAGCAATCATTCTCTAACTTGTCCAACTGAGTTGATGGAGTGACAATGCTGAAGAATACATATTGCATGCCTTAGATTATAGATGGTAGCTTCCAAAGCAATCATTCTCTAACTTGTCCAACTGTGTTGATGGACTGACCATGCTGAAGAATACATATTGAATGCCTTAGATTATAGATGGTAGCTTCCAAAGCAATCATTCTCTAACATGTCCAACTCTGTTGATGGACTTACCATGCTGAAATATACATATTGCATGCCTTAGATTATAGATTGTAGCTTCCAAAGCAATCATTCTCAACTTGCGCAACTCTGTTGATGGACTGACAATGCTGAAGAATACATATTGCATGCCTTAGATTATAGATGGTAGCTTCCAAAGCAATCATTCTCAACTTGCGCAACTCTGTTGATGGACTGACAATGCTGAAGAATACATATTGCATGCCTTAGATTATAGATTGTAGCTTCCAAAGCAATCATTCTCAACTTGCGCAACTCTGTTGATGGACTGACAATGCTGAAGAATACATATTGCATGCCTTAGATTATAGATTGTAGCTTCCAAAGCAATCATTCTCAACTTGCGCAACTCTGTTGATGGACTGACAATGCTGAAGAATACATATTGCATGCCTTAGATTATAGATTGTAGCTTCCAAAGCAATCATTCTCAACTTGCGCAACTCTGTTGATGGACTGACAATGCTGAAGAATACATATTGCATGCCTTAGATTATAGATTGTAGCTTCCAAAGCAATCATTCTCAACTTGCGCAACTCTGTTGATGGACTGACAATGCTGAAGAATACATATTGCATGCCTTAGATTATAGATGGTAGCTTCCAAAGCAATCATTCTCAACTTGCGCAACTCTGTTGATGGACTGACAATGCTGAAGAATACATATTGCATGCCTTAGATTATAGATTGTAGCTTCCAAAGCAATCATTCTCAACTTGCGCAACTCTGTTGATGGACTGACAATGCTGAAGAATACATATTGCATGCCTTAGATTATAGATTGTAGCTTCCAAAGCAATCATTCTCAACTTGCGCAACTCTGTTGATGGACTGACAATGCTGAAGAATACATATTGCATGCCTTAGATTATAGATTGTAGCTTCCAAAGCAATCATTCTCAACTTGCGCAACTCTGTTGATGGACTGACAATGCTGAAGAATACATATTGCATGCCTTAGATTATAGATGGTAGCTTCCAAAGCAATCATTTTCTACCTTGTCCAACTCTGTAGATGGACTGACCATGCTGAAGAATACATATTGCATGCCTTAGATTATAGATGGTAGCTTACAAAGCAATCATTCTCAACTTGCGCAACTCTGTTGATGGACTGACAATGCTGAAGAATACATATTGCATGCCTTAGATTATAGATGGTAGCTTCCAAAGCAATCATTTTCTACCTTGTCCAACTCTGTAGATGGACTGACCATGCTGAAGAATACATATTGCATGCCTTAGATTATAGATGGTAGCTTACAAAGCACTTATTCTCTAACTTCTCCAACTCTGTTGATGGATTGACCAGGCTGAAGTATACATATTTTATGCCTTAGATTATAGATGGTAGCTTCCAAATCAATCATTCTCTGCCTTGTCAACACTGTTGATAGACTGACCATGCTGTAGTATACATATTGCATGCCTTAGATTATAGGTGGTAGCTTCCAAAGCAATCATTTTCTACCTTGTTCAACTCTGTAAATGGACTGACCCTGCTGAAGTATACATATTGCTTGCCTTAGATCAGTGGTTCTCAACCGGTGGTACGCGGGGACATTTCAGGTGGTATGCAGTCATTTATTAATAATAACAATAAAAACTGTTACGATGCAACATTTCCGCGTTAAGAATACAATCCTCCATTTGTGTTTTACATAGAATAGTGGCAGTTTGACGCTGACCTTGCCTCTACACAAACAACCCGAGTGACTCAATTCCTTCTCCCACTCCTCACCCCCGCCACTCATCACGATCTCGACCATCCTACCCCTTCACTTTTGTTTTGACAGTGGCATGAGCTGGTATCACGTTCTTTTGTGTTACTTTCTCACCCAGTAGTTTCATTCTGATGCCAATGTTAGCTGTTTTTCTATTGTGTTCCATGAAGTGGAGTTTAGTTTTAGTTATTAGTAGTAATTCAGCATATTTTTTAGTGGACATAATGAAGCAATATTTGACTAACCCCTCCACCTCTAAGGACAGTCAAAAGAAGATTAAACCTCAGCCAAATCGTAAGTACGATGCAGGGTATTTACAGTTAGGATTTATAGTAAAACCTGGCACAGAAAATAACAATAATCCTATTCCACAATGTGTTGTATGTTCAGAAACACTTTCAAATCAGAGCATGAAACCTTCCTTACTAAAGCGGCACCAGACTACTAAGCATCCCGATTTGGTTGACAAACCTATTGAATTTTTTCAAAGAAAATCTGAATTGTGTAAGAGAGAAAATCACTGCACAACAAAAACGAGCTCATTAGAATCTGTTTAAATTTAAATGACTGTGTTCAATGAACTAATTTGAGATTGTTTTTAATGTAAGATACATTTCATTTTGTATCTAAGTAAATTCTATGTACATACATACAGTTGTAGAATGCATTTTTATTTTCCTAAACATGACCAAATGTAAATTTTATATAATTATTTATAAAAATAAAAATATATATAAATATAAGGTGGTACGTCAAAATATCTGAAAATTTCAAGTGGTACGTGGTTACTAAAAGGTTAAGAACCCCTGCCTTAGATTATAGATGGTAGCTTACAAAGCAATCATTCTCTGACTTGTCCAACTGTGTTGATGGACTGACCATGCTGAAGAATACATATTGAATGCCTTAGATTATAGATGGTAGCTTCCAAATTAATCATTCTCTGCCTTACCAACACTGTTGATAGACTGACCATGCTGTAGTATACACATTGCATACCTTAGACTATAGATGGTAGCTTCCAAAGCAATCATTTTCTACCTTGTCCAACTCTGTTGATGGACTGACCATGCTGAAGAATACATATTGCATGCCTTAGATTATAGATGGTAGCTTCCAAAGCAATCATTCTCTACCTTGTCCAACTCTGTTGATGGACTGACCATGCTGAAGTATACATATTGCATGGCTTAGATTATAGATGGTAGCTTCCAAAGCACTTATTCTCTAACTTCTCCAACTCTGTTGATGGACTGACCATGCTGAAGTATACATATTTCATGCCTTAGATTATAAATGGTAGCTTCCAAAGCAATCACTCTCTAACTTGTCCAACTCTGTTGATGGATTGACCATGCTGAAGTATACATATTTCATGCCTTAGATTATAAATGGTAGCTTCCAAAGCAATCACTCTCTAACTTGTCCAACTCTGTTGATGGATTGACCATGCTGAAGTATACATATTGCATGCCTTAGATTATAGATGGTAGCTTCCAAAGCAATCATTCTCTACCTTGTCCAACTCTGTTGATGGACTGACCATGCTGAAGAATACATATTGCATACCTTAGATTATAGATGGTAGCTTCCAAAGCAATCATTTTCTACCTTGTCCAACTCTGTTAATGGATTGACCATGTTGAAGAATACATATTGCATGCCTTAGATTATAGATGGTAGCTTCCAAAGCAATCATTCTCTACCTTGTCCAACTCTGTTGATGGATTGACCATGCTGAAGTATACATATTGCATGCCTTAGATTATAGATGGTAGCTTCCAAAGCAATCATTCTCTACCTTGTCCAACTCTGTTGATGGACTGACCATGCTGAAGAATACATATTGCATACCTTAGATTATAGATGGTAGCTTCCAAAGCAATCATTTTCTACCTTGTCCAACTCTGTTAATGGATTGACCATGTTGAAGAATACATATTGCATGCCTTAGATTATAGATGGTAGCTTACAAAGCAATCATTTTCTACCTTGTCCAACTCTGTTAATGGACTGACCATGTTGAAGAATACATATTGCATGCCTTAGATTATAGATGGTAGCTTCCAAAGCAATCATTTTCTACCTTGTCCAACTCTGTTAATGGACTGACCATGTTGAAGAATACATATTGCATGCCTTAGATTATAGATGGTAGCTTCCAAAGCAATCACTCTCTAACTTGTCCAACTCTGTTGATGGACTGACCATGTTGAAGAATACATATTGCATGCCTTAGATTATAGATGGTAGCTTCCAAAGCAATCATTCTCTACCTTGTCCAACTCTGTTGATGGACTGACCATGCTGAAGTATACATATTGCATACCTTAGATTATAGATGGTAGCTTCCAAAGCAATCATTCTCTACCTTGTCCAACTCTGTTGATGGACTGACCATGCTGAAGAATACATATTGCATACCTTAGATTATAGATGGTAGCTTCCAAAGCAATCATTTTCTACCTTGTCCAACTCTGTTAATGGATTGACCATGTTGAAGAATACATATTGCATGCCTTAGATTATAGATGGTAGCTTCCAAAGCAATCATTCTCTACCTTGTCCAACTCTGTTGATGGATTGACCATGCTGAAGTATACATATTGCATGCCTTAGATTATAGATGGTAGCTTCCAAAGCAATCATTCTCTACCTTGTCCAACTCTGTTGATGGACTGACCATGCTGAAGAATACATATTGCATACCTTAGATTATAGATGGTAGCTTCCAAAGCAATCATTTTCTACCTTGTCCAACTCTGTTAATGGATTGACCATGTTGAAGAATACATATTGCATGCCTTAGATTATAGATGGTAGCTTACAAAGCAATCATTTTCTACCTTGTCCAACTCTGTTAATGGACTGACCATGTTGAAGAATACATATTGCATGCCTTAGATTATAGATGGTAGCTTCCAAAGCAATCATTTTCTACCTTGTCCAACTCTGTTAATGGACTGACCATGTTGAAGAATACATATTGCATGCCTTAGATTATAGATGGTAGCTTCCAAAGCAATCACTCTCTAACTTGTCCAACTCTGTTGATGGACTGACCATGTTGAAGAATACATATTGCATGCCTTAGATTATAGATGGTAGCTTCCAAAGCAATCATTTTCTACCTTGTCCAACTCTGTTAATGGACTGACCATGTTGAAGAATACATATTGCATGCCTTAGATTATAGATGGTAGCTTCTAAAGCAAGTTTTCTCCATCCCTCATTGGGAATGTCAGCATTCCATAACTGTAATTATAAGGTTGTAGTAAGAGAGTTGATAAATATATTTTTGCATTTAATAAATAAATAGTGAATTCTATAATGATAAATACTGTATAATAAATTTATAATTTGGAAAATTTGTTATTGAATTTCAGCTTGTGGTGTTCGACGACAACCTCCAGAACGACCAACAGCCCGCATTATTGGTGGGACTGAATCTACACCTGGAGATTGGCCTTTTATTGCAGCACTTTTAGGAGGTCCAGAGCAAATATTTTACTGTGCAGGAGTTCTAATTTCAGATGAATGGGTTCTCACAGCATCTCATTGTGTTGGCAAGTAAGTTATAGAGCTTTGAAAGATATATGCTAGAACTATGTAACTGAATAAAAGTAATGTAACAGATATGATTGCCAAAATACGTTAGCATTACCTCAACAAGTAAAGGGCAGGTTAGTCCACTACAAACGACTAATACCACATACTTATTTAATGAAGTGAAGTTTATAATTAAATAACAACCCAAAATAGTCTGAAATATCCTGACAGATAGAAAAGGAGACTATCAGGAGCAACTGAAAATATAAACAATTATAACTGAAAACTTCATAAGTAAAAACATAGAAGAAATAAATAAACTAAAATACTTGTAAATATTTTACAACTTGCCTGCAGTAGCTATTACTTAATCAGAAAGAAATTAAATGGAGCAAAGAAGCCAGCAAATTATTCATGATGAAACAAAAAATTCTAACCAATGGAAAAGACACTATAAGTGTGGAAACAAGGAAAATAAAAAGTCTATAAAAAAAGTCAGTTGAAATAAGTTACACTTTTATACATTTTTAGAATGATAAGACAAAATAAAAATGTTTGGTAAAAATAGGTTTGGGAAAATTTGGGGGAAATAAGAATTTCTCATTTAGCAACACTGTAGTTTTGAAAGAGTCATCAAACAAATGGGTTAAATAATTGGTGGTTAACAGCATTAACAAACATAGTATGTAGAAATAACTGAGGAGGAGTTAAATTAACCATGGCAGATTTATTTTGAGTGATTTAGACAATATTTCTGGTGAAATATCTTTAGATATCTTTGATGGAGGGTTTGTGAATGATAATAGTGGAACAGTGAGGATGAATGCAAAAGTGACAGTGTTGTTAATGATTTTGTATCTAAGATGAAGAACTGGTGTTGCATAGAGAAAATGTGGTCATGAATAAAAACAACAAATTCAAGTTTGGTCAAACTGGATTATATAAGTTCTTGTATTATTTTATTTAAGTTAAAATGTCCCCCCCCCCCCTGTAACATCAAATTCACATAACAGTAGTTTTAATGAACAATTTTCAATAAAGTGTAACAAACTTTACATGTTGAAAAAAACGTTTTTACTGCATAATTAAAAAAAAAATCAAATAACAAAAATTAGCTAATAGTTATAATTATATAATTACAAATAGTTTTATTAATAAAACCTCTTAATACTTTAAAAATAAATTTTTGTTAGAAGACTTCTAACACTCCATATTTATTCTATAAATATATTACTTTCAGCAGATTTACAGCATATCAATTTTTTGTTCAGATGTCTCACTTGTGAATGTTTAGTTTCAGTCACACAGAGCCAACAGGTTGGACAATACAGTTAGGTATAACAAGAAGACACGCCCACTCTTATTTTGGACAGAAGGTTAAAGTAAAACGTGTGGTACCCCATCCTATGTACAACATAGGATTTGCACATGACAATGACGTTGCATTGTTTCAGGTAGTTTATAAAATTAATTTATAGTATATATTGAAACATATATTACATTTTTTTGGCTACCCTTGTTTAGAAAGACACTGTTCCATTCTATAAGTTCCTTTGTGATTTTGTAT
The DNA here is from genome assembly GCA_036971475.1 of Prosapia bicincta. NCBI lineage: Eukaryota > Metazoa > Arthropoda > Insecta > Hemiptera > Cercopidae > Prosapia > Prosapia bicincta. Next base: position 1,179,047 of record JBAIZL010000066.1, on the reverse strand, counting down.
AAGCTACACACAACTAGAGGAACCTAATAATCTATTATCTGTTTCAGTGGAGAAAGCAAAACAAAAATAGAAAAATTGTGAGATTCACTTTGCATGTGTCCTACTCAAAACAAATTTTTTCAAACAAATTAGAAAATAATAATTTAATTCTAATTTAAAATTAATGATTTAAATTCCTTTAAAAAATTAATGATTAATTTTATATTGTGTTACAAATAAATTATTTAATAGAAAAAAATGTATTATTTTTTTCATAACTCAATTTTTGTTAAATATATATTATAACATAAAACTTACTCGCACAACACGCTGGTGACAACTATATGAACACCTCGCTTCTTTTATGTTAAGAAATAGAATTACTAATCTTATTATTAAATATTACTTTCAATTAACTTATGTTGGGCACCAAATCTCTGTGCTAAACAGATTACAATTAAATCAAGACTTCTGGATTTAACAACAACAAAAACACAATGAACTGATTTTTAAATTTACTTTAATTTACTAAACGCTTACTTCTAATTTACATTTAGAAAATTTTATAATTTTGCTTGCTAGCTTCAATGATAATACAAACAACAAGAACTCTTTACAAATTAACAGTTATCTTAAGTATAATCTTATACTAGTCAAAACCTATGTTAAATGTATTATCTCCAGGCGTGACATTACTGTGTTACGGCTTGAAATGTATAACTCTACTTATTATGCCCGTTTCAAAATTTCTCCTTGTTGGCTTTTTAATTTAAATTTTACCAAAATTGAAATAATTAATGATTAATTTGTACTTAAATTTGCTTTGATTAGCTTGGGTGACCCTCAGAGTTCCACTGTATTCTCGTTGTGAGCCACGGGTGCGTTCCTCTTCAATCCTCTCCTGTCTCATTTCCTCCCAAGGTTGGACTCCTCTTCGACTACCCAAAACTGCACTCCTCTTCCGTCTCCTTAAACTACTTCTTTGACCGCCTAAACTGGACTGTCCTCCTCTACTTCCAAAACTGAACTTTCGTCGACCTTAACGATGGGGACTCCTGTCTCTCCCCCATCGCTCCCTTGCTTTTATCTTCTTCACTAATACTGGCCTCTCTTGATTTGCATTGTACTCTGCAAGCGTTCAATTTGGGAAAGTACAAGTTTGGGAATTTTCCTGACAAAGGCTACTTTTGTACTCTGGTTTTACCCTTTTCAAATCTACTATTGTCAACCAGTCTATTTCTCCCATTCCCAGTTTAGAGCTTTCTATACCTTTGGAAACCCCCTTTGTCTTTTCTACTAACAGTATCCCTTAACACCGCAAGCCTCGGCCTATAAATTTACAAATATCTAAACAGTGCTTTTAATAAATATTTCTAGCTAGGAACATATGTTTCGTTATAACACACACACACACACACACACACACACACACACACACATATATATATATATATATATATATATATATATATATATATATATATATATATATATATATATATATATATATATATGGATCCTTGTGAGTTTTGTTATCCTTAATGTCCTATCAAAGGTTCATGTTTATACTTAGTAAAATATACCAAATTTATAATTAAAGTGAATGTATAAAAAAGTGTTGAAGTACAAAGTTTTTGAGTTGATGAGCAATATTCATCACTGTCTAAATTTGCCTCTAAGATGCCTTGTTGAACTACACAGCAATGGCTTTGAAGCAGGTTTTGATCACGAAAGTTATCATAATGTCTATATGATTAAACTGGGCTGTTTCATTTTTAATATGTTAAATTTTGTGTTCTGGTATGTTTTTAAATTTCATTTTGCTATAGTGTGTTGAAACATAGTGTTTTTTGTTCATGTGAGGAATTCCTAGGTTTTGATTGGAGTCTACTTCTATTATATACTTAGCCAAAGATGAGTCAGTGAGGTGCATGTGAATGTGAGATTGAAAAGTAGGCATTGTTTATTAAACTGATGAAGTTCTTAGAACATGAATAAGATAGCAATAAGAGTATAACAATAAATCCCTCTTTTGTTGTTGATAGTGAAGTGAGTATTAGGGCAATAGCTTTCATTCGATATCGATATCACTACGAGAACAAGTGAAAGTGATTGTCATACATTATTAGTGCAAAACATTATTTATTTAAAACGCCAAAACTTAAGGTATAAGTGCTTGCATGTACCTGTATCCTTAACCTGGACTACCGAGGCCTACCTTTAAGAGTAGTTAAGCTTTTGTATTGCGGTTTGTTGGCTTTTGGCAACAATACCTAAAAACGGAATCCACTGTATGGACGCTTAGACCAAAATGAACAAAGTGACCCCTACCAGGAATTTCTACAACAGTACTAGCATCAATGCCAAGAAAAATTGCTCCTACTCCCTTTTACATCAAATTCAACAAGACAGTACTGTAGGTGTATAATTAAATATGACTGAGAGATTTACTAGAGCTAACAAATAGGGGTATATATCATTATCCATGCCACTGTCTCTTCATTGACCGCAGTGTTGTGCAGATGTATGTGATTTATACAATTCAGTAGACCATTCTTTCAGTATAAAACCTACTGCAGTAAACAAATATTTTTCAACCAAGTACCCAAAATATTTATTATGCACATTATTGTATATATAAATAAATACATCTTCTACGCCATATACATCTTCCCTCACCTTGTTACCATAACCACATACTAATATAATGTCTGTTAATCTCTTAACACCCTTTAAATTTCTCATGATTTTTTAAAAACTGTAAAAACTTTCTGAGCCGGTGAAACTCCAAAATATATAGCCATCTATATCTTTCAAATGTTTTTAGTTTACTGTTAGCTTCTGTTAACTTGAATTGTTAAAATCTTTGAAACTACTCTTACATGAAAAACCATCAATTTGTCTTATGTTTCTTTGTACAGCCAAATGATGGTAAAGGTGACATTTGTCGAGGAAATATAATAAACAATGTTGGGAAACAGGTATATTGGGATGGTAAGCTGATCTTGCTTGCTGATGAAATATTGATTTGCTTTCTCATTGGACCTTAGAACTTTCCTCTCACATCATACAGTATTTCTAATAGCTCTCAATAACCATTACATTGCTATCATTGGTGCATGGCCATATTTGATGGTTGTATGTCCATATCAGTTTGAAAATTTGGACCTCGGAATGGCATTTCAAAGACTCAGCACTAAGTGATTGAGCTCTTCACAACCCTTCATTTTATTTGTGCCTTATGCTCAAGTTTATAATAGCAAGAATAACTACCAGAAACCATGTCTTTGATTTGTGAACTTTGTATAGACTCACTTCAACTCAATTTATTTTTCATTTTCTAGGTTCTCTTAATTTTGTTGTTGTTTGCCATTTTTTAGTGGCTTCTTAAAATGATAGGCACTACCAATATTCCCTGAGAGATCAAATTTGTCTGCCATGTGGGATGCAAACTGAACCCAAATTGGAGTTGCAAATCCAGCTTATGTTTAAATTTTATTCCTAGTTAAGTAGGAAACAATTTCTGAATTCAAAGCAAGCACTGTGAGTTTAAAACCATTAGAATAGTAATCAGAAGAGGATGGATTTTTTCTTAATGTTACTATCTGGGGCAGAATGGCATAATATTGGTACTCTTGGCCCATTACTTGTTAAATACTCCTCCTGAAGGATATTTTATTTCCTTCTTGGTATTCAAAGAAAAAGGAATGGGCGTTCCCCTATCCGATGTCTGAAGATACATCCACAGGGGTTATAAGCTTCCCAAAAGTAGAAAAACTTAAAAAAATAAGTCTTTAAAAAATTGCAGCTTTTTCAAGAAATAAATTTATTTTATTTGAATATATTATGTATGTGTATAAGTATGTGTATATATATATATATATGGTTGGTAAAGATTATTTAGTCCAAAAAATCTATATATATATATATATATATATATATATATATATATATATATATATATATATATATTTTTTTTTTTTTTTTCTAGAGAGAGAGAGAGAGAGAGTTTATAGGAACTAATTATTAAGTAAAAGAATCCATTCCATTAATGTAAAAGTGATGATGACACTAGATAACATAAAACTAGTTGGTTTATTCAAATTAAAGTCTAGGGAGATCTATGGATTAGTCTACTAGCAGATGCTACTGGACATTTACTGGCACCTTAAGCGAATCATATTTTGACCTGATCTGACTAAAACATTTCAGAACTTCAAAAGTCTTCAAAATTCCCATTGTCTGACCAAAAGTAGGTGAATTCCTTTAAACATCTTAAGCATCGGTACGCTCACACCAAACACCCCTCAGTACATTAAAACCAAGTACAGATGGATAGCGATGAAAGAATGTATATGCTTCAGCATAGGAACTTGGGAATGGTAGATTAAAACATTATGATTCTCATTTTGAAACAGTATTGTACATATTAGTTTTATTTAGCAGATATAGGCTAGTTCTCAGGATGCTAATTGCATTGATATCTTTAAATTCCAAATAATCACTTCCCGTATCACTCTTAAAATTCTCTCATTTAGATGAGATTTTAAGGAATGACAGGAGGATACCCTGGTATCTTATTGTTCAGTTTGTAAAGGAATATGTCATCCCAAACTCGGTTAACGATTTGAGTCACTATTCGAAATATTGGGTAAAAGAAACAGGAGTAATTGTATTTTAAATCTGTTACTATGTTATCCTAATAGTTATATACAGAGGCTGAATCAGATTCCTTTGTCCATACTATGAGATACAAGCTTTGTTATTAAATCAGTGCTTTTAGTCAAGGGTTGAAATTATAAAATAAGACATCAAAAATAATTTTAAGATGAATGAATAACAAAACCACTATTAAATTAGTTCATATTGAGATTTTTTGTTTGTAGCTTATTATAGTTTTAGACTCTCCTGATAATAAAATGTGTTTTTATTCATTCAGTCAAGTCCAAGTACATTTTTTCTTACCTATAGTGGATGACAATTGATGTTAATACAGTTTTTCTTACCTATAGTGAATAACAATTGATGTTAATACAGTTTTTCAAATATTTATTCAATATTTAAATAACAAAAATTTGGGGGTCTAATTTCTAATTATACTATACCATATCAGGGTATTGAGGCTTATTTCTATGTAATGTGGATAAACTTAGTCTTATTATTTGCATATTCAATTTTAATGAATCACTTCTAAACATAAAATGTGTTGTTTTGTTTAGCTACAGTCAAGAGTAACATTCCATGAACATTTGATTCCTGTTTGTCTTCCACCTGAAAATCATGAATTAGTTCCTGGAACAATGTGCACAGTTATTGGTTGGGGAAAGCGTGAAGACAATGATGGTGAGTTGATGAACATCATTTTAACTTATACACTAGAATGAAAAATCTTAATTTTTGTACAATTTCAAAATGTTTCTATTTATGATATTGCTTTTAGCCTTAAGGTCAAATTAAGGTTAAATCAAATTACACTCACACAGTAGATAATTTTGAATTAACAACTCAAGTTAAATGTTTTACTGTGCTTACAAAAGTTATTCTCGCAGTGTCTGAGTATGAAGCTGCAGTGAATGAAGTCCAAGTCCCAGTACTGAACAGAGATTTATGCAATGTATGGTTGGAACACCGAGAACTCAATATAACTCAGGGGATGATTTGCGCTGGATATGAAGAAGGAGGGAAAGATGCCTGTCAGGTAAATTATTCTTATTCTAATTAATTATATGAGTATAATTTATTTTTAAAATACATCTAACTGTACATAACCAAAAATTTTTGTTTTTGAAGCATTATCAGAATTATTCAGCCATACATTCATGCTAATTAACATTTATAGAAACAGAATTTTTTTACAATATGGTTCTTGTCTTCTAGCCCACAAGATTATTGTCAAATCCTTTATCTCTAAAATTACTCAGTATTATATAAAGGTATGTGATAAAATATTTTAGGATTTAATATTTTTACTTTACATGTCCAAGTGATCATGTAAACATAGACCCGAGTATTTCTTGAAATCTATTCCTTGTTCTAACTTTGAAGTAGAAATTGAGTCTGCGAGTCTGATGCATTGTCTGTTACTAAAGTATTTTACGTAATTCCAATTGAAATGAGATTCTTACACAATTATATACTCACAACTTTATTAATATGGATATGAATTAGTTAAAAGCTCTACAATTTCCTAACTTACTTTATCACCTTCTTGCTGTTCAAATAAGCAAGTGACTCTATAGTAACACTAATAAACGAATTTTCAAATGCACTTTTTCTGTAGGATGTTCCAACCAAAAATAAAAGCATCTAGAATCAGAGTTAAGAATTTTAGAATTTTATTCCAAACTCCATTCAAGGTGTATATATAAAATGATGTACCACTCTAATCAAAACTACGATGAATAATTTTGTTATTTCAAAAAGTAACAAACATACATCGAATTCGATTTAATCTCCTTCAAAGTACTCTCCTTGGCTGCCAATGCACCTATCCCATCGTTGAATCCATAACTGGAAACATTTCTGGTAGGCTTCTTTCAGAAGGGCACTTAGCTGCTTGGTCATGACCCTCTCGATGTTAGGATTGGTGTCAAAACGTTTTCCTTTGAAGCACAGTTTTAATTGTTGAGATGAGCCAGAAGTCGCATGGTGCTAAATCGGATGAGTATGGCGGGTGTGGACAGACAGGATCACTTTTTTTACCCAAAAACTCGCGAATGAGAAGCGAGAGGTGATGAAGTAGAAAACCATTTGCCCATTTTTCTGGCCTCTTCCTTCATATGTTGTTTTGCAAACATTGCAGTAAGCCCTTATAAAATTCAGAATTCACAGTTGTTCCCCTTGGAATGAACTCTGATGCCACTACGCCCTCACTATAAAAAAAACAATAAGCTTGGTTTTCTATTGGGAACTCTATATTTTGGTGTCAGGGTCATATCCATAGTCCTAACTTTCAATTTCCAGTTACAATTTTGGCCAAGAAGTCCAGATCTGCTTCAAAACAATCCTTCAACACTGTGTAGACTGACGCACGATTTCCCTTCCACTAAAAAGTCTAGGAACAAATTTTGCACTCACTTGTCTCATTTGCAAATTATCAGTTAAAATGCTTTGAACCAAACCGTACAAGATGTTAAGATCTTCCAATAGCTCTGGAATAGTCATTTGCCTGAACAAACAATTGTTTCTACTTTTTGCACATTGTTGTCTGTTTTTGAGGTTAAAGGACATCCCGAATGCTGCTTGTCTTCAACCGACTTATTTTCGCTTTTAAATCAGTCATACCACTTGTACACAGTCTTCAGACTTACCACATTATCGCCTTACACAGATTTTAACATTTCATGAGCTTCTTTGCCATTCTTTTACAACTTAAAACCAAACTTAATGCGGATGCATTATTCAAAATCCATGATGAGCGACAGACACGATAAACACAACCTCACTCTAGCGGCTCTTGCAGTCGACTGACAGGCTCCAGCGTGTTGAAACTTGTTGCTGCCTGTCTCAACAGATCAAGCTACTAGGTAAATTACATCATACAGATGTAGTGTTGGCAGTTGTCGCTATAAACATTCATTCACCGTATTTTTTTATCACCCTTCATATATGTGTCCTGATCTTAAACATTTGAGAAAATCCCTTCAAATTAGATTTAGTTGTTCTTCTTGTATTTCTTAAAACCAAAATAAAAGCAATGACCATCCCTAATAATATATTTTAAATTCAGATAGTTTGATCCAGTGTTGGTAGAGAAATAAAATTACAGGACAGAGTTCAAATAATAAATCTAGTGCACAGTAGGCTTTATATTTCATGTCAGATAAACAACACGTATTAGATTTTATGTACCACAATATTATCTATATTATTTCAAATCATCTTTAAATGTGTTTGCAAGAATGAAGTGGCAAACACTCCAGGTTCATCATACTAACAAACTATTTGTATTCATAGTTTTGCAATCATGAACAGGATATCTCAAAGGAAGGAGGGACTTGATATATTCTCCCTCAATATTATTACAGAAGCAACAGTTGTATTCCCCAAAAACCCAAACAGCAACATTTGTATTCCCAGTTGTACTACAATTCTATCCCTAAAAAAACTTTAAGCTGAGCATAACAATTTTAGAGATATTGACAGGAATTTTTGGAATAACATAATCAGTTAACCAATTTACACTGAAGGTTATTAGAAAGTAATAATATTACCCCCCCAAAATTAGAAACATTGATTGGTGACATTGTTTAAATGTGGATTTTTATTATTTTTTAAATTTCGTGTTTGTTTTAAAATTTTATGTTGTATAAAACTACTTCTAAGTTTAGCTGTCAATTTTATTAATTTTTGAAATTTCTTGTTTGTTTTTTAATAATTCTTCAATTTTGTAGTCTATTACATTCGGTGAATCTTATTAATCACTTAAACAATAGTTTATGACTATCCGAACTTTAGTTCAGTGTTAATCACACAGTGATTAAAATAATTCTAAATTTGTAGTTGCTTATGACTGAAAAATAATTACTAAGAGTTTTTCAGGGTGACTCTGGTGGTCCACTTCTTTGTAAATTAGATGGAAATTCTAACCAATGGTTTGTAGGAGGAATAGTAAGCTGGGGTATAAAATGCGCACATCCACATCTACCTGGTGTCTATGCTTACGTTCCTAGGTACGTTCATTGGATTAAGCAACAAATGGCACTGTATTCTGATTAAATATATAACCTAAATCTATCTGTGGAGTAATACACATTTTGGCAGACCCAATTTGTATTCTACGTTATGGTAGAAATATTTGTTACAAATCTTTATATTTTTAAATACTTCATGCAATCCACAGCGAATCAAATTCCCTTTCAACAAATACAAATCTTTATGCTTTGAAAATTGATATTTTAAACTATGATTCAATTGAACATATCCTAAAGTCTTAATTTTTAAAAAAATTATTTTTGATACTGTATTTTTTTCAATTAAACTTGCATTATTTATCAAAAATAGTAATAAAGTAATGAAATCTTCCAAACGACAATATGTTAAATAGTTTGTAACATGAATAATAATAATAGTTATGTTAAGATCCTTATACACAGTCATTATGATTGACAATCATCACTTGTTAACAATATGCACAGATTCCCATTTTTCACTTTTTAAAATGTGTACACAATATTATATATAGAATGAATGAAAAAAAATGTTCTTATTTTTCATCAAGACTGAATGGAATTTCATATTTGTTTTAAATTACTGTTGCATTGTAACATTAAACTAACGTGATGATAAACTGGAATCATGTTTGAAAAATTTTGCCTTTTTGTCAAATATATTAAATAGTGAAAAATATTCATATCAGTAAAATCACAACAAATAGGTTTAATAATTTAAGACATATTTAATTATTTCAACTGTCAAATTCTAGAAAAGACATTTTACTTGAGAAAAAACTCCACTCTATATTTTGCTAACTCCACTATTTATGGAAGTTGTTTTTATCAGAATCTCAGTCTTTTATCAGTACTATGTTTCATCTATAACTTCTCCGAATTACTGTGTAAAAATATGTTTTAGTAGTTGAATAACAGTAACCATTGAAAGTTACAAAAACATATCAACCATTACTTAAAATGTGCAATTACCATTCAGTTTGATGTTTTTGAAAAAACAATATTATCCAAAATGAAACTACTTTCTTTCAAATTTTAATTGAAAAAAAAATATTTAAAATTTCAAATAAAGAAGAATCCTACTTAATCATAAAATTGTTATAATATGTTAACCTTAAATGACAATAAGTGACAATAAATTAAAACTTTTTCAATTACATTTCAATTTGTTTGTATTACTTTCAATGAATTGATGTGAAAAATGTAGTAATCACAAATATTTTACATTCTAAACAATCCAGTGAAATTGAAAATATGAAACAAATATTTTTAGAATAGTTACTATCCTGCAAGTAATGAAAATATTCTTGTAAGCTCAAATAACTAATTAGTAAACAAAATAGTTAAGCAAACATTAGATATGTATTTAGCTAATAAACAATTCTATGTTGTGTAGATATAGAAAATAGATTTATAGAATATAATATAATCTTAATGTACTTGTTAAATGAAATAGAAATGTTTAGAATGCTTTTGCTCTAAGTGGGTTGCGGCCCAAAAGATACTGCAGTCGACAATAAAATTATGTGCATTACATGTGGTAGAATTAATATGAAATTAAAAGGAAATCTCTTGAAAGATATGTAAATAATATATTCTTGTACTAAAGTTTACAAATGTTGTCTAAACCAAACAATAGATTTAATAACTTTCAATATTATTTTCATTTGCTTAAACTAAAATGAATGTTTACAAAAAGAGCATTAAAATGCATTTTAAACAAATTTCTCACTTACGAATTTTATTTCTCACTATTATTGATAGTGTATATTGAAAGAAATATGAAGATTTACAATCTATTGCGAAATATAATGTAAGGGTCTATATTTAAAAACAATCACTTTAATGTATGTTGCTATAATTACAAAGTATCAATTCTTCAAAAGAACTTTTATGTCTGTGCACCTTAATATTTCTGTGCACAAATTTACCAAGTCTTACTTGTTGACAAATTTGATTAAATAGTCTATTTATTTAAATGCAGAACAATAAAATATTTTTTTTTCAAAGTAATTCTCTTATAATTTAGATAAACTGAGAAAATAAATTTTAAAAATTATTCTTAATTTTGAAAACAAACCTGTGCTTTTTAAATATTTAGGGAACTCTGTCTACTACTACTGCTTCATTTATTCTTTTTGTGTTGTACCTGTCTTTAATGGTGAAATGAAGTCTCACTATAAACCTTATAAAAAGTAGCTAAAGTCTGCACAAATGTGACAAGATCTTTCTCTTTATCTTAAGGCAGGAAATTTTATGTCCTTGCCTCAACTCTTTCTGTATTACATCCCTTTTATATAAAACAATAGTTGGATAACAATTCATTTTACCACAAATGGCAGATTTATTTTACTTAAATAAACATTGAAATATCTAAAAGTCAAATAAACTAGGTTTTAAAATGTACAATTTAATTTGATATGTACTATTTAATGCTGTGTGGTACATTTATGACTTCAAACAGTTTTATTCAATTATTCCTTTTGGTTAACTCATTCTTTCTAAAACAACATTAAACTATACTTTTGGATTGACTGTCTATGATGGTGACACTTAATGTTTTTACTAAACAAACTAACAATTTATCAAACTTATAAATGCAGTAAATTTTATAAAAGTAATTGAGACAAATTTGTTTTTTATCTTTAAGATGCTAAGTGATCTCATTAATTTGTTTAATAAAAGCATAAAATTTTACTTAACTACTTATCTTACAAGAAACTCATTTTCACCTTAATTGCAGATATATTTTCTTTAATTATCTTAATTGAAAATTGTCATTGGAACTTTTTCACCTCTTTTTAAGTGAGTAACTTCGGTGCCTATGAAGACCTCACACATTTGAACCTAATACCTATAGGTAAGTGTAAACACTACTATAGGTAAATGTAAACGCTACTATAGGTAAATGAAAAAGCTACTATAGGAAGTATAAACGCTACTGTAGGTAAGTGTAAACGTCAATATAGGTAAGTGTATTTGCTACTATAGGTAAATGTATACGCTACTGTAGGTAAGTGTAAACACTACTAAAGGTAAGTGTATATGCTACTGGTAAGTGTAAATGCTACTATAGGTAAGTGTATACGCTACTATAGGTAAGTGTAAACACTACTATGGGTAAGTGTGAATGCTACTATAGGTAAGTGTATATGCTACTGTATGTAAGTGTAAACACTACTATGGGTAAGTGTGAATGCTACTATAGGTAAGTGTATATGCTACTATAGGTAAGTGTAAACACTACTATGGGTAAGTGTGAATGCTACTATAGGTAAGTGTATACGCTACTGTAGGTAAGTGTAAACACTACTATGGGTAAGTGTGAATGCTACTGTAGGTAAGTGTAAACACTACTATAGGTAAGTGTATGTTCTTCTATAGGTGAGTGAAAATGCTACTATAGGTAAGTGTATTTGCTACTATAGGTAAGTGTATACGCTACTATAGGTAAGTGTAAATGCTACTATAGGTAAGTATATACACTACTGTAGGTAAATGTATACGCTACTATAGGTTAGTATACGCTACTATAGGTAAGTGTATACGCTACTATATGTAAGTATAAACGCTACTATAGGTAAGTGTTTCATATCAAGACATGTGTACGAGTTTCAAGGTAAGATCTCAGTTTAGTAATTAATATTTCTAACCTCTATAATCAAATACCTAAACAGATTCATTAAATTTACACCAAGAATATTCCTGTTCTCTCTGAAAATTTAGGAAAGGTAAACTGTCAGTTATTAAATTAGGTCGTTTGATTCAACATATATGTTCAAGGAAAAAATGACTTAATTCTACTAGTGTTTGAAAATTTCAATTCGTTTTTACAGTATTTAATACTTGTTTTAAACTGTACTTATGTACAAATAAAATTACTAAATATCATTTCAAGATTTTTCCTACAAGATTAAAAAACTTGTAATTATTCTAATTTATATTTAGACTGTAACTAATTACAAGTTCTATATTTTTTACATTTCAATAGGAACAATATCTTCCATTGTTGATGGAACCTTTTAGATCATAGAGTTTAATGTGATGATGTATGTATTTAGTTTTGTTTACGAAAATGGTGAAGTCTGTTTTGAAAGTATAAGCTCAGTAATTTAAAAATGTGATATAAAATATTTTATTATAATTAAAAACTTTATAGGTATGAAATATAAAAATAATATATTCTATTTATAGATAAAAGCTGTGAGAGTAAACATACTTCACCATTATTTAATAAGACAATATGTGGCATTTTAGAATGCCTGCAATTATATCTTCCATTCAGACAATATCGTAGAAAATATTTATTCTATTTATTGCTTTTCAAGTGAAACATACAAACTAGTCAAATTTACAAATTTAAAATGTATATGTTTCACATAAGATTTGTGTATTGCATCTACTTAAAATGAATGTGAAGTACTTTATGTATAACTAAACTGGCACAACAAATTGTTTATATAAGGTAGTGTTTTAATTTAGAGATTGTACAAATCTATGATGTGGTTTTCTCCCAACATAACCAGTTGAATGTTGACTTCTTGAAAGATTGTATTTTCATATGTTTTATATTGAATTTAAAGTTTAAATCATCTATTTAAACTAATCTAATACCAAGGTAATATTGCTCAGCCGTGCAGCTTGTATTATATAATATAGAGAGATTAAATATGTTTTATTTCATTTAATTTATTTTCGTACATAATATTTTTATAACTTTATATGTAACTGAAGAATTTTAGTTTTCAAAATATACTGTAGAAATATTTTGAAAAACTAGAGGAATAATGTTATAGAATATATAATACCATACTCTAACCATTATTTGTCCCTTCATTTCTTAATTTATTTATTAGTTAATTTATTTTTATGATGTGCTTTTTCCCTAGTTAGTTCCTAAACTAGAAAAAATAATTAATTGTCTTCCAATAATAGAATGTAATAAATTGATTTGTTATACCTTTAAACCAAAATATTCAATCAAAGTTTTTACAAAAAGTTTCATTTTTTAAAACTAATTTACTGCAAAAAGACATAATTACTTCCTTCTTTTATGAATTCTGATAATACATGTTCCTGCATTCTATTATTGAAGGTCAAAAATATGATCTGAATAAATTTATTAGAATGCTTGGTGTTAGTGAACGATACTGCCTGTAGTAAATGTGATGTGATGACAATTATTACTGTATAAATAATACGCTGTCTAGATCTATTTGCTAAATTATATTTGTGTAGTCTTCTACATGGAAAACTTCCTTAAGTAATTATTAAAAATCTTATGTAAGTTTAGTAATAAGATCAAACTAAAACATTTTAAGTCTAAAAAACATTATTGTATTTATTTATTAATAATTTCTAGAAGAAATTGATAAAACGATGTTAATGTAATTGGCATATAAATATTTAGATCTTTAGGGGCACTTTTAAAACCCTTTTGAAAAATATTTTCCTAGTTTCTTAACATATTGCAATGGTGCCAACACTACTCCATTGAGTTCAGTTCGAGGGGTTAGTGCTTTCGATACTCCCTCACCAGCTTGCTAGGTGTACAGATTCAGTGACGTTTAAGAGAAGACCATAACAATAGAGTATCTGGGATAGTCTTCAAAAGTTTAGAAGAATTTTGTAGAAAAGTTCTTTCAAAGTGAAATTCAAACTGTCACACAAGTCTGGTAGGGTTTCCTAGTGGCAGAAATTTCACTTGAGGGATACAGAACTGATGATTTTTCCCAGTAATTTTTGTAGCCCTAGGGTTAAAGCCACTCTATAGTGTGTTACTATATTAAAGTTTAAGTGTGCTATATACATATAATGTAAATATATAACATCAAATTAGTATAATGAAACCATAGATATATGCTACAAACATTTTTCCTGTAATAGTATTTTTCCAAAATTCAACCATTTTTGGAAGTAATACTTGAAATTAATTCTTGATACAAATGTTTAGTGTGAATGTGTTGTTGTAATAGGCCACTACTCAAACCATCGAAATTCTGTACCATCTTAGAATGTGATGGGTGGAAAATAAGGCCCGTCTCTTCTTATCCAGTATACCTATATTTACTTCAGGTAAATCATGGCAGGCAGAAGATTATTTCTTCACTTCACCTGTTAATGACAGGTTTTCTGCTGAGCAAACAATTTGGTTCCATCGACTAGAGCAGGTCATGAATATAGACACACAACTACAAAACCTACAATTTGCAGGGAGAAACTCCATACCAAAGTATATTTGTAACGGGTGACTAAATAACACTACAAACTGTTTAATGTTTGATCAGTATATCATGGTTGTACTTTAGCAAAATTTGTTCAACTTAGATAAATTCCAAGAAAAAATTAACAACAAAAATGCTTGTATATAAACTTACTGGCACAGACACACATTCACATGAAACATATATTTTTAAACATTTTACAACATATACTTTTACTTATAAATATGTAGCAATACATTTTTTTAGTCTTCATAAATAATAGCTATTAATTTATATTTTTTTAAAAATAAACACTAAACTCACACTATTGTTTGAAATGTTAATGAATACAGAACAGTAGATATAGATGTACTATACATACCTGGACTGTTGACACAGTTGTTAGAACAGTTGACATAGATGTACTATACATAGCTGGACTGTTGACACAGCTGTTAGAACAGTTGACATAGATGTACTATACATAGCTGGGCTGTTGACACAGCTGTTAGAACAGTTGACATAGATGTACTATACATAGCTGGACTGTTGACACAGTTGTTAGAACAGTTGACATAGATGCACTATACATAGCTGGACTGTTGACACAGCTGTTAGAACAGTTGACATAGATGTACTATACATAGCTGGACTGTTGACATAGCTGTTAGAACAGTAGATATTGATATACTAAAAACAGCTGGACTGTTGACATAGCTGTTATAACAGTTGACATAGATGTACTATACATAGCTGGATCGTTGACATAGCCATTATAACAGTTGACATAGATGTGCTATACATAGCTGGACTATTGACATAGCCATTAAAACAGTTGACATAGGTGTACTATACATAACTAGAAAGAAGTACAATACTAGTAAAAAAAATATTGTACAATTAAAATTGTATGGTTTATCCTTGTTATGAAATATTATAATGTATTGTGTCCAGAGGAGAAACATAACAAAAAAAATGAAAATTAACTATTTGTACTTCTTTTACTGGTAAAACTCTTACAACTGTATCGGTTATTTGATTTTAGTATTTTTTAAATCCAAAAGGCTAATTCAGAAACTTTTTAATAAATTAGAAACTGTAATTACTGACAATTGTTTTTTTCTTTTCAAGTATGTAACAAAATACAATGTAGAGATGGAAACCATTTTCTGAATGTGAGAGAATTATGTTCTTAGAATTGAGAGATAGGTGTAAATTCCAACTGTTGAAGAAGGAAATAAGATCATAGCACACATGTGTCATAAAGAAATAAACTCTACTATAAGTATTGTTATTACAGTACATACAATAATTTTCTATTTTCAACTGTACAGTATCAAATTTATAATAAATTACTATAGCTATAACACTAATCAAAAGTATTTTTTAAATGTAACAATTTTACGTTTGTCATTAAACCTATAATTTATGGAAGGTTTTGAAAGAGGATTATACCTTGTGTACAAGAATTAATGTATTTAAAAAAAATTTTTGTTGATCAAGTTTTATTTTTATATAGATTTTCAAACTGTAATTTACTCTTAAATTTGAAGCACTCATTAAGATTTTTAAAAATGTTGTGTAAAATCAGTTGTGCTGATTAAAATAGTAAAATACCTAAAAATATAATAATAGTACTGAGAATATTTTTCAATTTTGTAGTCCATTACGTTCGGTGAAACTTAATTAATCCTTCAACATTAGTTTATGACTATCTGAACTTTAAATTTTGTAAATTTGTAAAAACTTACTATGACAGAACTTTCTCGATCAATCCATGGTGATCCTCATCAGTGCCTTCTGCTTGGAGTTGTTAGGTTAGGCAGTGACGATTTTAAAGGCAGGTTTTCGCTTAGGACACTGCTTATATGACTTTCCATGGGTAGGTCATCTAGTTGTAAATAGAAATATCATCCTCAAGGAACACAAACAGAACACCGACTCAACATTTTACACT
The DNA here is from genome assembly GCA_036971475.1 of Prosapia bicincta. NCBI lineage: Eukaryota > Metazoa > Arthropoda > Insecta > Hemiptera > Cercopidae > Prosapia > Prosapia bicincta. The sequence goes on along the minus strand of JBAIZL010000066.1, from coordinate 1,162,239 downwards.
CACATAAAAGAAACAGGACACAAATACACAGACATTTACCATAACCTAGAAATCCTACACATCAACAAAAAAAACCACATCTCAACACACTTGAACAGTATGGAATTTACAGACACACAAAAACACAAAGTACAAACATATTAAACGAAAAAACAAAATACAAATCACACATACTCTTTGATACTATCGAAAACCTACCTTTAAAACCGTCACCACTTGACCCGACATCTCCAAGCTGAAAACACTGATGAAGATTGGCACATAGCGATCGATAACGTTCTGTTTCAGTAAGTTTTATCAAATTTACAAAATTTAAATTTCAGACAGTCATAAACTATTGTTTAAGGGATTAATATACCTTTTTGTTTAATACACAGAAAACAAAAGACAATAACTCTCAAAAGTGTATGCTGAAGTTATATTTCAGAAGGTTACAGTGGTATTTTTTAAACAATTTTTCAGCTATTAAATCCTTAAAGAAGTTTTCCTAACAAAAAATATGTCTTTAAAAAAAAAAGAAGTATTGAAACATCAGTTATCAAGAATATCATTTTATAAATCCATATCACATTCTCTTGTATATGTAGGTTTTAATAATTAAATTTAGAAATAAAATAGGCTGGATAAAGCCAACTGAAGAGGACTTGTTAAAGAAAAGATATAAAAAAATTAAAGAATTAAGTTGCAAAAAATTATGTAAATTTCTATAAACATTCACAAAGATATTTATTAAGATTACCCCATTTATATTTCAGTGAATATTATTTCCTTTCTACGAATCTAAGGGTATTTTTTATTTTTCATACCATAGTTACTTTATAAATAATTAAAATGAGTGGAAATACATTTTTTATGAAATCATTTTTTTCATAATTCTATAAATGTAAAGGTCACTTAGAAATTGAAACAAAATCTTCTTATAACTTATAGTGCAATTTGTTTTAATGGATTAATTTATAATTAGTTTGTAAAACAATAATTAGACGTTTTTAGTTTCCATTTTGCCATATGTACATTTACTTGACACCAAATTTAAAAATGGAACACATCTCCTGGAAAGCCTGTCCTGGAGTATTCCAAGGAAAGGTCATATTTCAGAAGTGTTACATTTAGAAAATTACATTTATTTTGAATCCACATTGACATTTTTATTACATTGTATGACAAAATTTATTAATCTAGTTACATAATGTTACATGTGACCTTTCACAGCATTTATTATTAGTAACTGTTCAAACATGCAGTCCTTACTAAGCGCACAACTAATAAAGCTATTTTATGTTAAAAGGATTAGACAAATATAATCTGTAGATATTGTATGCTTTGGTTGTAATGCTCTTATAATAGTAAATATTTGTCTAATAAATGGTAGAATAAGATGCTTCTGTATTAACTAGCTCACAATTTCACCCCTTCCTTGGTACTGTACCAACGATAATTGATATATGTAAATCAGATCAAAATAGGTATGTAAGTTCTTTACTTATTGAAAATTTGTTGTGATTTTAATTTGAGATATCTGAAATATTTTATGTCTTAGATTAATAACATGTTTTTAAACTGTTTCTAACTTGAAATTATTTAATATGATTATAAAGTGAGTAGCGCTTTGGCTTTATCAACAAATCGTGTCAGTAAGTAAGTTAATCGCTTTCACTTACTTATTCTAATAATTACTTATGATAAATAAATTTCTGTTCAACACAGTTTTTTATACAATTTACAACAGAACAAAATCATAAAAATACATCCAAGCAAAAGAAAAATGCTAAGTAAACTCCATCCATTGTAAGAACTACAACAATGTGCAAATAAGCTGCAGTTTCTAACAAAGGTGTAAAGGAAAAATCATTTTATTAAAAATAAAGAAGACTCGTCTTTTGATAACCCACAACTGAAATGAACATACAAACATTTACTACAACCTAGAAATAACCGACATGCAGAAAAACACCTGTTCCTACACTATATTATATATATATATATATATATATATATATATATATATATATATATATATATGAAGTTACTAATTTTGAGTAATATTATCCACCATTAAGTGCTAGTAATATATAACTTCATAAAGTCAGTGCAACGGAAAAACAATGGATAATATTAAATTTCAAGAATATATATATATATATATATATATATATATATATAAATATCGCAATATGTTTTCTTGTGTATTAATAAAGAACAAAAGTCAAAATACAAATACAAGAATTATATTTGAATTTACAGTTCAAAGCTTTTCGTTGGCTAACAGTACCAACATCATCAGGAATATTAAACAATTATATATATATATATAATTTGATGAAATAAAAACAATCAAAATGAATAAACCAAATATAAATCACATACTCTGATTACTTCTGGTTTTAAAACTGGTGCCACTAAACCCTCCAACACATCCTTGTGGTCAGCCTAAATGCTGATCATGATTGGTTTGTACAATACAAAATATTTTCTACATTATTTACCTACATTTTAAACTTAGGCAAGCTCTTAAACTACATTCTTGTATATTGAAAAAACCGCCATAAACAATAAAATCAAGGAATATAAGTATTTATTGAATCACTCATACAAAGTTACCCAGTGTTTCACTGCAAAACTTTTCTACTCTGGTTTGGATCATTATGATTCAGTTTTCTTTCTTCATATTGCCTGATATTTAATCATAATTAGACATTTCCATTGCTTATGTTTACAATGAAACCTTTCTAAATTTGTAATGTTATTTAATTGATTTCAGAACTTTTTCATCTCATTTTTCAACAAAGAGAACTATACTCTTATTTTATTTGATAACATACATTATTCAAAATATGTTTACTTGTTTACATATTTCAAAACCTGGAACTAATTTGTTATATTTACCTAGCAATAGTCCAAAACTGCAATATCATGAAAATAAATAAATAGACACACAACGCACATGAACATTAAATCAATAGTTCAATGTGTTTTTATGTGTGTCTATTTATTTATTTTCAAGAGATTGCAGTTTTGGACTATTGCCACTAGGTAAGTCTGTCAGTCTCCTATCTAGTCCGAAATTCCTAAATAGGCTTTAAGCTCTACTAGAACTAACCTATATATATATATATATATATATACAGAATCCCAATAATCCAAACTTAGGTAATCCGAACGTCTGCTCAATCCGAAACAGAAATTAGGATATTTTTATATAAATAAAAAAAACTAACAAAGAACAGTGAATCAGTGTATTATGTACTCAAAATTACAGTATGTTTCTAAGATAGGCAAGTAATGAACAAAACAGAACAATGTTATTATCAAGTTCTAAACTATATAGGTTTAAAAGTCTGTTACATTTTTTTGTTGAAGAGAAGGCGACCTCTCTTTTGAATAATGTGTCTCGATGTGGACTGTTGTTCTACGTAGCGTAGTGCTACATCAAAGGCAGTCGCAGCGTTCAAACGGGATACCCTCTGCTCGTTGTCTTCATCTCCCTCACGTTCACTCTCGTCATCCAGTTCTTTGAAAACAATTTCATAGTTGTTGAAGAAATACAAAACTGATAAATTTTTGACCTGTTTTTCTTCCAGACGGTGATTGTAGAATCCTCCACTGAAACTCAATACCAATGTTGATGCACTTTTGCCATTGTCTAAGCGTTTTAACCATCTTCAAGTAGTGTAACCAAAGTGTGTTTTTGTTTTGAAGCCATTTTCTAAATGCAAATAAAAAATCAGTGTAATAAACAACACAGATTCTAGATGCTAATGTAAAAGTAGTTGTTAAGTCCTGTGATACCTCCTCCAAGTAATTGGGGTTGGCAAACATACAAATTATTGAGCAACCCAACCATTCTAGCTAGAGGTGAATAATGTTACTAAGACTACCACTAACAATAACAAGCATGAATTTGCGGTCAATGCTCTTGAAAGTTACTGTAGTTATACTGTACTGTCCCATATTTTTAGCGTTTTAGGATACATGATAGCTTTTTAATCTCTTTATTTTCTTCATAGAAGCTGTATTTCACGCGCACACACACACAAAACTAAAAATTATTTCATGTATCTATACCACAATGTTTTATAGGTAATTTGAAAAAATAAAGTTTATTTATAAGTCAGAAAAAAAAACTTTAAATCCTATTTTTTCCAATTTGATATAAACTTTAAATGTCACTAAAAATTATGGTAATATTTGGAAATATTTATTGCATATTTTTAATTATTTCATATAATTTACAAACAGATTTTGGTCTGATATAAATAAATAGTAGCTTATTGTATAATTATACAAGTACACTAATAAGATAACTATATTTAATTATTGATATTATTTGTATTTTTAGATATTAATGCAATGTGAATAAGGGCCATGTAAATGTGGCACATTGTTGATAATCAGCCCGGATTCAGAGATAAAAAAATGCCTTAAATGTTGCTGCTGTGTTCGTAGTATACCTCCAAGTAGTTAGCTTCTATTTTCTTAACAACAAAGGCTAAAATTCTTTGAATTTTGCTCTACTTTGATATTCTTAAAATTGAAACTTGAATGCCTTAATACTAAATAAGTTTAAAAAAATAATAATTCAATATTCTCAACGACAATACAAGTTATTGCATTTTACTGTATTAACATATCTACTGATTTTATAATAGCTTTAACACAGAAACCATTTTATATCAATAACCTGATCATTATACATCACAAATGCAAATTAATTTAAGAACCTTTTCTTTTTATAGAACTTTAAAAGTTATGAATAAAACTTATTAGGTTTATTAAAAAAATTTTAAATATTTTAAAAATAAATTACCTAAATATAGAAAGTTGTTTGGCCAAAAAATATAACAAATGGAAATAAAAGAATGGTGTAGAGAAAATTATAAACACTGTATAGGTATCATAATTCTGCCCCTAGAAGTCATGATTTTCTAAATTATAAATATAAGAGAATGTTAAGTGAATAGTACAAAAATAAAAAAAATATACTGTCTTTCAACAATTACGATAAACTTATTATTCTTTAAATACAACTATCAAAAGAATTGGTAATGTTGTCAATAATTTGATTTTGAAATATGAATTATGTCATTTTCAAAAGAAATTAATGTTAAATACCAGCAGTTGTTTAACTTATTGAAAGAAGGTAAACTGTATTTTTATATACAACAAAATACTGTTTTTTTAAAAATATTTTGTTTTATTTATTGTATTTAGAACCTAATTGTACCTATTAAATTACTGATATCTAAAACTTATATAGTTCTAAAATTTGTATACTGTTGTCTCTTAACCTGATGGCAATAGATCAAATTATCTAAATGTTGCTCTAAATGAGAATAACTTTTGTTGTTAAGAAATAATCTGTTACTCCTTGCTCTTACTAGTATATTAAAATGTAGACTTGCTTTTGTGATATAGCATATATATATATATATATTTATATATATATATATATATAACTGTTAACTGTAACAATAGTCTTACCTCCTGTTGTGCCACATCAGTGATTAGAAATGTTTTATGATGTACTAAACTTATAAAATAAATTACTTTTTTTAAGCACTGAATGATGGGTATCTTAAATTCGTTTTTTCATCTTGTTTTATGAGAGCAAATAAACTTAAATGTTTTCCTGATTTTCATCTCTTCCTTTGATTGTTGTTTCTCTCCTCCCAGATTCTCTTCATTCATATACTATGTTTATTCCTTTGCTATTCCATCTGCTTTCTTCTCTCTTTGTGTTGATATATTCTTGTTGTTCATATAATTGTTACATAATTTGGATCACTTGGATCTCTTGCTGAATGATGTTTCCTGATTAAGTCACTCTATTGCATGTATAAGATGTCTAGGATGTATGTGTGAAATACAAACAATATCATTTACTTATTAATTCATGGGGCAAAAAATCACTACTTACTGACATATCTTATCAAACGTGTTCCATACATGGTCAATGCATTATTCAATACTGTAAGATGTGGACAAGACTCTTAGTTTCTCACAGCATTGAACAAAACACTCACCGAGTGCGAAATACATCCGCTGAGAAATATCACTAATAGTCTTATCCGTGACTCACAGCATTGAACAATACATAGACCAAGTACAACGCGTCTAATGAGAAACATCAGTCAGTAGTAGTTTTTTGCCAAGTGAATTAATATGTAAATATTATTCAGAAATGTTTTATTATTACTCAAGATGTATAACCCAAAAACTGCAAATCACAGAAAATATATGTCCATAATGTTAAAAGTTTGTAAAACGTTTTATCTATAAAACCTTAATGTCAGAAAATCATTAACTATTTTATTAATTTATGTTCTTAAATAAAAACCATTAAATTATTGATATTTCTCAGTAGATGTGATTCCCATTAGTTCAGAGCATTATCCACAAACTTTACTAGTTCATATCAGCAATTTTTTTTTTAATATGTACCCTGTGGTTATGGTACAATGTGTTTCCTGTGATGATAGATTGTTTGTATGATTTATGGGCTGTGTTTCTTTTAGATATTTGGGAAGATTGTATTAAAGTAGAAGTGTCTTTTATCATTTTAATAAACTAATAAAGGTTTGTGTGGTGTTTATTTATTTCAAAACTTTCTGTTTTAGCTTTTATTTATAAATTGTAAAATGTGCAAGTTCATCATATTGCTGGTGACATGACCCTCATGGGTCCAACATGTCCAGTCATAGTCTGACTTGAACATTTGTAAAAAAGCTTGATATTAAATTGTTTTTCTTGAACTTTAATCTATACATTATATTCACACCTTTTAATATTGATAAAATGGGATTTTATAGGGGATGAATTCGCAAGTTCATTTATGAGGGAACTAAATTATAAAATGTTTAATTACTTTAAATTAAATATTTTTTAAATATCTGACATGTTCATTATTAACTAGTTTATTCAATTATAAAAAGCTTCGAAAGTATGGGTTTCAGCAGAGAAACTTCCTTCTTTCAATGAGATTTAATTTAACAATTTTTTAAACTCACAAACTAACTTACTTCAAAAAATAGATCAAATTATAGACATATAACTCCTTATAAAATAATTATCAAACGATTATATTCTATATTTTGGTTAATCATATCTTATTGCTAATAAACATGAAAGGGTGTTTAAAAATAATTATATTTCTTTATATTTTTAATACTCTAAATTTGTATAATTTTTCAAATCAAAATTTGGTCCCCTGACCAGTGTTTCCCTTTGTAGATGTTTAAAATGAAGTTACTTTACTTTATTAAATGAGGTTTTACTTCTTATAAATATATTTCAACATTTGTAATTATTATTAGTTACTATTTCCCAGCATACATGTCAGCTATAGAAACTTTTCTACTTCTTCGTCTTTCTGAACATTTTTTAACACTGATAAAATTTTACTTAATTTAAATTCATTATACTCGTGTGTGTATATATATAAATCTATTTATTTATTTACTTCAATTTTACATAAGAGAGAGAGAGAGTTGGTTATCTGCAAGTTTATGTGTAGAAAATTAGCATAAAACTGCATATTTTTTAAACAAGTAATTATTACTCAAATTAGTTGTTTTTATGCATATTATTTTATATTTAAACTCTAAACAATTTTTTTCAAATTTGTTGAATAAAAATTTTCAATTTGCCAGTATTAAGTGTGCGCCAAAATACCTTTGAATTCTGCTATAGAGAGGATCTTGTCTATAGCATATGCTTTGCAATGTCTTCTTTTGTACTGAATACTGTCTCCTTGGCGTTAGATAACCTTCAAATACATAGTTTACACATCTTTGTTGGTTAATAATAGGTCCCTAAGTCTCCCTCTGAATAGACAGATTGAGATCTCCTCTGCTCCAGAAATGGACGAGTAAGAAAATACCTGTGTCTGGAACATCTTTGAAGTTTTTGTTGGTTTGGACTTGTTCTACCACTTGGATCATTAAAAAATGTTAAACATTTCTTGCTTTATTATACTATTTCTTATGGTAGTTTTACGATTGTTCTATTGATCTACGATATTATTATTAGATCTAGATAGGTTAATATTTTGCATTCTTGTAGCCTTACTACAGCTGGTTTAAATCTAGTACTTACACAAAACATCTGTTTCTCTTCATAATCATATTTAACTTGGAAATTGTACTTTGACTTTTACAAAATTAATTTGTATGTTTTATTCCATCTACATTTTACTGCAGATGATTTATCTCATAATGTCCTATCTTAAACAATATTTTTTTTTAATTATTCTTACAATATTATTATTTTTAGCTATTTTATATTTATATTTTTTTGTTATTTTAATGTATTTGTATGCAACTACAAGTATTAGCAAAAAATTATTAGTTTTTGGAGGCTATAAAATATTTTTGTTTGAATTATTGAACTCACATTAGATTTAGCCTGCAACTTTGCATTTGGCCAGCAATAACAAATAAAAACATTTTAATAGATTATAGATTTTTGAAAAAATTAATATTTTAGAGAATATTAAAGTTACAAAATTATTTTTTGAATTGAATTATAATTCAACTAATTGATTTTAGTAGTGATTTAATAACAATCCCTATTTTTAGCCCACTGCAGAGAATGTATAGGTATGTGTGTGTGTGTGTGTGTGTGTGTGTGTGTGTGTGTGTGTGTGTGTGTGTGTGTGTGTGTGTGTGTGTGTGCACGTGTGTATGTGAGTCTGTGTGTTTACTTTATCCTTATTTGTACAATTGTAAAAAATGTTTCTAAGACATTATTCGATAAAATCAAGAAATTGGTAGTAAATTGTTTGGATCTACTTTTTTTGCAAGTACTTTTAAAGTTTTAAAAACCCTTGCTATAAACTATTAATTAATATAAACTCCACATTAATGGATATAACCCTAATAAAGGAAAAATGTATTCCAGTTATGCAATCATAAAAGTATGCTGCGCAACCCTTTCCCAGACCAATGGATTTCAAGTTCTTACATTAAATGTATCTGTTCATGATCCTTTGCATCTCTATCACAGGCAATATTAGTTAAATTAATCAACGCCCATAATAAAATGTCATTACAATTGAAGTTTAACAAAATATAAATGGGAAATGAACACACAAGTATTTTCCGTTGCATTTTTTATAATTCATTATTTCTTTTATACAAAACATCTCTAATCAAGAGTTAATTGTGGCTTTTGGAGATTCAGTGCCAATATGTAATTTAATATGTAAAATAATGAAAATAGTTTCTAAATTAGTAATTGTTATTGTTGTAGGCGACTATGGTGTACAAAATATATTAATAACATACATGAATATTATATATACCAACTATTAGATATTTTGTACTGTAAGAAAAATCTATATGTAATGTAAAATTAGCTAGGTAATATGAAGCTTTACGAAACTGCTACTCAAAGGTACTTATTACATCATCTCTAACTAGGCTGCTAATTCCTTACAAACCTTCTTTCCAATAAAATGTTTATATTAATAAGAATACAAATTATGAATTCATTTTTTAAATTTAATATTTTTCTTGATATAATCTTGTATAATTATGTTCGCCTTCTTTTATTTCATATGTAGTTATTTTTATTGCATAGTTCTAACTTTTTGTAATACCTTAACTTGTAATATATCAATTAACCAATTAATGATACTGTTATAATGTTATACATCAATTTATAAATTTACATATTTTTACCCACTGCAATATTTTCATAGTTACTTATTTATTTATTTACCTTGGATAAAAACCACTACTTGGTCTCAACAAATGCGTTGAGACACTATTTATATTTCTTGCCCTAATAATGAAAAAAAAAACATGTTAACTTTCAAGGGGGGCACGTAGAGTTTCAAACGGGAGCGGGCGGAGGTTTATTCTGCACAAAAACCCTTTATAATTTAAACCGTTTTTGAATTTATATTTGGGTGACTTCACAACTAAATTATATATAAAGCAATGTATACTAGACCAGTGTTTTCATCATGGGAGAGGTATTTGCAAGTTATTTTTCTGTAATAAAGTAATTCCTCTAAACATAAAAAATATTTTATCGCGATCGTCCCTACATATATGAATATGAAATTAATTATAATATTTAGTAAAAATATGAAATGTTTTAATTCAAATATATAACCCTAAAAGTTAGTGGATGAAAACAATATTGGCTTTATAACACAACAGGTTCTAGTATAAAATAAAACTAGCAGATCCTTAGTCTTTGTTGAAAAAACCACTCATAATTGTTCTTTTCTAAGCTCACTAGTCACTACTAGTGTAGCGTGAACATGACCCACTCTCTTGAGAATTATGTTTCTTCTTGCTGTCCTCACTTGAATTTCTGGTTCAGTATAACACAGCATTTTTCGGTTTTTACTAAAATAAAGATTCTTTTTTATTACAATAAAAATATTGAAAAGAACCCCAATACCACAAAAGATTTTTGTGGTATTGGGGTTCTTTTCAATATTTTTATTGTAATATATTGTACCACTGTGCTCTTGATATTGTGTATTCTTTTTTATTGTCAAACTGCACTATAACAGCTTCCTGGCGGATGTTTAGCGGGATTTTCTCTATAACGTCAAAATCTGACAACATTTCAACAAATTGGTCATTTTCAGATTCATCTATTATGTCTTCATTTGTTTCATTTTCAATTGACTTCTTCGTCAGATTCATCATCTAGCACAGAGACTTGTTTTCATCAGAATAATCAAAGCCCTGTCTAAAAATGTTTTCGGTAGGAAGTATTTCTTGAATTTCCTCTTTATCGACACCACATAGCATTTTACAAATTCTCTCCTCTCAAATGGAACAAAAGTGAAATGTGAAACTTAAATACTAAAAACTCATACAACACTAAAATAATAATAACAACAATAACAGTAATAATTTATGAATTTTATAGTCCATTACGTTGGTGAATCTTATTAATCCCTTAAACAATAGTTTATGACTATCCGAACTTTGAATTTAGTAAATGTGTTAAAACTTACTGAGACAGAACGTTTTTGATCGCTATGTGCCGACCTTCATCAGTGTCTTCACTGATGCCGGAAGACACTGATGAAGATCGACACATAGCGATCGAAAACGTTCTGTCTCAGTAAGTTTTAACAAATTTACTAAATTCAAAGTTCGGATAGTCATAAACTATTGTTTAAGTGATTAGTAATAATTTAATTACACAAATCACTTTTGTAATGTAAATAGACGAGCATGAGGAACTCCACACAAATAACTTATACAAAAGGGCACTCGTGGACGAGACCTCCACAATCTGACAGCGCTTGACAAAGATTATTCACACTAAAGATACGAGAAAAAATGGAACAAAAATTGGTTGAGCCATTTCCTAGAACTGTATGGAGTAATGAGACAGAAATTAACTTCTGACAACTGGAAAGACATTTTCTTAACAAATAATGATACGTGTGGAGAAAAACTCTGCATGTGCCTTCTCGAAGGTTATTGAATGAAATTGGTTTGATTGTTTTTTTAAATATTCTTCATGTACATCAATAGACTTTTGCATATGTTTAAACCAATTTTCAAATAATTTTTTCACTCCAATTGTGGTATCTCTAAACATGGATTTTGAATATAATAACTCCTTCATCAGGTGTCATAAACCATCAACCACAACTTTTTTTTGTTATACAGAAAGAAAAGTACAAATCAGGGCTGTATGGCAGATAACAATTCTATTGCTTAAGCTGATGTACAAGAGCTCTCATTGTCATGATGAAGAATTACGCAACTCTTATTCAACTTTTCCCCAAGTTTTCCAAACACAGTCTTGTAACATTTACAGTTAACTGTTCTACCTTGCTATAACTTCACCTAATAGTGCCAAGAAACAGGCAACTTTCTGCTTCGATGTGCTTCTACAAACAGCTTTTCTTGAATTTTGCTCGCCCTAAAAGACCCATACAGTTAATTCCTATTCAGTTTCAAGCTCATATGAGTAGAGCCATAATTCACCACCTTTGCTTATGTTATACATAGCTTTTGATAAAAGTTGAGCAACTTTGTTGAGCATCAGATTTTTGGGTTCCAACAGGAACAAACCTTTTTTACAGCCAAATTATCATGTAATGGCTAGTTAATATTTGTCATAATAAAATGCCTAAAGAAGCCTTAATGCCACATGACGATTTTGCTGTATCAGTTATGCACTCCATTAATGTTTTCTATCACAAAAACCTATTTTTGACAAGTGAAGCTTGTCAGAGCTAACATGAGCCACAATTAAATTTATTAAACCACTGTTTACCAGTATTCTAGGATGGTGCTTATCACAATATATAAAATTAAGTTTATTGTAATACTCCCATGTTTAATCTATGTTAAAAGTTATAAAAAATAACTGCATGAAACTGTTTGTAAGTTAATTCTACTTTTTGGCACATATTAACTTTTTAATTTACTGTAAACATCAATAATTGCAGTCAAATGACAATTTTTTTTAAATGACGTTATGTTCAACAATGCGAGGTTTTCAATAGAAATGTCAGCTGATACCCAGCAATAATCTTTGTTATCAAGATAGAAATATAAGTAATAAACTGTGTACAATTTTATAATGTATTTGAATATAGTTTGATTGTGAGTGTTATCATATTTTAGTTGTGGTTGGCTTTTTTGGTCTTTATCTATTTCAAAAATTCCTTTTGTGTTGGACAATGTTCTTAACCAAGTGCGAAAGGCATCTGCTGAGGATGTCAGTGCGTAGTAGTTTTTTCCTACTAAAATGTTAAATGTTTAAATAAGGGACATTAAAAAACGTTGATATGTACAATCCAGCATACATTTTCCAGTAAATTTTCTAGAGGTTTATCCTCATTTTTCTCTTAATTGTACTATATTACTTTGTTTAAGAAAGTAACATTATATACAAATTACTACGTTTTAGTACTTTATTTTCAAAAATCATTACAATTTTTTACAAGTTACAAAGTTTTATTCATAAAATTAATATTATTTAACAGTTCTATATCAATTTTTATTGCCAATCATAATTATTTTCAAAAGTTAAATTAATACGATTGGTAATACACAACTATTTCCATGTTTTATCCTTATGTTAAAACTAACAAATTAATTGGTATTTTAGGTAAATAGAAAGTAAAGTTGCTTGTTGTAATCATCTTGAATTCACTGATTAAACTATAATTAAATAATACTTAACTAAGTGAATATGTATTCACTTAGTTAAGTATAGTTTAATTATAGTAAATAGAAAGTAATGTCAGATACAATTTTATTTTTATTATTGCCAACAATATAAGAAAAATATACCAGTATAACTTTACAGTATAATTAATTGTGGATGGAATAATTTAGTGTGTGGTATTCTACTGATTATTACACATATAGAAAAATAAAACAAACATAAAAAATACTATTTTCCTATTTTTATAAAAAATGTTCTTTATTTTAACATAGAAAACTATCTATTTGGGTCATTCCAAAAGTTGTACTAATCAGAATGTTACCTTAAAACATATATGTTATATATGTAAGGAGTACACTTTATATTTTTGAAATAAAGCTGTACAATATCCCTGATTGGAAAAATATTGTACTCACCTTATTTACAATGCCAATGTCCTATCTGTGCAATGTATTTGTTTTATTATGTGATGGAAATAGATTTTATTTGTAATATCTGTGAAATAGTATTTATTTCTTCTAATTCTCCTCTGTTCTTTTCTTTTATTCTACTAATCCAATTACAAATATGTAATATGGTTGCACACACAATAATATAAACAAAAACCTCTTAGCTATCATCAAAAATAAAAATATACACAACATTTAAGTACACTTCATCAAACAGTTGAAATCATCAGAAGGTTATCAGTTGTTACTATCTTGTAGCTTATGATTTTTTATTGTTTATATTATTCTTATAAAAAAATGCAACAAAAGGATAAATCGTCAATTTGATCAACATACAATTTGAAAAACTGTAAAAATGAACATAGTTTTAAAACATCTACTTGTATTTTTATCAAATCTCAGCATTTTGGTCCTCAAATTATAAATATACTTCTTGGTTTGCTGTTCATTATTCAAGTTGTTTCATTAAAAGGTTAGACTAATCATGATTACATTGTCGGCTTTCAAACTTGAATTATTTTTTTAGACAACATAAAAAATACTTGTACATGACTCACATTATTAAACCTAGTGTACTGACCTAGTGCAAAATGCGTCTGCTGAAAAATATCAGTGAGTAATGGATTTTTTTTTGGCAAGTGATACCAAAAGTAGTCAAACCTCAAGATGTACAGCACAAATACTGCAAGTTATAAAAATACATTGAATAATTAAAACTAAAATCAAGGGTTTTTAAAATATTCCCAATTAAAGTATAACTCATAATTAACTCTTAACCCAGAATGGTCAATTAATCAACTGGCTAAATTTATTATAATGAAAGAATGTACTCTGAAGGAATTGTTGTCATGACATGGTTCAACTCAATCTATGTCTGGATAACTATTTAAGACGGTTTCTTGGTAATTCTGTTAATTCATCTCCAGGTCAATGAAGGAGGACTGCCCTAACAGTATCATTAGCAAAATTCTATATTGTTAGCCTACTAAAAAAAGAGAGTAGAAAAATACCAAAATTACTTCGGAGTTGATAGGCAACATTTGTCTTTTATTGTGATATTTTTTCCCACTATTTGTTTTATTTTTAAATACTGTTAACCAATTCTTTATTTATAGAATATATATGCAATTATAGGATCCATTTATACTGAATAAATCTGACAAGAGGGAAATTTTGTGAGGTTGAACATCAGTAAATAATACATTCCCTCAAAATGGAAGTTTTAACAAGAGTAAATATCCCACTGAACATTCAAATCAAAGTTCTGACAGAAAAACCAAAGTGAGAATGATGAATCAAATAGTAATAGAGAGGAAATTCTTGTTGATTAAAAGGAACTGCTCTATAACCAGTGCCATCTAGAGTACAGTATATTCCATTGCTAAATCAGGCCAAAAAAACCTATTTCTATTATAAAAATACCAAGACATTTGTACAGTATGACTTAAAGAAGTAGTTTATGCAAGAAAAAAGGAACTGCTCTGTAACCAGTGATATCTAGAGTACAGTATATTCCATTGCTAAATCAGGCCAAAAAAACCTATTTCTATTATAAAAATACCAAGACATTTGTACAGTATGACTTAAAGTAGTAGTTTATGCACGAAAAAAAGGAACTGCTCTATAACCAGTGCCATCTAGAGTACAGTATATTCCATTGCTAAATCAGGCCAAAAAAACCTATTTCTATTATAAAAATACCAAGACATTTGTACAGTATGACTTAAAGTAGTAGTTTATGCAAGAAAAAAGGAACTACTCTATGGACTACAAAATTCAAGAAAACAGTGTTGCAAAGCTGTATATATATATATATATATATAGTAATATATATATTCTTTGACATATACCTTAGTTTTAGCAACAGGGTAGTACCCATTATGTATTTTCTCTTATCTGTAATTGGAAAATGTAATTATTTCGTTATACAAACAAATTTATAATTTAACTGCTTTAATTTATAGTTTAGAAAATTATTTTAAACCACTTCATATTAGTATACGTAAATATAACTTACTCTTCCTAGTGTATATTATTAGCTCAAATTCAAGATGGAAATAATTAATGTTTCAGGTTTAAATATATTAACCTATATTCTTTGCCATTACTCTCGTACATAGATACGCCCTGCTTTCTTTGGTAAGAGCGCGGGGGAGTTATCTTTGGTAAGAGAAATGAATATGTTGGTGTTTTTGTTTTGATGTTAAAGAATGTGAAACAAAGTTAAAGGTATGAATTCAAAGTCAATTTTCTAAATAATTTTCATTTTGAGGTAATTTATGAACTTGAATTAACTATATTTTGCAGGAAATGTACGTACGTTATGTTTGGTAAAAATAAAAGCCAATTTAAAATAGTTATTGCTAGAATTAGATTTAATTTTGTTGCCTATACAGTCAAATCTACTATTATTTTTTGATATTTGTACTTTTAAACAATAAAATATACTTGTAAAAAGTAATTGCTTGAGATAATTCAGTTACAGTTTCAAATTCGATTACATGAATGAAAGGAAATATTGTTTATTATAGGTATATGAAACATGCAGACAAGAGCAAAGTGATACATTTATTAAAAAAACATGTTTGCAGTACAACTAATGCAATTGGTAATTGGCTTGATAACAGAAATATCTCAATCTATTGTTTACTTTGAATAATTAAAAACTTATTGACCAACTTTAATTATAGTAGTAGTTGACCAAATGGTATTCAACTTCAATTTTTTCCTTTTTACAAATTTCGCTTGAACATATGTTCGAAACAATAAGCATGGAATCTCAACTGCCACAAAAAAATTAGTAATGCTTAACATAACTGCATAAATTGTGGGGTGGGAAACATATTCATACTTTACAACATAGTCTATTGAGGAAGAATTCTTTAATCTAACAACAGTGTATATTTTTCTACATTACTATACATAAGACAGCAGTGTATATACAAAACTCTATATATAAAATATAGCTACAAAGTAGGTGGTTTTAAAAAAACTAAAGTAAACTTTTTGAATGTAAAATGAAGTTTATCTATACCCAAAAGACTCTGTTGCTGGGAAATATATAAAATAATGAATACTTGTTTAACTGATGGTTAACTTAATTTTTTTCTTTCACATACATTACTTAAAAATACTATCTAAATGAAATAATTTAACTATAATTAAATGATACTTAACTAAGGGAATACGTAAGAGCTTACTTGGTGATACGTTTCGAAACAATCAATCCTTTTACGAAGCAGGACGCCAACATTTGAGGCTTTACTTCATAAAAGGAACAATCGTTTCAAAACGCATCAGCAAGTAAGCCTTACATATTCACTGAGTTAAGTATCATTTACTTATAGTTTAATCAGTGAATTCAAGATGATTACAAGCAACTGAAAAAATCTAGTTGATTTCAGTTATGGCAAAACATAAATACTGCTTAAAATTAAAAATGTAAAACAAGATCAATTAAAAAACATACACACAACAGTAGACACTAAATCTTTCTTATACTACATGTATTTATGAATGTGTATTTTGTACATTATTATATATGTTTGTTACAATATATGTGAAAAGTATTCAGTTAAAATAGAATGGGTATAATAAAAAAAAACTAATAAAGATAACACTTATCAGGCAATGGTTTATAAAACATTAAACAGATGTTTTCCAACATGAAAATTTACTAAATTCTAAATTTATTTTAAATGTGAACACATAGTTACGAGAAAGATTGTACTGGTTTTTTTTTCAAAAGTACTGATTGTACTTTTTTTCTTCAACGGCTTGAAGTTTATTAAAGCATGAGAAGCAGTGGACCCTTTTAAACTATTTATTTTACTAATAAAAAAGTTCTTATGCTTTTTTTTGTAATTATTAAGATTAGCGACTACCGCTATGATAGCCAAAATTTTTTATTTCCTGATCAATTTGACCTTGATGAACACGAATCTGAAGTTTTTTTTACTGCAAATACATTTAAAAAATAATATATATAACCTAACTTGGTAAAAATATAGTCTTAACGATGTTGTTTTTTTTTTGTTTTAAAATTACTCGCTTTAATGTGTAGAACACGAATATCAACTTTTTTCCGTGAAAAATACGGAAAGTTACTTTTTTTCACAGTTTAAATGTTAGGATGTAATGGCATGTAGGCCTTTAGAGTGAACCGGGCACGCAGTAGCTACAGCTATGTTGTATAAAATGTAGGTATATTTTAATATAGGTAGTTAGTAATGTTGTATAAAATTATAAACAAATCTATTCTGACTGGATACTTTGTAGGTATACTTTAATATAGGTAGATAGTAATGTAGAATAAAATTATAACCAAATCTATCCTGACTTGATACATCATAGGTATATTTTAATGTAGGTATATAGTAATGTCTTATAAAACTATAACCAAATCTATCCTGACTGAATACTTTGTAGGTATATTTTAATATAGGTAGATAGTAAAGTTGAATAAAATTATAACCAAAAGTTAAATATTTAGATTTTAAGTTTAGTATTCAAATAAACTGACTTTGACGTAGTGCAGGGCACTGTAGCTACTGCGCGGCAGGTACATGCTATACATGCTATTACAGACTAACATTAAAAATGTGCAAAAAAATTAACTTTTCGTATTTTTTGCAGAAAAAATTAATATTTGTGTTCTAATGTTAGCAGTGTCAAATCTATCAGGAAAAAAAACGCCGATCGGAGCGTTAGTAAGCACTAAAGCCAGGTCAGATCAGGTTAGGTTACATTATTTTTTAAAATGTAAATATGTGTTTTCAGTAAAAGAGACTTAGATTCGTGTTCAGCAAGGTTAAATTGATCAGGAATTAAAAAATTTTGCTGATCGGACCGGTAGTCGCTGATCTTAATAATTACCCTTTTATTAAAAACAAAATCCATCATAACAAAAAACTGTATACAAAGAATCAAGAAAACAGTTGATAATTGAGTCAAAGATATTTATTTTAGTGATGCAACTTTTCTGGAACCATAAATACTGTTTACATTTATTTGAATATAGATATACAGTAATGAAGTGAATTTTTATAGTATTGTGATAGATTATAAGTAAAACATTATTTGTTAAAAGATTGTCTGCAAAGTGAGGTATGTTTATTGTTGGTCAAGTAGCAGTGGACCTTTGTTTAGGTTTATTTAAAAAAATTAGGGGACAAATATTATAATTTGGCAATCAAAGTTAAGTAAATTGTTTAGATAGTTTACCTTTTTTTATTTTAAACCAAATTCGTCCTAACCATATGCTTTATATGTATATTTTAATTAAGTATGTAATAATCTATTATAACAAAGTGTGTTAGATTTAATTAATTCATTTGACAAAAAAACTGCTACTTTAATGATGTTCTTAGCAGACTCTTTTTGTACTTGGTCAATGAAAAACACATTGAGCAAGTGTGAAATGCGTTTGCTCGAAACATCTTTAAGTAGTGGTTTTTTCAAGTGAATTAATAAGTAAATAGTATTCATGTTTTCCTGTAGTTGAAATCGTCTTTCTTATTTGAAACTTATATTTTAGTAACGTAGAAAAAATGAAGTTGAATACTATTTAGTCAAAGTATTACCCAATTAACATTCAATTTATAAAATACTATATGGAAGTGTTCTATATGCTCTTGTGTAACCTTCCTTTTCATGCAGATCTTGTAAACCATTTGGTGATTTTATTGTTATTCATGAAATAATGTTATTCAGAGTTAATATTTTTTTGATTGCCTAACTTATTTTTACCAGATACTTAGTAGATATATATATTGATGTATCTTTATATTATAGTAGTACTACAAAAAAATATTTACTTCATACTGTTTTCTCTAAGGCAGTGGTTCCCAACAGGTGGTCCGCGGACCCCTGGGGGTCCGCGAAGCCATCGTAGGTGGTCCGCAGAATGACCACAAACTTTTCTTGCCGCGTAATGCAAACACAGGCACGCATAACGCAAAATTGTGTGACAGCGCCTGTGATTGCTATGTATGGAAACTCACAGCGCGTTGACGACGTCTATTGACCTTGAGTTTGACAAACGTAGTTACACTGACTGCCGCTTGCAGCGAGCTTGCGCTAGGGTCCATTCTGTCTAGTCTAGTCGTCTGTCTACTAGCCACCAGTGCGCTGACATTGTCATTAGAAGTGTTTGTTTTGTTACAAACTGTACATAACAAGTTTATTTGTCGTAATACTACGAGTGTTGTTTGGGATAGTAATCATGGGTAAGTGGTTAAAGTGTGGCACTTTAAAAAGGGACAGATCGGAAGTTAAAGAAGATGGCGATGACATTATTCCAGTGAAAGTGCAGTCAGTGTCAGACGAACATAACCTCTCGAAAAACAGTGTCTCGGCTAAAGTAAGAAAATACAATAGTGATTATTTATCGTTGGGATTCACGTATTCTGGGACTGAAAATGACCCTAAACCACAGTGTGTTATTTGTTTTGAAATACTTTCTAATGAAGCCATGAAACCTGCTAAACTACGTCGCCATTTAGAAACAAAGCATCCTGACTGTAAAAGTAAGTCTGCAGAGTTTTTTAAAATTAAGTTGGGTGAACTTAAAAACAGCAAAAAATTAATGTCAGTAAGTGCTGGAATAAGTTCAAGCGAAAATGCAACCATAGCATCATACGAAGTTTCCCAACTTGTGGCAAAGTCTGGGAAAGCTCACACAATTGCCGAAGAGCTGATTTTGCCGGCAGCTGTAATATTATGTAAAAGAATGTTAGGTGATTCTGCTGCAAAAATTATGAGTACTGTTCCCCTATCAAATAATACAGTACAACGGAGAATTTCCGATGTGGCAAGTAATATTGAGGATAATTTATTCTCAAAACTATCTAAGTGTAATATGTTTGCCCTGCAATTGGATGAAAGTACAGACATATCAAAAAAAGCTATAATGTTGGTATTTGTCCGCTTTATATTTGAAAAACAATTACATGAAGACTTCCTCATGTCATGTGAATTACTTCACACAACTGCGGAAGCCATTTTTAACGAACTCGGCGATTTTTTTAAGAAACACAACATTGCCTGGAGTAAATGTGTTGGCTTGTCTACAGACGGGACAAAAGCAATGTCTGGTCAGAAAACAGGGCTACATGCTCGTATCAAAGTTGTTGCGCCAAACGTAAAATGGACACATTGCTTTATTCATCGTGAAGCTCTAGTAGTAAAGAGGTTACCAGAAACAATGCAAAAAACATTCAATGAGGTTGTAAAGTGGTTAACTACATCAAAACTCGCCCCCTTCAATCTAGATTATTTTCATTGCTATGCAAGGAAATGGGAAGTGAGCATGACCAACTCCTTGTTCACACTGAAGTCCGCTGGCTTTCACGTGGAAGAGTTTTGAACAGGTTTTTTTAACTTAGAGATGAGGTTCTTGTCTTTCTTAGTGGAAGCCAATATGAGGGTTTCCTCACTGACTTTTTGCAGCTTTGCACAGTAGCCTACCTAGCTGATATTTTCGATCATATGAATATCTTAAATCAAAGTCTACAAGGAAACAATGTTGATATGTTTCAAGTCCATGATAAAGTTAGTGCTATGATAAAAAAAAAGTGTCAGATATGGGCAACACGTATTGAGAAAGGTTCCACCACAAACTTTCCCACTCTGCAACAATTCATTGAATCAGTTGATGTCAGTTTACCTCAACAATTCATAGGTGAAATAGCTGAACATCTTCGAGGTCTGTCAGCTACATTTGGAGAATATTTTCCAGAATTAGATTCCAATTATGATTGGGTCAGAAATCCATTTACTTGCCGGGATATTGAGAGCATTTCTACTCTCACAGATAAGGGACAAGATGAATTTGTCGATTTAACAAGTAATGGGACAATGAAAAATGTCTTTGATGATACAAAACTCATTGAATTTTGGCTAATGGGCCATGAATGTCATCACGACCTTAGCAGCAAAGCCCTCAAGACACTCCTTCCATTTGTAACAACATATCGTTGTGAACAAGCATTTTCTACCATGTGCTTCATGAAAAACAAATACAGAAACCGGCTCGATATGCAGTACGATTTTCGGGTCAAAGTATCAAGCATTCAACCCAACATCTCAGAACTTATTAAGTCAAAAAAGAGATTTAACTTGTCACATTAGTAGTCAATATTAGGAACTGGAGATACAAATCGAAGATAGACATTCTTGCCCTTCTCCAAATGTTAAATGGGACGATGGTATTGTTATTGAATGTAATATTTTTACTTGGTTCTTTATATGTACAATAAGATTAATAAATATTTTAAAGCTAATTTGTCACTCCTTTGCCGTTTTACTTATATTTACATTGATTTTTAATACTAATTCAAATACTTCTTGCAAATATTACCTGTTTTGACTTTTTATTGCAAGAAAATTAACATAGAAAACCCCCTACTTTTAGGTACCAGAATAGTACAAAATGTCATTTTCAGGTGTTTGATTTTAAAAAATTTTCTGGGGTCCCCCCCCTAGGGGGTCCCCAGCATTCCCATGTAAATGTAGGGGTCCCCCACACTATTTTGTTGGGAACCACTGCTCTAAGGTACTACATTGAGGATGGATTTCACATTTTGCAAATTTTAAACAGTATTTAATTTAGCTAAACACTTTTAAATGTTTATAAACTTGCCTATAGTAGCACTTACTTTGTTGAGGACTGCCATTTCGGGAGATGTGTCCCACTGTCAACTCGGACCGTAACTTATCTCAAGGTTTACGTAGGTTAGGGTGTTAGGGTGGGGGTGGGATATCAAAAAGGGCGTTAGGGTGTTAGGTGTTGGGGTAGGAGTTATGATCTCAAAAAGTGGGTGTGAGTTATAATGTAATTGTGTATTGAGTATGTGTGTAGGGTGTAGTTTGAAGTGTCTGTATATTTCGTATTGTTCGGTTGTGATAACTAGTAGCTCACGTGTAGATGGAATCAACAAATATTTAATTTGGGTTTTACAGTACTTGGAATTACTTTCTTTTTTTTTGTAGAATGTGTTTGAGTAACCTGTCTGAAGAGAATGTAATTCGAAGCGGTTACTATTTGGTAAACTATTAAGTTGATTTTTTTTTTTTAATGTGCCATTCAAATATACATTCTAAAAAACATTAAAGAGGCTAAATTATGTTGAAATTGGTCCTCTAGTAATAAAAAAATTGTATGACACCACTTGGTTTCATGAGCATATAGTATCTAGTTTTGATGGAACACCTGAATAAATTAAAAGTAGTATACTACAAGACAATTTGAATTAGTTACTCACATTTTAGATTTAGGAGTTGCTTTCACATTTGCAGTTACAGTATATATATATATATATATATATATATATATATATATATATATATATATATAAAATTTATTTGATAGTGTTTAAAGTTTATGCTAACGTCATGATAAGGAATTGTGAGCTGCCATATGGGTCACATTTCTTTCTTACTAATTTGTTTACAAACGCATAAATAAATTATGCATTGTATTTTGTATATTGCATTATGTGTGACCCATGTCTAGTGGAGAATCTAGTGGAATTCGAGAACTATTAAAAGGAAATTATGGTTTAGGCAATGATGGTGACATTTATACAAGTGAAATATTATCTCCCATAAGGAGCTTTGTTGCTTAGTTACATTGCTGAAGACTCAAAAGTTACTAGTTATAACAAATTTTGACATTAAAGACATCATTTTATTGATTTTATTATTTTAATGAATCATCTTAAATGAATTTAATACTTCATTTGTAAAGTATAAGCAAAGACTCTTACACCAGCCTACTTTTTATACTCAAATAGGCATTAGCTAAGCAATTAATCCTGCCAGTCACCATCACTCATATAATTGTCACATTCAGTTTTATTCTAATATAACAATCACTGCTACTCTGTGTCTCAGAATTCAGTTCTGTCAGTTTTACTAACGGTAATATGATTAACAGTTTAAGTTGCACTAGATTTGTTATTACTTATTATAATAGCTAAAAATTTACACACTAATAGAGATAACACAAAATTAAGACTAAAAGTAATAAATGTAAACTGTAAAAATACTGAATGACATGATAGATTATCACTGACTGGATGATAAAACAAGAAAAAATGACAGGAAATTAATGCTCGCTTAAATAAGCCAGTGACAACACTCAGCGTCACCAGCATACACATAGACTAAGTGCTATGGCAATTGGCATCCAACAGCAATGAACATGTTAAACTGTATTTGATGACGAAGTTTATAAATAAAAGTTGTTTTATATATATCTTTTAGATTTCAATAATAGACAATTTTATTAATTTTGTTTTTATATTATATTTATTGTAATAACATATTCTTTTTATTTACAGCATATTTCAGATCTATTGTGTCTTCAGTAGAAAATATGGATGGAGTAATGAAGAAAACTAAATCAGATACAAATATACGTCGATCACGGCGTTTGAATGCCAGTGTAAGTTGTAATATCAATCATTTGACACCCAGTGGCCTAAAAATTTTAATTTTTTTCCGTTTCTAAAAAAATGCTTTGTAAAAGAATAATTTGTGCAAATACTTAGGACAACCTACCTGTTTACATGTTTTGTAACTTTATAATAAACGTTGCAGTTTAAACAATAACTATCCTACTATTGTCTATTCCACATACAATACTCTCAACAAACAATTTAAATCTAACAACATAATCAACGACAACATACAACTCAGCTGGTGTTTACAAACTAACTTGCAGTTCGTGCCTCAGGTTTTACATAGGCCTGATAGGAAGGTCATTTTACACACGCTGCCAAGAACACATTTTACATTAAAGCACTAACAAACAAAAACACCCAATCAAACGTTGCCGAACATCTCTTATGTACAAGCCATAACCACACAAACGTAACATCTAATCTACAAATTCTTCACAATAAAACAGAAATAATCAGCAATACACAACCAAACAATATGAAATATACAAACATTTCAAACTACACCCTACACACATACTCAACACACAATTACATTATAGCTCACATTTACTTTTTTACATAACAACTCCTAATACTCACTAAAATACACCCACACCCCAACCTAATATCCCACCCCCACCCTAACCTACAAAAACCTTGAGATCAGCTACAGTCTTGAGTAGACAATAGGACACATCTCCCGAAACGGCCGTCCTCAACAGTATAAAGTAAGTGCTACTACAGGGAAGTGTAACAATTTACAAGTGTTTTAAGTTAAAAACTAGTAGCTCATGTGAAGATGAAATCAAAAAATAAAAATATAATATGTGAATGGAAGATTCATTTCTATTCAATGTTTCTCAAGGCTCAATTCCTCACATCAACCAAGGTCAGCTTGTTTCATTCTTCAAATGTCAGTATAGAGCTCTGAAATTGTTTGCAATAATTATTGCTCCTCTAGTCTCTTTCACCCTTTATAAATGCTTTAATGGTTTTAGTTGAAGCTAAGCCAAACAGTATTTTTACCCTTGCTGCCTAATTCATAGAAATAAATGAATTCAGTTCAAATAATTTGGCAACAAAAAGGATATGTTTTATTAAATCCCCTCACCCTAACATTATTTTTACCATACCTTATGATCATGTAAAGATTTTTGTTTTGTGAGTGTTAATGATCTGGCAGGTAAGATGTTCAATTATTTGTCTTATTTGGCCACTGAAGATGAACAGTTTTTCTAATGTACTCTATTTTGATTATGTTTATAATAATAATTATTTTTTTATAATAAATTCTTATTGTTTTTAGTCTGATTCAGGCTTGTTAAGTATCCAGCTTAACTTAAATAAAAATGTATTTTATTTATCAAAAATCTTTTTTGTTATAAAAAATAAAAATAAATCAATTTTGATTAGTTTTAATAAGAATAACTGTTACAGAAATATTATTTAATTATTATCATTTTCTACTGCAATCAAAATCTGTATGTAATTTTGAATATGCAAATTAAAAGATTAGTATATTAAAAGAATTTGGAATTATAAGTTAATAAATTTAATACTTCATTCTTCGGCAATCTTCATACCCATAAGTGATAACGCTATAAAAATATCATTATAAAATTAAAGATAATTTTTTTACGACATATCCCAAGCTGTGTTCTAATAATTTTTTTCTTTGATTATAAAATTCTATATTTCCTTTTCTATGGAAATTATTCGTTCCTATTTTTACGCATCTACTACATCTCTGTACAGTTACCTACTTTGCCTACTCTACCTTTTTGCTTATACACATGTATTTCATTTTGTAATATTCACACCGAACCCCCACTTTGAAAGTTGTTCTTGAAGTTTAAAGATCGTTTATTTCATTTCAGTTACATCTGTGCATGGAACATGTCAATATCGTATCTTATGTAATTGGTATTTTCAATCCTATATAGATTTCTTTTTCATAATTTTAAAACTATGTTCAAATAAAATCTAAAAATCAATCTATTTAATAACAGTTATGGTTAATATTAACTTTATTTCCAGAAATGTGTTGAAAAAATTTTTGAAATAAAAACAGTGTTGCTATTGGGCTCCATTAAATAGTTCTTTAACTAATGTAATTAAAATGTACTAAGTTAGTTAACATATTCCCTGCAGTAGAATCACAGCAGTCCCTTGGCAATAGGATTTTGCTCCTAGGCTGCTTTAGTTACATAACCCATAACATGACTTTTGCACCAAACCAATGATTTTGATCATTATGGTCTCTATTTTTTTAAAAATAAAATAATAGGTTTGTATATATATAGTGTAATACATATATAAAGTACATATAGTGAAAGTGATAAGTGAATACAAGAAAACAGTTTTGCAAAGCTACAAATATATATATATATATATATATATATATATATATATATATATATATATATATATATATATATATATATATATATATGATGAATAGTTACTATCTGGAGTACATCCGTTCATTCTGCAGTCCCAATAGAAGAAACCATAGAAATAATAAAAAAACAAACTAATACACAATAACGAAAAAAGAAACACAATAGATAATATCATTACGCTAACAAAACACATATGTAATCAAAATTACTTCCAATTTAACAATAAATACTATAAACAATCAACTGGACTCCCCATGGGATCACCCATATCATCAGTCATGTCAGAAATATATTTACAACACTTTGAACAAATAATAATTAAACCTATACTAAACACACACAATATTTCACTATGGACAAGGTATTTAGACGATATACTTGTAATATACCAACCTACCATTCACAACGAACACATCATAATACTAAACAAACTAAATACATACAACGAAAACCTACAATTCATTGTCGAAACAGAAACAAATAGAACAATCAACTATCTCGACATCACATTAAATATAAATGATAATAAAATAGAAACTACATTATACAGGAAACCTACTTCCAACAACACCACAATACACTACAAATATAACCACCCCTGGACACACAAAATTAACACTTACAGTAACATGATTAATAAAGCAATAAAATACACGCAGGATAACAAACAAAAATTAAATGAAGAATTAGATAACATTACAAAAATAGTAATAGAAAATGGATAAAACAAACACTTTATAAAAAATATATACAATAAATTCACAAAAAAACCTAACCTCAACACAACACTACAACCGAAACACAAAAATAATAAAAATAAAAAAATCTACCTAAAGTATAAATACACCAATAACAAAATAGAAAAAATAACAAATATATACAACAAAGAATACTACACTCCAACATACAAACCAAACAACAAAATGATAAAATATCATAATAACATAAACGACAAAACAAATTCAGAATAATATAACCTATCAGGAATTTACAAAATTACATGTAACAACTGTAACGCATTTTACATAGGGAAAACAACCAGATCATTTAAAATAAGATTTGAAGAACATTATAGAGCATTCAAAAACAAAAATACAAAAGTATCAAATGTTGCAGCACACCTAATATCACATAAACATGAAATAACAAAATACGAAAATAACCTAACCATACTTGAAATAAATAATAACTCAATAGAATTAAATTCACTAGAAAAATACCACATTTATAAAAACATACACAACAATTTAATGAATCTACAAACAACATACACAGAAGACATACTATTCAAAAACATTATACACAAGACTCAAGAGAAAACGTGTATGACATCAATAATTAGCAACACGACGGACCGAACATCCACATCAGAAAAATGGGAAAAAGTAATCAATGATTCGACAATGGTCAAGTGACCGAAAAGCGCCTCATCACTCAAGGTAAAATCATTGCACTTAATGGTGGATAAAATTACTTACAATAGTAATATATTAACTTCATATATATATATAAATATCGCAATATGTATTCTTGTGTATTAATAAAGAACATAAGTCAAAATACAAATACAAGAATTATAATTGAATTTACAATTCAAAACTTTTTGTTGGCTAACAGTATTAACATCCAATTATAATTGTAAATTCAATTATAATTCTTGTATTTGTATTTTGACTTATGTTCTTTATATATATATATATATATATATATATATATATATATATATATATATATATATATATATATATATTGTAACAATTTGGATTAGCAAGTAAGAAAGGCACTATGTATAATATAATATAAATATGTAAGTTAATTCAAACCATAAAATAACCAATTATGAAAAAAGAGAAAAATGTAAACATAACCTAAATTGGCAAAATCGTAACATTTAATCACAAGTTTAGAACAATAACCGCTATAAAAAAAACAATATAATAGAAGCAATTTAATGTGTAACAGTTCGAAAAGAGCACTAAAACTATGTAAATAAAAGTAAAAGCTTTTAAGTGTTAAGAAAGTGAAAACGTTTTAGAATGCACAAATGAACCAAAACGGGATAGGCTAACGTATTCAGTGAGGTGCGCGCGCATTGTGAAGAGAACAGCTGATAATTTAAACTTAGTCGGGAGATATAATATTTAAATACAGTTACCTGCAAAGAAATTAAAATCTAGTTATTAAGAACATGAAATGTACCAAAGGCAGTGAATACAGCATCCGTAAAGCCGGTAACAACAATTAAAAAAAGGAAATAGTTGGTTTAGCCATTTTTAAATGCGTGGCTTAACGTCGCTGGAGTTGTTCAAACCTACTCAAACAAGACAGACGTGTTTCAGAATTGGCCAATAAAATTTGAAGAATTTAAACTTAGTGCGGGAGTGTTAGTCTCAAATTCAATTAACACTACAAAACACTTTCAAGAAAATTAATTAGAACTATTTATTTCAAAAGATCTTATTAAATATTTTGATAAAGGCCGAAAAGTGGAATCTGCCATTTAAAACACTCAAGTATCTAGGCTAGATCCATTACTACATTTTGAAATTTTGCAATCAGACATTTATAAAAGAAAAGAAACCAGTGAATTTATTATAAAATTAAACTATAAAAGAAAACATTTAGAAAGAATATTAAGGAACAATTTTACTTAGAAATAAATTAATTTGTAACATAGTTTATAACATTTATAGCTTAGATTTTTTTTTTTTTTGTTCTTGTACTTTAGAGTGCCAAATAAGATTTTTATTCAAAATTTAAAACCTACCAGATAACCCGAGATTAAGAGAGCTTGTGCTAAACCAAAATTAAAATCAATTTAGGCTAAATTAAATAAAAATTGTTGCTGCCCAAAAGAGAAATACAATTTAGAGTAATAAGACTTATTTTAATAGAGGAAACTAATAGTAAATTTATAAAACTTTAAAAAAGAAAAAATTGTAATTTATTAATAGAACTTATAATTGCTAAGAAATTGTTTTAAATGATACATTGAACTTGTTATTAAAAAAAAGAAAGCTCTAGAATATTTATTTATCTTAAAATAAATTAGAAAATTTACTAACCTACCTTGAACTAAATAATTGAGAAATTTTATTAAAGACAAATTTTTATAAAAAATACATTTTAAATAATTATAATAAAAGAAACTATTATTATAATATATATATATATATATATATATATATATATATATATATATATATTTTCTTGATATTTTACGTTATCCATTGTTTTTCCGTTGCACTGACTTTATGAAGTTAATGTCTTACTATTGTAGTATATATATTTATTTAAGAATTTTTGGACTAGATAGGAGACTGACAGACTTACCTAGTGGCAATAGTCCAAAACTTCAATCTCTTGGAAATAAATAAATAGACACCTATAACAACATATCACACTATTGAAATATTTCGATCACACAATGATCTTTATCAATCAAAAAAAAGAATAGACAGTGTACTGATATATATATATATATATATATATATATATATATATATATATATATATATATATATATATATATCAGTACACTGGCATTATTATTGAAAATTTGTCACAATAATTTTACTAGAAGAGAACACGTAATGAGGTTTAAATTTCTAGAAAGTGAGTAAGGTTAAACTGAGCTATATCGACATTTGTAACATGACAAATAGTTCCATAAGTAACTGCTTAGCAGTATAAACAATCAAAACAATGTGTTTATCACCAGTAGAACTAAAATAGTCAATAAATAAGCATTTAACCAGAGCAAGGAGCTGCTTAACCCTGACTCTTTTCCTGAAATATATTAGCTGAAAAAAACCTTCTCCAAAAAAATGTACATGCTATTAATTTTACTTAGCTTTGAAGCTGAGCTGTCATAGAAGATCCAAAATATCAAATACCTTTTAGAGCATAGGTTGTAGCACCCGCAGCAAATTTGTTCATTGTGTTTAGTACTACCCACATTCTGGTATTGGAAAACCGTCATAAGCATTAGTGATGTTTTCAAATCTAAGGATATTAAAATAATATGTAATTATGTGTACAGAATAATAACTTACAAAATATCTATATACCCACAATTAACCCTTATATAACAATATACCACTCCAATCAAAAAATATGGTGAATAATTTTGTATTTTAAAAAAGTAATAAGTCTACATCAAATTCAGTTTAATTTCCTTCAAAGTTCTGTCCTTGGCTAGCAATGCACTTATCCCAACTTTGAATCCATGACTAGAAACATTTGTGGAAGGCTTCTTTCAGAAGCTGCTCGGTTGTGGCCCTCTTAATGTCAGGAATGGTGTCAAAACGTTTTCCTTTAGGCATAGTTTTAATTTTTGGGAAGAGCAAGAAGTCACTTGGTGCTAAATAGGGTGAGAATGGTGGAAAAAGGAAACTTTTTTGACTCAGCACATTGTCGTGATGAAGAAAAAGCCATTCGCTTATTTTTCTGGTCTCTTTCTTTGTATGTCGTTTTGCAAAATTTGCAGTACGCCCATATACAATTCAGAGTTCACAGTTATTCCCCTTGAAACGAATTCTGATCGCACTACGCCCTTACTATCGAAAAAACCAATGAGCATGACCTTGATGTTCGATTTTGACTGACATTCATTTTTAGGGTTTTCCATTGAGAACTTTGTATTTTGGTCTCAGGGTCATATCCATAGACCCCTTCAGTTACAACTTTGGCCATGAATTTTGGATCTGTTTGAAGACGATCGCTTCATCACTCAAAAATCTAGGAACAAATTTTGCACTCACTCGTTTCGTTTGCAAATTATCGATTAAAATGCTTTGAACGGAACTGTACAAGATGTCAAGATCTTCCAATAGCTCTCGAATACTCATTCGCCTGTTTGAACGAACAATTTTTTCTACTTTTTGCACATTGTCGTCTGGTTTTGAGGATAGTTGACGTATCGAACCATGTTTGTCTTCAACCGACTCATTTCCGCTTTTAAATCCGTCATACCAGTTTTACACTGTCTTCAGAGTTACCATATTATCGCAATACACAGATTATAACATTTTTGTGAGATTCTTTGACATTCTCTTGCAACTTAAAACAAAACTTAATGTTAACTTGTTGTTCAAAATCCAAGATGCTCGACAGACACAATAAACACGACCCCTCTCTCTAGCGGCTCTGGCAGTTAACTGACAAGCTCCAGCATGTTGAAACTTGTTGCTGCCTGTCTCAAAAGATCAAGTTACTAGGCAAATTACATCATATGGATGTACCATCAGCAGTTGCCGCTATAAAAATTCATTCACCGTATTTTTTGATCACCCTTCGTATTTGATCTTTTATACAGGGGAACTGGAAAAAACCCAGATGTTTTCGAAAGGGCTAGTACACGTGAGGCAGTGGTTGTTTGAAGGAGGGACTGTGATCGCTGACATCTACACATGATGCCATTTAATTAGTCATGGAGGAGTGGACGGTACAAGACCGTATGTTTGCTTACGATGTGTATGTGCGATATAGTTAGTATCACAGCTACGCAGTTGCTTTTTTAAGTTCACTTTCAACTTGGACGTCAAGATTTTGTTCCCAGCCAGAATATGATTACCAGGAGGATTGACAACTTGAAAACAATGCGAAGTATTCTAAAAAAGAAGGTTCCTGGTCGAAATAAGTCTGCTAGGACGCAGCAAAACTTTGAAATGGCTAGGCAAGCTTTGATTCGTAGCTCAAGTGTGTCGGCAAAAAAAAAACGCGTGTGAATGAGGTCTAATTTGTGAATAAGTGTGAAGAATTCTGCAAAAAGACAAATTATTTCATCCATACAAGATGTGCGTAACTCAGATGTTAAAAGAACGAGAACATAACCGACAAGAGGATTTTGTTGTTCCTATGCAAATGTTCCTTGAAGAACAAGGAAATGCAATAATCGTCATGAGGCTCATTTTCATTTAAATAATTCTGTTTACTCAACAAAAACAATGTTTATTTCCAGCAAGATGGTGCCACTGCACACACTGCTTGAGAAGCAATGGCTGGTGTGCATTATATGTTTCCAGGAAGGCTTGTTTCAGTGATATCCCATGGCAAACAAGGTTGCCAGATTTTAACAGTTGTGGTTTTTCTCTTTGGGGAGTAAATGGCAAGTGAAACTAGCACAACTAAGTTTAGTGGAATAAACTTTACATTGACATCAGAATTGTTTTTTATGACAAACGAAGAGGAATTGCTGCAGGAATAAAAAATCTGTTATTATAAAAATCTAAAATATAGACCAAGTTACTAAGAAATTTTTGTTTCGCCAACATAACAGAGATTATGGTAATGTATTATTTGAGTATACTTTTTTTAACTTTTCTAATGCTTACATAATTACTATTGTGTTTTGAATTCTAATGTGTTTTGAATGAATAGGAATTTAAGTAACTAATTCTGTCATGTAGTACCTACCACTGACTGTATTTGCTTAAGGGATCAGATACAAAATGTCTCTAATTTATGATATTCGTAGGTTGGGCCTTCAGCTGTTCTCTTAGCTGCAAAAAAAAATGCTCGTGTAACTGTATCAAAGAATGTATTGAAGACTGACGGGTACATTAGAGATATTTACCAAACAGTAAGTGCAATATTATATTTATAGTTTTTATTACGATATTATTTATAACATGCTTTAAACATTTTGTGGTTTTGTTAGAAAATAATATTAATGGTGTTTTATTTATGAATTATAATATATAGTATTAAAAAATTGTGGAGCTACATATTTTGAAATAGTTTTTCTTCTTGATTTATTTATAAAACTTATTCATTAATCCCTCTAGGTATTATTTATTTCATAATACTTTAACATTATAAAATATTGATTTAATAATTTTCTTAAAGTCTTCTTGCTTTGTTTCTTTCTTATACATATATAAATTTATTTGAGAAAACTCAATAAATGAATTAATAAATCTTACATCATTATTAATAATTTATTGAATTACTTTTGAATGAATTTAATTACTACACAACATGCTAAACTAGGTTTTTGCTTTTAAACAAGGATCATAAATTTAATGTTTGTAATTTAACTTGAGACTATTTAAACTGTATTGTAATTCAACCAAAACTTACAGCTTAGAAACTTGTTATAAAAACGTATAAATATGTATTTTAAATAATTTAATTAATTACTTTTACATTAGTTTATGTCTATCCAAACTTTAAATTTTGTAAATTTGTAAAAACTTACTGAGACAAAACGTTTTTGATCGCTCCGTGGTGGTCTTCATCAGTGTCTTCTGCTTGGAGTTGTTAGGCTAAGAGGTGACGGTTTTAAAGGCAGGTTTTCGATAGTATCAAAGATTATCTGTTATTTGTATTGGGTTTGTTTGTTTCATTTGTTTGTAATTTGTGTTTGAAATTTCATATTGTTTTAGTGTGTTGAGATGTGGTCCTTTTTTGTTGGTGTGTAAGATTTCTAGGTTATAAGTGTCTGTGTAGGTCTTGTTATGTTTCTTTTATGTAATTGTAAAATGTTGAGTTGGTGTTCTGTTTGTGTTCCTCGACTCTTTGTTTGAAGCTGCGACCTGTTTCCCCAATGTAGAATTTGTTGCACTTGTTGCAGTTTAATTTGTATACTCCTGTGTACTTGTAGTTAATCTTGTTGTTGGTTTTGTATTGAATTTTTTATTGTAAATTGTTATTAGTTTTGTATGCTATTTTGAATCCTATTTTTTTGAAATTTGTGAGCTATTTTATTTGATGTTCTATTTATGTATGGTATTGTGATGTATTTGTCTTCCCTCTCCATAGTGTTAATTTTAGTGTTTTTTTTTTGTGTATATTATGTGGTTTGTCTATTACTGTGGTGTTGTATCCATTTGTGTATGCTGAATATTTAATGTAAAAGTGATTAATTAAGTTTCACCGAACATAAAGGACTACAAAATTCAAGAGTTTAAATAATTTATTTACAGAGGGAGTTTAATTAATTTATACAAGAACCAAAATCTAAATATTAATTATAATGAAAAGAATCTGACATATTGTATATATTATTACATAAGTTCAGGACCCTAAATAACTGCACAACTATAATAACAAGTATTGATTTAATTTACTTCTTTTATTGTCAATATTTATTTCTTTTCTCTACAATAAAAAATTAGACCGGAAACATCTTTTTACATGAAAAGTTGGCTTAGTACCACAACAGTTTTAAATTTAATAGGTAAAATTTATGGAAGACATTTTAAAGGAAAACGTATGAAATAATTGACAATGTGATGGAATTAGCTAAAGCCAGGGAAAAAATTACGTTTTGGTTATATTTTTAAATTTCTAAATATTATTCCTAGACACATTGAAAGTGGCTTTAAAAATATTGCCAAATTATTTTTGCATAATCACATGAAATATACACGACTCACAATTATAAACTTTAATATCATAGCATTTCAGTGCCTTATGTCATCAGGGATGCTACCACAAACATACAGTATTTGTGTTATACATATATTTCTTGTGTTTATAATCTTAAATCACGAGCCAGCTAGAATATTCTTTATTTTTACATAAACACATAACACTCTGTGTTGTTTTTGTATATTAATAGTAGTTTATTAGATGTATTTTTCAGTCACTATGACATTAAACTAAACATTTTTTTTTAATGTTATTATTTAGGCAAGAGAAGCAAAGTTATTGACTCGTAAAAACACAGGAATTATATATGACTACCGTATGGCAGAACATAGATGCCTTTGGGATACAAACCATCAAGAGAAACCTGAGAGATTTATAAGAGTAATTCAAAGGTTAGTATGTACAAAGTATTACATAAAAACATTTATGAACTTACAAAATAAATTAAAGTTCGGATAGTCATAAACTAATGTGAAAATGATTATAATAAAATTTATATTATGGTGAATAATAAATTAATAAAATAATAAATACATTTTAAAAAAAAATTTCAAGATCCATGTTTTTAAAACAAATTAAAAATTATAAATTAATTTTTTCATGGCTCTTCTAAAATTTTAAGGGAGAATTGTTAATGGTTATGGATATATTTGTAATACTTGGAGAGAAAAAGGTGGAGGTAATTCATGATAGCTAAGGAGGGGTAAATGAATTAAATTACGTGAATTGAAAATGGTATTCCATTTTCCGCCTCACGTTTTTCTCTCCAAGTATTACAAATATATAAATAGCCACTAACAATTCTCCTTCAAAATTGTAGAAGGGCCATGAAAAATTATTTTTAATCTTTTAGTTCATTTTAAAAACATGGTATATTAAAAAAAAAAAAATGTTTTTATTAAATTCATTATTTTCTGTTTTTTAGTCTTATGTCTGGGTGAAAAATTTCAATTGATTTTGTAACATAATTTCATACAACTGATTTTATGATATATGCTTTATTGTAGAACAGCTGTTTTAACACGTAAGGTATATTACTTTAATCATTGTATATTTTTAGGTTAAAGTGTTATTATAAAATATTTTTCATTGGTTAATAAATATGTTAATTTATACTTTAGTAAACATATTACAATTATTTAATTCAAAATAAACACACATGAAAGTCTATAACTCCACAAGCAAATCTAATTTCTTTAAACAAATAATGTTTAAACAAATTTAAAGGGGGTGAATGTTGCAGAACAGTTGCTTTAACACGTAAGCTATCCCATCACCCAAATTCGATTTGTGTAAACAACTATTATTTAAACAAACGTAGAGACAAGAAACTGAGTAAATATGGCATTGTCATCTAATTCAGACCTATGTTTGAAATTTCAGGCCTCTAGATCATCGGGAAGTTAGTTTAAATTAATTGCAAACACGTGTATGTGTGTATATATATATATATATATATATATATATATATATATATATATATATATATATATATATAAGCACATAAAGCTCTACTAGAACTAACCTATATATATATATAATTAATAAATTAAAAATATTTCATAAACAAGAATAACTTTTAATGAATATATTTATTCAAAGCTTTTCGCCGATAAAATAGTATCAGCAATATACTATTTTATCGGCGAAAAGCTTTGAATAAATATATTCATTAAAAGTATTCTTGTTTATGAAATATTTTTAATTTATTAACTATATTACAAGAAAACATATCACCATATTTTAAATATTTAATATATATATATATATATATATATATATATATATATATATTTTTTTTTTTTTTTTTTTTTTTTATAGGTTAGTTTTGGTTGGTAAAGATTATTTAGATTTTTTGGACTAGGAGACTGACAGACTTACCTTGGTAAGAGTCTACTCTGTAGTCTTGAAATAGAAACACATAAAAGCACTTAAACAATGATATATTTCAACCACACAGTGGTCTTTGTCAATCGAAGAGAAAACACAAAAAGAAATATGAGAGAATGAAATAAAATAATTGTAATCACAGATTGTGTAGAGTAGAAATCAGATGCACAGATTAAAGATATATATATATTGTTTCCATGAACATATGAGTGATTATAGTTTATATAAGTCTGTCAGGGGAAAAGAGATAAGGCTATTTGGAAGGAAAAAAAAAATGAATGGATTTATCTGATGTTGAGGTTAGTGGATTCTCTGGACTTGGTATACCACTGGTATGATAGTTCCCACCTTCTCAGTTCTGAGGGATTGCAATCAGGGGGGGGGTGATTTAATTATTTTTGTGGTATAGCAGTCATCAAAAGTTGTGATGTTGTGACTCGCAGCATGTTGAGCTGTTGGTCTATCCATATAAATAATTTTAACATCATGTCTGTGGCCATTCATTCTGATATTCAGACCATCCGTGGTCAGGCCTATGTACTGTGCTGAGCAAAGTTTACATTGTAGCTGGTATATGACATTTTTCGATGTACAATTATGATGACCCTGTATTTTGAAGACCATTTTTGTTGTTTGGCTGTTGAAACTATTTCCTGAGGGCTGTATTGGACATGTCTTCCATATCTAGGTCTATTGCATGAGAAGGAGCCATGAGGAAGTTTGAGTTTGTGGTTTCTCTGCATCGTCTGGTAGTTTAGGATGTACTAGGATGTTTTTCAAGTTGGGAGGCTGCTGAGGGGTGTATTGGACACGTCTAATATATATATATATATATATATATATATATATATATATATATATATAGGAATGTTTGGACTAGATAGGAGACTGACAGACTTACTTAATGGCAATAGTCAAAAACTGCAATCTCTTGGAAATAAATATATAGACACATACACAAACTTATCACACTATTGAATTATTTCGATCAAAAATGATCTTCATC
Source organism: Prosapia bicincta (assembly GCA_036971475.1). Taxonomy (NCBI): domain Eukaryota; kingdom Metazoa; phylum Arthropoda; class Insecta; order Hemiptera; family Cercopidae; genus Prosapia; species Prosapia bicincta. The sequence continues at coordinate 1,124,510 of JBAIZL010000066.1, read as the reverse complement.
AATCAAAAAAGAGAAAAAGAAAAGACTGAAGTGAACCACAGATTTGTATAATATTCAAATGTCACAGATTTATAGTTTATGATATAGTGCTATATGTGATTTGTATAAATATTAATTATTTGAAACTAGATATTAATAGTCTGTCAGAAGGAAGGTAAATGTAGTTGTTGAAAAGGTAGAAGTTAGGGGGAAGGTAAGCAGTTTTATCTGATGTTGAGGTTAGGAGGCTCTCTAGATTTGGTGTACCACTGGTATGATAACTCCCATCTTTTTAATTCTGAAGGGTTGCAATCAGGGGGGAGGGCCTTAATTATTTTGGTGGTATAACAATCATAGAAAGATATAATATGACTAGTGCCGTGTTGAGCGGTTGGCCTGTCTATGTTCATGGTTCCAACGTCATATCTGTGGCCATTTATTCTGATGCTCAGACCATCCGTGGTAAGGCCGATGTACTGTGCCGGGCAAAATTTACATTGCAACTGGTATATTACATTTTTGGATGTACAAGTATGATGACCCTGAATCTTGAAGTCAACATTGGTTGCTAGGCTATGGAAACTATTTGTTGGGATGTGTATTGGACATGTCTTGCATCAAGGTCTATTGCACGGAAAGGAGCCATAAGGAAGTTTAGGCGGTTTTTCAGTACTTGGATCTGGTAATTTTGGATGTACTAAAATATTTTTCAAATTAAAAGGTTGTCTGAACCAAATATGTGGTGGTTTTGAGAAAAGATCTTTGGTGTGGGTGGAAGCTTGAAGAATCTTGAAGCCATCGTTTAATATTTTGTTCAGCTTCTGTTGGCCTGGTTGGTAATCTGTAACTAAAGACAGTTTGTTGTCTTCCATAGGTGGTCTGGGTTCATCAAATGATTGAGCTAAACGGATTTGATCCTCTACAAATTGTTTAGGATATCTTCTTTTTTGGAAAGCTAGTAAGGTCTTTCTATTAAAGTCCTCCAATGCTATATTGTTGGAACAGATTCTCTTGCCCCTGAATGCCTGACTGTATGGTATGGACCTTTTTATATTCATAGGGTGGTTGCTATTAAAATGTAGGTATTGCAGATGGTTTTTCAATTTGATGTGGACACCTGTATAGATATTCCCATCTCTGATTGTTATATCTACATCTAAGAAGGTGATTGTTGCTGTAGATTTCTCCCAGGTGAGTTAAAGTGTAAAGAATAGTGATAAGCCCTTCAAAAAACTTTCCTGCGTTGAGATTCCCTGTGTCCAAATTATGAAGATGTCGAAGATTTCTATATATCTGTACCAACATAATGGTTGGTGTGTTCGAGTTTTTAGGAATTCCGCTTCGATATTACCCATGTACAGGTTTGCGTACGACGGGGCCATCCTAGTACCCATTGCTGTTCCTTTTATTTGCAAGTAATTAGGTAAGTCTGTCAGTCTCCTATCTAGTTAAAAAAAATTCCTAAATAAGCTTTAAGCTCTACTAGAACTAACCTAAATATATATATTTTTTAGATTAGTTCTAGTAGAGCTTAAAGCTTATTTAGAAATTTTTGGACTAGATAGGAGACTGTCAGACTTACCTAATGGCAATAGTCCAAAACTGCAATCTCTTGGATACAAATAAATAGACACATATAAAAACTTATCACACTATTGAAATATTTCGATACAAAATGATCTTCATCAATCAAAAAAAGAAAAAGAAAAGACCTCAGTTTATATATACAGTAAACTCCCGATTATCCGTGGGCGGATTAACCCGTTTGCGGATTATCCGGGGTCTGCCATTGTTTTACAAATATCCAATTTCTATTCCAATCAGATTCATGTGTTTAAATTTCCAAATGGTGAATTACGACATAAATACATATAAGGCTTAATAGAAGTTAAGATGAAGGAAATAGGTATGTAAATATGTACGTACTAATTTTTACATTGAAAAGGAAGCATCCCGACGCGGGCCAGCGAAATAAAAGGGGCGAGCAGACTACTGTATAAAAGAGACAATGATAAAATTCTTGGACGCCCGAAAACCTAACGTGTATCATAAGATTGTAAACAAACGTCAGCTAATCTCGGCTATAAATAGTCTAGGACATGACATATGCATTATGCATGTCAGTCATATACATTATCGATCTTTATGGCTTTGTGACACAAGTAGACACTGTGCGACAAAATGGTTCTCAAGAAACTTAGATCGCACATTAAAGCTAAATCAATGCTCACAAAAAAACAGAGTGATTTTGTAACAAAAAAACAGATTGTTTTGTTAAAAAATGAAAGTATTTTGAGTAAAGGAAATTGCATATGTACATAGATACTTACTTTTGACATATACTTATGTATGTATTGTAAATAGTTAGACATATAAATGTACATGTTATAATCCGTCAAATACATCGACATTTTAAATTATTTTCTGTATTTATTTTGTCCTCTGAAGATTATTTGTGAATTGCATTAACCGGGGTCATTATTTGTGTAACTTATGGTATAATAATCTATTATCGATCGTTTTGCGTATTCTTTGTTCATAGCGGATTATCCGGGGAATTCGTTATCTGGCGTTGCCGGGCCACTCTATTCCATGGATAATCGGAAGTTTACTGTATATATATATATATATATATATATATATATATATATATAAAATAAATATCGCAATATGTACTTGTGTATCAATAAAGAACTAAGTCAATTCAGGAATCAGGAATATTCCTAATGATGTTGGTACTGTTAGCCAACGAAAAGCTTTGAATTGTAAATTCAATTATAATTCTTATATTTGTATTTTGACTTAGTTATATATATATATATATATATATATATATATATATATATATATATATATATATATATATTTTTTTTTTTTTATGTGTTTCTATTTCAAGACTACAGAGTGGACTCTTACCAAGGTAAGTCTGTCAGTCTCCTAGTCCAAAAAATCTATCTATCTATCTATCTATCTATATATATATATATTTCTACTCTACACAATCTGTGATTACAATTTATATTTATTTTATTTCTCCCATATTTCTTTTTGTGTTTTCTCTTTGATTGACAAAGACCACTGTGTGGTTGAAATATATCATTGTTTTTAAGTGCTTTTATGTGTTTCTATCTCAAGACTACAGTGTGGACTCTTACCAAGGTAAGTCTGTCAGTCTCCTAGTCCAAAAAATGTAAATAACCTTTACCAACCAAAACTAACCTATATATATATATATATATATATATATATATATATATATATATATATATATATATATATTAAATATGGTGATATGTTTTCTTGTAATATAGTTAATAAATTAAAAATATTTGAAAAACAAGAATATTTTTAATGAATATATTTATATTCATAGAGAATAGAGAATATATATATTTTATATATATATATATAAATAGAAACACATAAAAGCACTTAAACAATGATATATTTCAACCACACAGTGGTCTTTGTCAATCGAAGAGAAAGAAATATGAGAGAATGAAATAAAATAATTGTAATCACCCTCTTCGATTGACAAAGACCACTGTGTGGTTGAAATATATCATTGTTTAAGTGCTTTTATGTGTTTCTATTTCAAGACTACAGAGTGGACTCTTACCAAGGTAAGTCTGTCAGTCTCCTAGTCCAAAAAATGTAAATAACCTTTACCAACCAAAACTAACCTATATATATATATATATATAGGTCTCTTTTCTTTGGTTATTATACTCAATGGTTTGTATCCTGTTTATATTTTAACCAAGCACAGCGGTATAATGATCAAATTACTATTAAAAAACTGAACACATTGCTTGTCATGAAAAAATGAGAATTTTAACTCAGTGATGAATATGTACAACATAACATCTTCAACAATCTATAACGTAAAAAGCAGATAGATATTTTGTTATTAAATCTGCAGGTTACTTAGCCTTGATTCATGATAAACTTTAAAGAAACCGAATTCTATTACTTGGATAGTTAGAGTATTTTATACATCTGTGATAACAGTATGGGTATCACATTAAGTTGAACCAATCAGTGATAATATTTTTTCTTTCTCATGACTATTTAGAATTTTATACCAAAGCGTTTTTAAAGTGTTATCAAAATACTCAGATGTAGCTTAAAATGCATTGTAATTCCATTTTTGGTTTCTTTATTTTCCTGCATTTTCACCTTGCAAGATAATTGATAAAGCATGCTACAAAAATAAAACAAAACCTGCTTATGATGATCATTTTTTATGTTCTTACTATACCATTTCCTTCATTGCATAATATATAGAATTTTCATAGATGATTTTATATTAAAACTATAAGATACAATTTTTTAAAGGTAAAGATTCATGCATCTAGAAAAATAATTTTGATTAAATATTAATGGAAGGCTAATAGAATGTGACTATGTTCACCACTTTACAGGTGTACCCAACTTGGCCTCGTAGATAGATGTAAAGTGTTTGCATCAAGGGAAGCAACTTTAGAGGAGATCTTGATGAAACACACACAACAATCTATTGATATTCTTAAAGCTACTGATGACAGCAAAAGTGTTTCCGAGTTGGAAGAAACCTCTTCAAACTATGATGGTGTTTACATTCATCCTGTAAGTCAATAAGACTTCATTTAGTTTTGTTTATCGTAAAAAAATGAATGTTGTATTAAGGCATTTTCATTTCAACTGAAGAAAACATCATAAGTAATTATTAGAAGAATCAAGGTAAAAGTATTTACTTACTTACTGACGTGTTTCAAAACTGTTGTTTCTTTGGCAGAGCCTAACCCGCTATGACCTTTTCTAAACATGTCAGCAAGTAAGTTAATAGTTTTCATTTATTGCTCCAAATAATTAATTATGACTTAGTCAGTAAGATTAAGATTATTACAACAAAGTTTTAAAAAAAACAATGTTTTGGATTATCATTACAATACAGATTATTTCAGTGAAAACTCAAAATTCTGCCTGGAAGTATTTTTCTAGATTACTTTTTGTCATATTGATTTACGTTTTGCTAAATTTTAAGTACCGTGTTTATATTTTAGAAAAGGAAATAATGCAGATTTTTTTAAATGTTGTTTTACGTGGTTTTCATTAGCTACACTTATTATTTCTTTTTTCAAAAAGATTACATTAATAAAAATATTATTATATCAGTTACAAAAATCTCCACAAATCAAGTTTCTTAACAACGTAAAAATAATTTTTTAGGGGGACTGTATAACTCAAAACTTTAATATATCTTACCTAGATTTCCAACATATTCTAGTGTAGCTAATATATCTTACCTACATTTCCAACATATTCTAGTGTAGCTAATATATCTTACCTACATTTTCAACATATTCTAGTATAGCTAATATATCTTACCTACATTTCCAACATATTCTAGTGTAGCTAATATATCTTACCTACATTTCCAACATATTCTAGTGTAGCTAATATATCTTACCTACATTTCCAACATATTCTAGTGTAGCTAATATATCTTACCTACATTTTCAACATATTCTAGTATAGCTAATATATCTTACCTACATTTCCAACATATTCTAGTATAGCTAATATATCTTACCTACATTTCCAACATATTCTAGTGTAGATAATATATCTTACCTACATTTCCAACATATTCTAGTGTAGCTAATATATCTTACCTACATTTTCAACATATTCTAGTGTAGCTAATATATCTTACCTACATTTCCAACATATTCTAGTGTAGCTAATATATCTAACCTACATTTTCAACATATTCTAGTGTAGCTAATATATGTTACCTACATTTCCAACATATTCTAGTGTAGCTAATATATGTTACCTACATTTCCAACATATTCTAGTGTAGCTAATATATCTTACCTACATTTTCAACATATTCTAGTGTAGCTAATATATCTTACCTACATTTTCAACATATTCTAGTGTAGCTAATATATATTACCTACATTTTCAACATATTCTAGTGTAGCTAATATATCTTACCTACATTTCCAACATATTCTAGTGTAGCTAATATATCTTTCCTATATTTCCAACATATTCTAGTGTAGCTAATATATCTTACCTAGATTTCCAACATATTCTAGTGTAGCTAATATATCTTACCTACATTTCCAACATATTCTAGTGTAGCTAACATATCTTACCTAGATTTTCAACATATTCTATTGTAGCTAATATATCTTACCTAGATTTTCAACATATTCTAGTGTAGCTAATATATCTTACCTACATTTCCAACATATTCTAGTGTAGCTAATATATCTTACCTACATTTCCAACATATTCTAGTGTAGCTAATATATCTAACCTACATTTTCAACATATTCTAGTGTAGCTAATATATCTTACCTACATTTCCAACATATTCTAGTGTAGCTAATATATGTTACCTACATTTCCAACATATTCTAGTGTAGCTAATATATCTTACCTACATTTTCAACATATTCTAGTGTAGCTAATATACCTTACCTACATATTCAACATATTCTAGTGTAGCTAATATATCTTACCTACATTTCCAACATATTCTAGTGTAGCTAATATAGTGTAGCTAATATATCTTACCTACATTTCCAACATATACTAGTTAGCTAATATAGTGTAGCTAATATATCTTACCTACATTTAAAACATATTCTAGTGTAGCTAATATATCTTACCTAGATTTTCAACATATTCTAGTGTAGCTAATATATCTTACCTACATTTCCAACATATTCTAGTGTAGCTAATATATCTTACCTACATTTCCAACATATTCTAGTGTAGCTAATATATCTTACCTACATTTCCAACATATTCTAGTGTAGCTAATATATCTAACCTACATTTTCAACATATTCTAGTGTAGCTAATATATCTTACCTACATTTCCAACATATTCTAGTGTAGCTAATATATCTTACCTACATTTCCAACATATTCTAGTGTAGCTAATATATCTTACCTACATTTCCAACATATTCTAGTGTAGCTAATATATCTTACCTACATTTCCAACATATTCTAGTGCAGCTAATATATCTTACCTACATTTGCAACATATTCTAGTGTAGCTAATATATCTTACCTACATTTCCAACATATTCTAGTGTAGCTAATATATCTAACCTACATTTTCAACATATTCTAGTGTAGCTAATATATGTTACCTACATTTCCAACATATTCTAGTGTAGCTAATATATGTTACCTACATTTCCAACATATTCTAGTGTAGCTAATATATCTTACCTACATTTTCAACATATTCTAGTGTAGCTAATATATCTTACCTACATTTTCAACATATTCTAGTGTAGCTAATATATCCTACCTACATTTTCAAGATATTCTAGTGTAGCTAATATATCTTACCTACATTTTCAACATATTCTAGTGTAGCTAATATATCTTACCTAGATTTTCAACATATTCTAGTGTAGCTAATATATCTTACCTACATTTTCAACATATTCTAGTGTAGCTAATATATCCTACCTACATTTTCAAGATATTCTAGTGTAGCTAATATATCTTACCTACATTTTCAACATATTCTAGTGTAGCTAATATATCTTACCTACATTTTCAACATATTCTAGTGTAGCTAATATATCTTACCTACATTTCCAACATATTCTAGTGTAGCTGATATATCTTACCTACATTTTCAAGATATTCTAGTGTAGCTAATATATCTTACCTACATTTTCAACATATTCTAGTGTAGCTAATATATCTTAACAATATTTAAATTTTTTATAATTTTAGGTTCTTTAATTTTAGATAACTATAATCACAATTAGTTTTAAACATTTATTTTGTTTTATTTTGATTAGTTTTAGGTAATATTTATTTTAAAATCTTATTATTTAAAATAACTTTAGTTAGGCGATGATAACCTTGACAGGTTTTTCGCCTGGAAAAAAAAAAAAAAAAAAAAAAAAAAAAAAAAAAAAAAAAAAAATCTTACCTACATTTCCAACATATTCTAGTGTAGCTAATATATCTTACCTACATTTTCAAGATATTCTAATGTAGGTAATATATCTTACCTAGATTTTCAACATATTCTAGTGTAGCTAATATATCTTACCTACATTTTCAAGATATTCTAATGTAGGTAATATATCTTACCTACATTTTCAACATATTCTAGTGTAGCTAATATATCTTACCTACATTTCCAACATATTCTAGTGTAGCTAATATATCTTACCTACATTTTCAAGATATTCTAATGTAGGTAATATATCTTACCTAGATTTTCAACATATTCTAGTGTAGCTAATATATCTTACCTACATTTCCAACATATTCTAGTGTAGCTAATATATCTTACCTACATTTTCAAGATATTCTAGTGTAGCTAATATATCTTACCTACATTTCCAACATATTCTAGTGTAGCTAATATATCTTACCTACATTTCCAACATATTCTAGTGTAGCTAATATATCTTACCTACATTTCCAACATATTCTAGTGAAGCTAATATATCTTACCTACTTTTCCAATATATTCTAGTGTAGTTAATATATCTTACCTACATTTCCAACATATTCTAGTGTAGCTAATATATCTTACCTACATTTCCAACATATTCTAGTGTAGCTAATATATCTTACCTACATTTTCAACATATTCTAGTATAGCTAATATATCTTACCTACATTTCCAACATATTCTAGTGTAGCTAATATATCTTACCTACATTTCCAACATATTCTAGTGTAGCTAATATATCTTACCTACATTTCCAACATATTCTAGTGTAGCTAATATATCTTACCTACATTTTCAACATATTCTAGTATAGCTAATATATCTTACCTACATTTCCAACATATTCTAGTATAGCTAATATATCTTACCTACATTTCCAACATATTCTAGTGTAGATAATATATCTTACCTACATTTCCAACATATTCTAGTGTAGCTAATATATCTTACCTACATTTTCAACATATTCTAGTGTAGCTAATATATCTTACCTACATTTCCAACATATTCTAGTGTAGCTAATATATCTAACCTACATTTTCAACATATTCTAGTGTAGCTAATATATGTTACCTACATTTCCAACATATTCTAGTGTAGCTAATATATGTTACCTACATTTCCAACATATTCTAGTGTAGCTAATATATCTTACCTACATTTTCAACATATTCTAGTGTAGCTAATATATCTTACCTACATTTTCAACATATTCTAGTGTAGCTAATATATATTACCTACATTTTCAACATATTCTAGTGTAGCTAATATATCTTACCTACATTTCCAACATATTCTAGTGTAGCTAATATATCTTTCCTATATTTCCAACATATTCTAGTGTAGCTAATATATCTTACCTAGATTTCCAACATATTCTAGTGTAGCTAATATATCTTACCTACATTTCCAACATATTCTAGTGTAGCTAACATATCTTACCTAGATTTTCAACATATTCTATTGTAGCTAATATATCTTACCTAGATTTTCAACATATTCTAGTGTAGCTAATATATCTTACCTACATTTCCAACATATTCTAGTGTAGCTAATATATCTTACCTACATTTCCAACATATTCTAGTGTAGCTAATATATCTAACCTACATTTTCAACATATTCTAGTGTAGCTAATATATCTTACCTACATTTCCAACATATTCTAGTGTAGCTAATATATGTTACCTACATTTCCAACATATTCTAGTGTAGCTAATATATCTTACCTACATTTTCAACATATTCTAGTGTAGCTAATATACCTTACCTACATATTCAACATATTCTAGTGTAGCTAATATATCTTACCTACATTTCCAACATATTCTAGTGTAGCTAATATAGTGTAGCTAATATATCTTACCTACATTTCCAACATATACTAGTTAGCTAATATAGTGTAGCTAATATATCTTACCTACATTTAAAACATATTCTAGTGTAGCTAATATATCTTACCTAGATTTTCAAGATATTCTAGTGTAGCTAATATATCTTACCTACATTTCCAACATATTCTAGTGTAGCTAATATATCTTACCTACATTTCCAACATATTCTAGTGTAGCTAATATATCTTACCTACATTTCCAACATATTCTAGTGTAGCTAATATATCTAACCTACATTTTCAACATATTCTAGTGTAGCTAATATATCTTACCTACATTTCCAACATATTCTAGTGTAGCTAATATATCTTACCTACATTTCCAACATATTCTAGTGTAGCTAATATATCTTACCTACATTTCCAACATATTCTAGTGTAGCTAATATATCTTACCTACATTTCCAACATATTCTAGTGCAGCTAATATATCTTACCTACATTTGCAACATATTCTAGTGTAGCTAATATATCTTACCTACATTTCCAACATATTCTAGTGTAGCTAATATATCTAACCTACATTTTCAACATATTCTAGTGTAGCTAATATATGTTACCTACATTTCCAACATATTCTAGTGTAGCTAATATATGTTACCTACATTTCCAACATATTCTAGTGTAGCTAATATATCTTACCTACATTTTCAACATATTCTAGTGTAGCTAATATATCTTACCTACATTTTCAACATATTCTAGTGTAGCTAATATATCCTACCTACATTTTCAAGATATTCTAGTGTAGCTAATATATCTTACCTACATTTTCAACATATTCTAGTGTAGCTAATATATCTTACCTAGATTTTCAACATATTCTAGTGTAGCTAATATATCTTACCTACATTTTCAACATATTCTAGTGTAGCTAATATATCCTACCTACATTTTCAAGATATTCTAGTGTAGCTAATATATCTTACCTACATTTTCAACATATTCTAGTGTAGCTAATATATCTTACCTACATTTTCAACATATTCTAGTGTAGCTAATATATCTTACCTACATTTCCAACATATTCTAGTGTAGCTGATATATCTTACCTACATTTTCAAGATATTCTAGTGTAGCTAATATATCTTACCTACATTTTCAACATATTCTAGTGTAGCTAATATATCTTAACAATATTTAAATTTTTTATAATTTTAGGTTCTTTAATTTTAGATAACTATAATCACAATTAGTTTTAAACATTTATTTTGTTTTATTTTGATTAGTTTTAGGTAATATTTATTTTAAAATCTTATTATTTAAAATAACTTTAGTTAGGCGATGATAACCTTGACAGGTTTTTCGCCTGGAAAAAAAAAAAAAAAAAAAAAAAAAAAAAAAAAAAAAAAAAAAAAATCTTACCTACATTTCCAACATATTCTAGTGTAGCTAATATATCTTACCTACATTTTCAAGATATTCTAATGTAGGTAATATATCTTACCTAGATTTTCAACATATTCTAGTGTAGCTAATATATCTTACCTACATTTTCAAGATATTCTAATGTAGGTAATATATCTTACCTACATTTTCAACATATTCTAGTGTAGCTAATATATCTTACCTACATTTCCAACATATTCTAGTGTAGCTAATATATCTTACCTACATTTTCAAGATATTCTAATGTAGGTAATATATCTTACCTAGATTTTCAACATATTCTAGTGTAGCTAATATATCTTACCTACATTTCCAACATATTCTAGTGTAGCTAATATATCTTACCTACATTTTCAAGATATTCTAGTGTAGCTAATATATCTTACCTACATTTCCAACATATTCTAGTGTAGCTAATATATCTTACCTACATTTCCAACATATTCTAGTGTAGCTAATATATCTTACCTACATTTCCAACATATTCTAGTGAAGCTAATATATCTTACCTACTTTTCCAATATATTCTAGTGTAGTTAATATATCTTACCTACATTTCCAACATATTCTAGTGTAGCTAATATATCTTACCTACATTTTCAACATATTCTAGTGTAGCTAATATATCTTACCTACATTTCCAACATATTCAAGTGTAGCTAGTATATCTTACCTACATTTTCAACATATTCTAGTGTAGCTAATATATCTTACCTACATTTCCAACATATACTAGTTAGCTAATATAGTGTAGCTAATATATCCTACCTACATTTCCAACATATTCTAGTGTAGTTAATATATCTAACCTACATTTCCAACATATTCTAGTGTAGCTAATATATCTTACCTACATTTCCAACATATTCTAGTGTAGCTAATATATTTTACCTACATTTCCAACATATTCTAGTGTAGCTAATATATCTTACCTACATTTCCAACATATTCTAATGTAGGTAATATATCTTACCTAGATTTTCAACATATTCTAGTGTAGCTAATATATCTTACCTAGATTTTCAACATATTCTAGTGTAGCTAATATATCTTACCTACTTTTCCAACATATTCTAGTGTAGCTAATATATCTTACCTACATTTCCAACATATTCTAGTGTAGCTAATATATCTTACCTACATTTCCAACATATTCTAATGTAGGTAATATATCTTACCTAGATTTTCAACATATTCTAGTGTAGCTAATATATCTTACCTACATTTCCAACATATTCTAGTGTAGCTAATATATGTTACCTACATGTCCAACATATTCTAGTGTAGCTAATATATCTTACCTACATTCCCAACATATTCAAGTGTAGCTAATATATCTTACCTACATTCCCAACATATTCTAGTGTAGCTAATATATCTTACCTACATTTCCAACATATTCTAGTGTAGCTAATATATCTTACCTACATTTCCAACATATTCTAGTGTAGCTAATATATGTTACCTACATTTGCAACATATTCTAGTGTAGCTAATATATCTTACCTACATTCCCAACATATTCAAGTGTAGCTAATATATCTTACCTACATTTCCAACATATTCTAGTGTAGCTAATATATGTTACCTACATTTCCAACATATTCTACTGTAGCTAATATATGTTACCTACATTTCCAACATATTCTAGTGTAGCTAATATATCTTACCTACATTTCCAACATATTCTAGTGTAGCTAATATATCTTACCTACATTCCCAACATATTCTAGTGTAGCTAATATATCTTACCTACATTCCCTACATATTCTAGTGTAGCTAATATATCTTACCTACATTTCCAACATATTCAAGTGTAGCTAATATATCTTACATACATTCCCAACATATTCTAGTGTAGCTAATATATCTTACCTACATTTCCAACATATTCTAGTGTAGCTAATATATCTTACCTACATTTCCAACATATTCTAGTGTAGCTAATATATCTTACCTACATTTCCAACATATTCTAGTGTAGCTAATATATCTTACCTACATTTCCAACATATTATAATGTAGCTAATATATCTTACCTACATTTCCAACATATTCTAGTGTAGCTAATATATCTTACCTACATTTTCAACATATTCTAGTGTAGCTAATATATCTTACCTACATTTCCAACATATTCTAGTGTAGCTAATATATCTTACCTACATTTTCAACATATTCTAGTGTAGCTAATATATCTTACCTACATTTTCAACATATTCTAGTGTAGCTAATATATCTTACCTACATTTCCAACATATTATAATGTAGCTAATATATCTTACCTACATTTCCAACATATTCTAGTGTAGCTAATATATCTTACCTACATTTTCAACATATTCTAGTGTAGCTAATATATCTTACCTACATTTGCAACATATTCTAGTGTAGCTAATATATCTTACCTACATTTGCAACATATTCTAGTGTAGCTAATATATCTTACCTACATTTCCAACATATTCTAGTGCAGCTAATATATCTTACCTACATTTGCAACATATTCTAGTGTAGCTAATATATCTTACCTACATTTGCAACATATTCTAGTGTAGCTAATATAGCTTACCTATATTTCCAACATATTCTAGTGTAGCTAATATATCTTACCTAGATTTCCAACATATTCTAGTGTAGCTAATATATCTTACCTACATTTCCAACATATTCTAGTGTAGCTAATATATCTTACCTAGATTTTCAACATATTCTATTGTAGCTAATATATCTTACCTAGATTTTCAACATATTCTTGTGTAGCTAATATATCTTACCTACATTTCCAACATATTCTAGTGTAGCTAATATATCTTACCTACATTTCCAACATATTCTAGTGTAGCTAATATATCTAACCTACATTTTCAACATATTCTAGTGTAGCTAATATATCTTACCTACATTTCCAACATATTCTAGTGTAGCTAATATATCTTACCTACATTTGCAACATATTCAAGTGTAGCTAATATATCTTACCTACATTCCCAACATATTCTAGTGTAGCTAATATATCTTACCTACATTTCCAACATATTCTAGTGTAGCTAATATATCTTACCTACATTTGCAACATATTCTAGTGTAGCTAATATATCTTACCTACATTCCCAACATATTCTAGTGTAGCTAATATATCTTACCTACATTTGCAACATATTCAAGTGTAGCTAATATATCTTACCTACATTCCCAACATATTCTAGTGTAGCTAATATATCTTACCTACATTTCCAACATATTCTAGTGTAGCTAATATATCTTACCTACATTTGCAACATATTCTAGTGTAGCTAATATATCTTACCTACATTTGCAACATATTCTAGTGTAGCTAATATATCTTACCTACATTTGCAACATATTCTAGTGTAGCTAATATATCTTACCTACATTTCCAACATATTCTAGTGTAGCTAATATATCTTACCTACATTTTCAACATATTCTAGTGTAGCTAATATATCTTACCTACATTTTCAACATATTCTAGTGTAGCTAATATATCTTACCTACATTTCCAACATATTATAATGTAGCTAATATATCTTACCTACATTTCCAACATATTCTAGTGTAGCTAATATATCTTACCTACATTTTCAACATATTCTAGTGTAGCTAATATATCTTACCTACATTTGCAACATATTCTAGTGTAGCTAATATATCTTACCTACATTTGCAACATATTCTAGTGTAGCTAATATATCTTACCTACATTTCCAACATATTCTAGTGCAGCTAATATATCTTACCTACATTTGCAACATATTCTAGTGTAGCTAATATATCTTACCTACATTTGCAACATATTCTAGTGTAGCTAATATAGCTTACCTATATTTCCAACATATTCTAGTGTAGCTAATATATCTTACCTAGATTTCCAACATATTCTAGTGTAGCTAATATATCTTACCTACATTTCCAACATATTCTAGTGTAGCTAATATATCTTACCTAGATTTTCAACATTCTATTGTAGCTAATATATCTTACCTAGATTTTCAACATATTCTTGTGTAGCTAATATATCTTACCTACATTTCCAACATATTCTAGTGTAGCTAATATATCTTACCTACATTTCCAACATATTATAGTGTAGCTAATATATCTAACCTACATTTTCAACATATTCTAGTGTAGCTAATATATCTTACCTACATTTCCAACATATTCTAGTGTAGCTAATATATCTTACCTACATTTGCAACATATTCAAGTGTAGCTAATATATCTTACCTACATTTTCAACATATTCTAGTGTAGCTAATATATCTTACCTACATTTCCAACATATTCTAGTGTAGCTAATATATCTTACCTACATTTCCAACATATTCTAGTGTAGCTAATATATCTTACCTACATTTCCAACATATTCTAGTGTAGCTAATATATCTTACCTACATTCCCAACATATTCTAGTGTAGCTAATATATCTTACCTACATTCCCAACATATTCTAGTGTAGCTAATATATCTTACCTACATTCCCAACATATTCTAGTGTAGCTAATATATCTTACCTACATTTCCAACATATTCTAGTGTAGCTAATATATCTTACCTACATTTCCAACATATTCTAGTGTAGCTAATATATCTTACCTACATTCCCAACATATTCTAGTGTAGCTAATATATCTTACCTACATTCCCAACATATTCTAGTGTAGCTAATATATCTTACCTACATTTCCAACATATTCTAGTGTAGCTAATATATCTTACCTACATTTCCAACATATTCTAGTGTAGCTAATATATCTTACCTACATTTCCAACATATTCTAGTGTAGCTAATATATCTTACCTACATTCCCAACATATTCTAGTGTAGCTAATATATCTTACCTCCATTTCCAACATATTCTAGTGTAGCTAATATATCTTACCTACATTTCCAACATATTCTAGTGTAGCTAATATATCTTACCTACATTTCCAACATATTCTAGTGTAGCTAATATATCTTACCTACATTCCCAACATATTCTAGTGTAGCTAATATATCTTACCTACATTTCCAACATATTCTTGTGTAGCTAATATATCTTACCTACATTTGCAACATATTCTAGTGTAGCTAATATATCTTACCTACATTTCCAACATATTCTAGTGTAGCTAATATATCTTACCTACATTTCCAACATATTCTAGTGTAGCTAATATATCTTACCTACATTCCCAACATATTCTAGTGTAGCTAATATATCTTACCTAGATTTTCAACATATTCTTGTGTAGCTAATATATCTTACCTACATTTCCAACATATTCTAGTGTAGCTAATATATCTTACCTACATTTCCAACATATTCTAGTGTAGCTAATATATCTAACCTACATTTTCAACATATTCTAGTGTAGCTAATATATCTTACCTACATTTCCAACATATTCTAGTGTAGCTAATATATCTTACCTACATTTGCAACATATTCAAGTGTAGCTAATATATCTTACCTACATTTTCAACATATTCTAGTGTAGCTAATATATCTTACCTACATTTCCAACATATTCTAGTGTAGCTAATATATCTTACCTACATTTCCAACATATTCTAGTGTAGCTAATATATCTTACCTACATTTCCAACATATTCTAGTGTAGCTAATATATCTTACCTACATTCCCAACATATTCTAGTGTAGCTAATATATCTTACCTACATTTCCAACATATTCTAGTGTAGCTAATATATCTTACCTACATTTGCAACATATTCTAGTGTAGCTAATATATCTTACCTACATTCCCAACATATTCTAGTGTAGCAAATATATCTTACCTACATTTGCAACATATTCAAGTGTAGCTAATATATCTTACCTACATTCCCAACATATTCTAGTGTAGCTAATATATCTTACCTACATTTCCAACATATTCTAGTGTAGCTAATATATCTTACCTACATTTGCAACATATTCTAGTGTAGCTAATATATCTTACCTACATTTGCAACATATTCTAGTGTAGCTAATATATCTTACCTACATTTGCAACATATTCTAGTGTAGCTAATATATCTTACCTACATTTCCAACATATTCTAGTGTAGCTAATATATCTTACCTACATTTGCAACATATTCTAGTGTAGCTAATATATCTTACCTACATTTCCAACATATTCTAGTGTAGCTAATATATCTTACCTACATTTCCAACATATTCTAGTGTAGCTAATATATCTTACCTACATTTCCAACATATTCTAGTGTAGCTAATATATCTTACCTACATTCCCAACATATTCTAGTGTAGCTAATATATCTTACCTACATTTGCAACATATTCTAGTGTAGCTAATATATCTTACCTACATTTCCAACATATTCTAGTGTAGCTAATATATCTTACCTACATTTCCAACATATTCTAGTGTAGCTAATATATCTTACCTACATTCCCAACATATTCTAGTGTAGCTAATATATCTTACCTACATTCCCAACATATTCTAGTGTAGTTAATATATCATACCTACATTTCCAACATATTCTAGTGTAGCTAATATATCTTACCTACATTTCCAACATATTCTAGTGTAGCTAATATATCTTACCTACATTTGCAACATATTCTAGTGTAGCTAATATATCTTACCTACATTTGCAACATATTCTAGTGTAGCTAATATATCTTACCTACATTTGCAACATATTCTAGTGTAGCTAATATATCTTACCTACATTTCCAACATATTCTAGTGTAGCTAATATATCTTACCTACATTTGCAACATATTCTAGTGTAGCTAATATATCTTACCTACATTTCCAACATATTCTAGTGTAGCTAATATATCTTACCTACATTTCCAACATATTCTAGTGTAGCTAATATATCTTACCTACATTTGCAACATATTCTAGTGTAGCTAATATATCTTACTGGTAGCTAGTGTATTTATTTGTCTTACTGGAAGATGGATATGGTGTGACTAGATTAGACTATTTTATTATTTTACTCTTTTCTTTCTTAAATATTTTAAAGTTTGTATTTTTGTAGACTACATACAAACTTTGCTTACTTGCTGCTGGAAGTACAATAAAGCTAGTAGAAGAGATATGTGCAGGGAATATCCAAAATGGAATGGCTGTTATTAGGTAAGTTCAGTATTTGTAGGTATAGGAAGATTTAAATATTAAAATTAATTATGATGTTGATTGATTTTTAATGATTTAAATCATAACTATAAAATATGATGTTCAGGCTTATCTGTGTTAACTCTTGACATGGTTTATTCCAGTGTGTTGTACAATATGTCTTCTCCATATATCATTCTTAAGAGAAAATTTAGAGTATGTGAAATCTAGAAGTTCTAAACAAATTTAATTTTCCTATAAAAAATTAAACTTTTTTAAAAATAATTATTTGTTATCTGTAACCATAAGCTTTTCTACACAATATCAAGAGCACAGTGGTACAATATATTACAATAAAAATATTGAAAAGAACCCCAATACCACAAAAATAATCAAAAATAACAAATAAAACAAGTTACTTAAGATTAAACCCTTATGTACATTTCGATGACCATGTCATCATCATTAGAGGATCTTATTACAAAATTACAATCTAGCACACAAGAAGTTACAAACTAGAGTTTGTACAAGTTATCACTCTAGTTTGTATCTTTTTGTTTGCTAGATTGTAATTTTGTAACAAGACCCTCTGATGATGATGACATGGTCATCGAAATGTACATAAGGGTTTAATCTTAAGTAACTTGTTTTATTTGTTATTTTTGTGGTATTGGGGTTCTTTCCAATATTTTTATTGTAATAAGCTTTTCTTAAAAAAAAAAACATTAATTTGAATCAACTAAAAAAATCAGTGTTAAATTATAACTGTATAAATACATTAATCATTTCAAGGTTTTTAGTTTAATTTAACATCCAACAAGGATAACTGACATGCAGGTTTTATAAGATTTATTTTTCAAAAGAGCTTTCAAGGACTTCTTTTCCTAACAAATTTTGAGGGTATGAATTTTGATTTCAGTTTTAAAACATTTGGAATTTGATTTGTTTAGTAATGTCTGTATGAGTTATAACTACATTAAAACACATTTTTTAATGTAAGTTTTCCCAGTTGGTTATCCAGCTTCAAAGGGTTGCTTGGTATAGTCATGGACCATTAAAGCATAGCCCTTACATCCTTTCCTATCATGAGGGATAGGAACAAACAAACGATAACGATTGATGATGTGACAACTTACAGTGTATTTATAGTTTTAAATAAATACTGATTTTCATCTCAGTCTTATAGAATAGAAAAGAGTTATATGATACCAGGTCAGATGAAACAAGTTGACACATTTTATTCTTTGTTATTTCAACAGGTATTTGCATAAGATTTTGTTTCCATATAAAAAAAATACTTTGATATTTCATAAAGAAACATGCTGTAAAGCTCAACAAATTATTTATTTTGTCAAAAAAAAATGTTTATGATAGTTTTTTGTTGATTTAAAAAACACGGTACTCAATAGAAGGGTTTAAACACTATTTTACAAAATAACACTAGTTTAATTTTTCTATCTGGAAGTACAATGTTTTTAAAGAATTTTTAAACAAAAACGCTTTCTTACTAAGATTGAATGGATTCTGAAGTCCAATTCTGTCTTAAGTACCCAAGTAATTGGACCAAAGCTATTGGGTTAAATTAGGAGAAGTTAATATGCAGTATATTTTATGGCTATTAGTATATGTACATATTAACTATGGTTAAACATTCATGTTGTTGCATGAATTCAAAGATTAGGGAAACGTTATACGTTTTATTATTAATTTTTTTTTTATAATTTTAAAATCAACTCATTTTATTGAACACTGTTTTGTTCCCGAACATTGATATGAATTTGCATTTAATTACAGTACAGGCCCGTTTTGGTTAAGCTAGGTTTCAGTTGAGCAGGGTTAAAATAAGTGGAGTTTTTTTTTATTTACCGGTATGTGATTTTTTTTCAGTTTTTGCTGCATTCTTCTAATTGCCTTTTTTTAAAGGAAGTAATCTTTTGCCCTGTATAGTTACATAATTTTTTTAGTAGGTTAAAAGCATTAAAAAGTTCTTTGTCATATAAAAAAAAAAACTCCTCAAGAAAATTCTACTTGGATTTCCAAATTTGATGGGTCCATCTTTGGTATTATAAAATAAAGTCTATTGGGACAAAAGTAAGTTTTATTTACAAAGAACTTGGATGATCAAGACAAGATTTTCATAAAATAATCATTAATTGATTTGTTGTTGAATAATTGAAATATTTTTTTGTAATTTCAGTATATGACCTCATACAATAATAATAATAATAATTATTTTTTGTATGTAAATAAAATTAATAAAACTTATATTTGTTGATTTCATCTTCACGTGAGCTACTAGTTTCAATATTTACAAGTGTTTAATTAATAAAAATTTAATGATAAATAATTTTTTTGTTATTTTATAGTTTGTTTACAAAAATACAAAATTAATCTAAGAATGTTTGTATCTTGTGTTAAGACCTCCTGGACATCATGCAATGAAGAGTGAGTATTGTGGATACTGTTTTTTCAACAATGTCGCTGTTGCTGCAGAACATGCTCTTAGAAATCTGAATATTTCACGAATCCTGATTGTAGATTGGGATGCCCATCATGGACAGGCAACCCAGCAGATGTTTTATGATGACCCAAGGTAGTAACATAAGCAAACATGTTTCTACCTTCAAAACCCTAAATCCAGATTAATCTAACTCTTTTCTTTTCATTATATTTTCATCTTCAAAATAGCATTTCAAGCTTTGTCCTATAAAAAATCTGTAACAAATCTTTTGAGCCTCTCAGAATACTCAATTCATAATTTTAAACCTTGTCACTAATGAGAATTTTTTTAAATAAGATATTTGTAAATCTGTCTAGAGAACATAATATGAAATACAGTAGACTCTCAATAATTTGAGGAAGATGAGACCGAAAACTCGGATTATACAGATATGCGTTCCTATGCATTAAAGAAAATAGGCTTTATTCATCCCTAACATTATAATTAAAAATGCACTAAATAAGTTTATAGAACTTTATATAAACATTTCTTGGAAGCCCGGCTCATTTCCTCTGCATACCGTATTGGTATAAACATTTTTTGGAAGCCGGATTGGTATAAACATTTTTTGGAAGCCGGATCATTTCCTCTGCATACTATATTGATATAAACATTTCTTGGAAGCCGGATCATTTCCTCTGCATACTGTATTAATATAAACATTTCTTGGAAGCCCGGCTCATTTCCTCTGCATACCGTACTGGTATAAACATTTCTTGGAAGCCGGATCATTTCCTCTGCATACTGTATTGATATAAACATTTCTTGGAAGCCCGACTCATTTCCTCTGCATACCGTATTGGTATAAACATTTCTTGGAAGCCCGGCTCATTTCCTCTGCATATTGTATTGATATAGAAGCCCGACTCATTTCCTCTGCATACCATATTGGTATAAACATTTCTTGGAAGCCCGGCTCATTTCCTTTGCATACCGTATTGGTATAAACATTTTTTGAAAGCCGGATCATTTCCTTTGCATACTGTATTGATATAAACATTTTTTGGAAACCCGGCTCATTTTCTTTGCATACCGTATTGGTATAAACATTTTTTGGAAGCCGGATCATTTCCTTTGCATACTGTATTGATATAAACATTTCTTG
The DNA here is from genome assembly GCA_036971475.1 of Prosapia bicincta. Taxonomy (NCBI): domain Eukaryota; kingdom Metazoa; phylum Arthropoda; class Insecta; order Hemiptera; family Cercopidae; genus Prosapia; species Prosapia bicincta. The sequence goes on along the minus strand of JBAIZL010000066.1, from coordinate 1,102,537 downwards.
GAAGCCCGGCTCATTTCCTTTGCATACCGTATTGGTATAAACATTTTTTGGAAGCCGGATCATTTCCTTTGCATACTGTATTGATATAAACATTTTTTGGAAGCCCGGCTCATTTTCTTTGCATACCGTATTGGTATAAACATTTTTTGGAAGTCGGATTATTTCCTCTGCATACTGTATTGATATAAACATTTCTTGGAAGCCCGGCTCATTTTCTTTGCATACCATATTGATATAAACATTTCTTGGAAACCAGGCTCATCATTTACTTTAAAATAGATAAAATAGGCTTGAGTTTAATGGAAGCTCGAATCATCAGGATTCGGAATTTCAAGACTCTACTGTATGTCTATTTAACATGAAATTTTAAATGCCTTTTTAATAACAAAAGAATATTTAAAAACTGTTCAATTGTATCACAATTGTTAAATTAAAATTAATTGCTACAAAATAGTTGAGATGTTTAAACCATTACACATTTCTAGCGTGATATTTTAACTTGCTGGATTAAAAAAGTTCTGGACTTTGCTTTCATGATAGGACATGATCTTTTTGATAACATTGATTGTTCTAATCATAAGGGAAGGGTCGATGCCAATACACCTAGATACACACCTGTTGTAATCATCTTGAATTCACTGCATAAACTATAAGTAATTATTGCATAACTAAGTGAATACCTTAGAGCTTACTTGCTGACACGTTTAGAAACAATTGTTTCATTTATGAAGCTGACACTACTTCATTTTTCAAAGCGAGTAGAGTGTCAGGTTCGTAAATGAAACGATTGTTTCTAAATGTATCACCAAGTAAGTTCAAAAGCATTAATTTAGTTACACAATAATTACTTATAGTTGATAACAGTTTTTATTTTTAAGATAAGACTGAACCAAGTAATTGCTGTGATTTTATTTTTACAAGTAATATGTTGTTACAACGGGAGTATGAAGTTTCATTGCACTACTAAAGCAGTGAAGTAGAATTTTGCTTTGTATAGAGGGCCAAAAACAGTGCTCCATGGGATAAGGAGTAAACCTAAGTGGTGTGATGGTGAATAACATTAGTGGTTAAAAAGGAGTATGAAGTTTCATTGCACTACTAAAGCAGGGAGTAGCATTTTGCTTTGTATAGAGGGCCAAAAACAGTGCTCCATGGGATAAGGAGTAAACCTACGTGGTGTGATGGTGAATAACATTAGTGGTTAAAAAGGAGTATGAAGTTTCATTGCACTACTAAAGCAGGGAGTAGCATTTTGCTTTGTATAGAGGGCCAAAAACAGTGCTACATGAGATAAGGAGTAAACCTAAGTGGTGTGATGGTGAATAACATTAGTGGTTAAAAAGGAGTATGAAGTTTCATTGCACTACTAAAGCAGGGAGTAGCATTTTGCTTTGTATAGAGGGCCAAAAACAGTGCTCCATGGGATAAGGAGTAAACCTAAGTGGTGTGATGGTGAATAACATTAGTGGTTAAAAAGGAGTATGAAGTTTCATTGCACTACTAAAGCAGGGAGTAGCATTTTGCTTTGTATAGAGGGCCAAAAACAGTGCTCCATGGGATAAGGAGTAAACCTAAGTGGTGTGATGGTGAATAACATTAGTGGTTAAAAAGGAGTATGAAGTTTCATTGCACTACTAAAGCAGTGAAGTAGCATTTTGCTTTGTATAGAGGGCCAAAAACAGTGCTCCAAGAGATAAGGAGTAAACCTAAGTGGTGTGATGGTGAATAACATTAGTGGTTAAAAAGGAGTATGAAGTTTCATTGCACTACTAAAGTAGTGAAGTAGAATTTTGCTTTGTATAGAGGGCCAAAAACAGTGCTCCATGGGATAAGGAGTAAACCTAAGTGGTGTGATGGTGAATAACATTAGTGGTTAAAAAGGAGTATGAAGTTTCATTGCACTACTAAAGCAGGGAGTAGCATTTTGCTTTGTATAGAGGGCCAAAAACAGTGCTCCAAGAGATAAGGAGTAAACCTAAGTGGTGTGATGGTGAATAACATTAGTGGTTAAAAAGGAGTATGAAGTTTCATTGCACTACTAAAGCAGGGAGTAGCATTTTGCTTTGTATAGAGGGCCAAAAACAGTGCTCCATGGGATAAGGAGTAAACCTAAGTGGTGTGATGGTGAATAACATTAGTGGTTAAAAAGGAGTATGAAGTTTCATTGCACTACTAAAGCAGTGAAGTAGCATTTTGCTTTGTATAGAGGGCCAAAAACAGTGCTCCAAGAGATAAGGAGTAAACCTAAGTGGTGTGATGGTGAATAACATTAGTGGTTAAAAAGGAGTATGAAGTTTCATTGCACTACTAAAGCAGGGAGTAGCATTTTGCTTTGTATAGAGGGCCAAAAACAGTGCTCCATGGGATAAGGAGTAAACCTAAGTGGTGTGATGGTGAATAACATTAGTGGTTAAAAAGGAGTATGAAGTTTCATTGCACTACTAAAGCAGGGAGTAGCATTTTGCTTTGTATAGAGGGCCAAAAACAGTGCTCCAAGAGATAAGGAGTAAACCTAAGTGGTGTGATGGTGAATAACATTAGTGGTTAAAAAGGAGTATGAAGTTTCATTGCACTACTAAAGCAGGGAGTAGCATTTTGCTTTGTATAGAGGGCCAAAAACAGTGCTCCATGGGATAAGGAGTAAACCTAAGTGGTGTGATGGTGAATAACATTAGTGGTTAAAAAGGAGTATGAAGTTTCATTGCACTACTAAAGCAGGGAGTAGCATTTTGCTTTGTATAGAGGGCCAAAAACAGTGCTCCATGGGATAAGGAGTAAACCTAAGTGGTGTGATGGTGAATAACATTAGTGGTTAAAAAGGAGTATGAAGTTTCATTGCACTACTAAAGCAGTGAAGTAGAATTTTGCTTTGTATAGAGGGCCAAAAACAGTGCTCCATGGGATAAGGAGTAAACCTAAGTGGTGTGATGGTGAATAACATTAGTGGTTAAAAAGGAGTATGAAGTTTCATTGCACTACTAAAGCAGGGAGTAGCATTTTGCTTTGTATAGAGGGCCAAAAACAGTGCTCCAAGAGATAAGGAGTAAACCTAAGTGGTGTGATGGTGAATAACATTAGTGGTTAAAAAGGAGTATGAAGTTTCATTGCACTACTAAAGCAGTGAAGTAGAATTTTGCTTTGTATAGAGGGCCAAAAACAGTGCTACATGAGATGAGGAGTAAACTTAAGTGGTGTGATGGTGAATAACATTAGTGGTTAAAAAGGAGTATGAAGTTTCATTGCACTACTAAAGCAGTGAAGTAGAATTTTGCTTTGTATAGATGGCCAAAAACAGTGCTCCATGAGATAAGGAGTAAACCTAAGTGGTGTGATGGTGAATAACATTAGTGGTTAAAAAGGAGTATGAAGTTTCATTGCACTCCTAAGCAGGGAGTAGCATTTTGCTTTGTTATAGAGAACCAAAAACAGTGCTCCAAGAGATAAGGAGTAAACCTAAGTGGTGTGATGGTGAATAACATTAGTGGTTAAAAAGGAGTATGAAGTTTCATTGCACTACTAAAGCAGGGAGTAGCATTTTGCTTTGTATAGAGGGCCAAAAACAGTGCTCCAAGAGATAAGGAGTAAACCTAAGTGGTGTGATGGTGAATAACATTAGTGGTTAAAAAGGAGTATGAAGTTTCATTGCACTACTAAAGCAGGGAGTAGCATTTTGCTTTGTATAGAGGGCCAAAAACAGTGCTCCAAGAGATAAGGAGTAAACCTAAGTGGTGTGATGGTGAATAACATTAGTGGTTAAAAAGGAGTATGAAGTTTCATTGCACTACTAAAGCAGGGAGTAGCATTTTGCTTTGTATAGAGGGCCAAAAACAGTGCTCCAAGAGATAAGGAGTAAACCTAAGTGGTGTGATGGTGAATAACATTAGTGGTTAAAAAGGAGTATGAAGTTTCATTGCACTACTAAAGTAGTGAAGTAGAATTTTGCTTTGTATAGAGGGCCAAAAACAGTGCTCCATGGGATAAGGAGTAAACCTAAGTGGTGTGATGGTGAATAACATTAGTGGTTAAAAAGGAGTATGAAGTTTCATTGCACTCCTAAGCAGGGAGTAGCATTTTGCTTTGTTATAGAGAACCAAAAACAGTGCTCCAAGAGATAAGGAGTAAACCTAAGTGGTGTGATGGTGAATAACATTAGTGGTTAAAAAGGAGTATGAAGTTTCATTGCACTCCTAAGCAGGGAGTAGCATTTTGCTTTGTTATAGAGAACCAAAAACAGTGCTACATGAGATGAGGAGTAAACCTAAGTGGTGTGATGTCTTGTATTAGTTGATGATATAGAGGATCTAACTTTCTTGTTTTCACAAAAACCAGAGTTAAAGCTAACTTATTAATTAACAATTAGCAAATAGAGCAAGTTAGTTCTTTTAAGTACAGTAGTACCTCGACCTACGCTACCCTGTCTTACACGTTCCCAAGCTACACGGTTTTAAATCATGCTGTCCGAGTTATGCAGAAACTGGCCTGTTCTGGATGAAAATGCCTAAGATATCTTTTATAGCTAATGAAGAGAAAATATTTCATGTTTTAAGGCCGCCAAAGACCGATTGACAGTGATGGTTGGCGCAAATACAGCTGGTGACTGTAAGTTGCAATCTCTCATAGTTTATCGCTCAGAATATCTAAGGGCATTAAAAAATATGTCTAAAGCTTGCTTGTCCATGATTTGGAAGTCAAATCAGAAAGCTTGGGTGACAGGTTTTTTTTGAGGACTGGTTTGGTCATCATTTTATACCTCAAGTCGAACAGTATTGTCAGTCTAAAAAATTCCTTTGAAAGTGATTTCTATTATTTGACAATGCACTTGGCCATCCTCCTACTACTTTAACTAATTTCGACACACGCGTGAAAGTGTTATTTTTACGACCAAACACAACTAGTTTGCTTCAACCAATGGATCAGGGAGTCATCAAAACATTTAAAGCTTATTGCACAAGAAGATTATTTGCTCATCTGCATGAAGCTATGAGACAGAGCAACGAGCTCTCTGTTAAAGATTTTTGGAAACCATTCAATGTATTAAATGCTTTGAGAATCATTGGTCAATTTTGGAATGAAATTTCACAAAAATACTTTGAATGTAGTTTGGAAAAAGGTGTATCTATTTTTTTTTGCCACTGAAACTCAAGCGGAATCAGTGTCAGCGTCTGATGAAATTGCTGATGTGATTGAAGAAGTTCTCGATTTACCAGAAAACTAAATTTAGAAATGAACAATGATGAGATTCAAGAACTGCTGGATTTACACAACCAGGAGCTGACAATTAATTGATGAGTTCATAGAAATTCTTAAGAGCAACCTTAAAAACGCAGATTCTTTAGACCCAGTTGACGTAGAAGATAACATGATGGTTAAAAACTTGACAAAAGGCCTTAGTTTAATTGAGCAAGTTTTGGAAAACATAGACTCCAACGAAGAATGTTTTTCTGCCACAAAACAAAAAAATTAGCGAGTTACGAGGATATTCTGTGTTAGAAGAAAAAATCTTCAATTCTTCAAACGAATTTACTAGATTTTATGAAGCCTTCTATGTCAAAATAACTTCTTTTTACTTACTTCTTTGCAATATGTATGCATATAATATAATATTTTGTTTTATTATGTATATAAGGTTTAATACATACACGTTTTCCTTCTAAATTATTAGTTTATTTAGTCTTTGGTCCCAATTAAACATGATTCCTATCTCATTGTATGTAAAATTATACCCCGACTTGCGCAAATTCGGGTTACAATGTTATCGCTCGGTCCCACCTATTGTGTAAGTACAGGATATTACGGTACTTCATAACCAATATTAACAGTTTATGTATTTTAAAAACCAAAATAAAATCAATAATCAAACCTGATTTAGGTAAGGTCTTCTACGGCATGAAACAGTCTTTTACAAAATTAAATGAACTATTACATGAAGAGTGTATGATGAGATGTTATGTCTTCCCCACCCCATGTTTTATATGGATAGAAAAGTTGGAAACAGCCTAATGACATAAAAATAGATGCCTTAGAGATGTATTTATTCAGGTGTGTGTTGAAGCTGACATGGGCTTTGAGATTAATAAATAAGAAAGTTGTTGTTGGAATACAGAAAAGGAAGGAATTCATGCTAACAATAACAGAAAACAATGAGTAATATGGGATACTTGATGAGTTGCAAGAAATACAAGAATTTAAGACTAGAAATAGAGGGCAAAATACAGGAAAAGAAGTCAGTGGGCAAAAGATGTAATTTCTGGTTAAAATAAATAAATAGTTGTTCTTAACTGGGCACATATTTTCAGTAGCAACATCCAAATTAAAGATGGTCTATTGTCACTTTCTACAGGAGGCTGTGCATTAAGAATAAATCGATCTATATTTGTAATGCTTTCTATATTCTTCCTAGGTAATAATAGTCAACTTGAATGATCCCCATAAAGCACTCTAAATCTCGTAATAATAGTTTGTTAGTAAAGCTATGTAATTTATGGTAATTATGTATAAAATTTAATTTTGGTGACCATTTATGCTTTTCAGAGTTGTTTATTTCTCAATTCATCGTTATCAAAATGGGACATTTTGGCCAAATTTACGAGAATCAGATTTTGACTATATAGGAGAAGGTCAAGGAAAAGGGTTTAACTTTAATATTCCTCTAAATGAAATTGGGATGGCAGATGCAGAATACTTGGCAATATTTCAACAAGTGCTTCTACCAATGGCTACAGAGGTTTTTATAAGTTTTTGTTTTTATTTTTAAATTATAAAGTTTCTTTTCAATGTTCTATTATCATTTAGAAAATTTACCTTGTAAATTCGTATTCTATTAGATGCTTACTCTAAAATATCATGTAAAATACCCTTCTTCTACTTTGCTTGTGTTTCTAATGTAACATTAAAGAACTTTTCATCTTTTATTTTTGCCCCACCTGCTGTTGGGTGGTTAAAGAATTCTAATTTTTTTACATAACATAAAATTCTAATTCTAGTTCGGTTGACAAAGACTTCTTTGTATTCTTCAGTCATCCAGCACATTGTATATCCTTAGATATTTTGCCTTCATGTGTAAACATTTTTCTCCTTTTTTTAGTACAACACGATCCTAACAAGAAACCCACTAAATTGTATAATTATTCTATTCTTCTATTTAACACCACTTGCTACCATTCCTCTATTAATCCCTCATTCTCAAAATAATTGTGGTGTAATTTTACTGTTAACGTCCCTTGTATCATATGTATTTCCTTAATATTATTGACGTAATTTTGGCCACTATTCAACTGCAACTGTTTTAACTCAGGCAGTTTTCAGGCACATTGTTCTTTTCGTTTTCTCTATCTAATCTCGTAACAGCTAGATTTAAGGCCCTTTAAGGTTCTCTGTTCTCTTACTCATCTTGCCTTGTTTTCCCTGCTGTTTTTACATATACTAGTACCTGAGAGATTTTCATTTCTGGCATTGTTCTATGCTGTGCGTTTAAATTACTTCTTAATTTACTACTATAAACCATTAGAGGCTTACGTTTCACCATATTCAACTCGTTCTTAAGTCTGGTTATTTGCTTTGTCTATTCTCTTGTGTATAGTGTCCAAATTCATTAAATGTTACTGGCCAATTAATTAATTAATAATACCTCTAGAAAATGTGTAATAACAACAATAAATAGATCACTACTATTAAATAGTAGTTTAAATTTACCACTATTATAATAGTTTAAATAGTAGTTTAAATTTACCACTATTATAATAGTTTAAATAGTAGTTTAAATAACTTCTATAAATCGTAGAATTACTATTTATTAACAACTAATAAATAGATTAGTCCATATGACTATTGGATTTCTGAAGTGTCAACATATTATGCTCTTCAAATCCTTTGAAAATAAGAAATCAACATGAGTAATTAGTTATCAATTATGTTTATATATTTATCTCAGCATTAATATTGATTACTATTAATAATATTTTCCCATTTATAGAGGGTCTGATAATGGCATAGTATGCTGAAACTGTTGTTACCTAATATGTACATGGACAATTTGATACATGCTATTATAGTTAAAGGTTTTATTATATTTATAAACTTTGTTTTGGTAAAGATAATTGTGTAATTGCAAAAAACTGGAATAATAAGTCACTAACTTCTTTTTGTATAACTATAAACATTTAGGCATTAAAAATATTGGAATGTCACTCACCATATGCCTATCTTTTAAACGTATGTTCATAGTACATCATCCATACTTCTAACACTTATCCAGTCGTTCTTAAAATCTTTTATTGGTTTCTTTGCTTTCTATCCTTGTTACATATTTGCCCTTTAGATTTTTCAAGAGCCTCTAGCTTATTAAAAATTACTCAATAATCTCCACATTTTCCCTTCACCATTATTTATCCTGTTATTGTTTGTGTATATAAACTTCATCAAGGTTTCCCTTTTGTGGCCATTATTAGATTCCTGTCATCATTTGTGCTTTTTATACTCTTGTTTATAGTTTTCACTCTTTATGCACTTTTAATATGATTTCTTTTATAATCTTTTATTTGAATTCACAACTTATAAAATTATGTGAATTAAATGTCTGGCCTGTGGTTTGACATAAACATTTTTTGTTAACATTTTAGTGTTTTGTGTACTTTTATTCAAATATTTTTTCTATTGCTCTTGCTAATGGCTCATTGTTCTTGTACTTTTCTTACAATTGTTATATACTGAAGTCTGTGGTTACCCAAACGGCATAGTAATTTCCTCTAAAGGTTTCAGATTATGTTACGTAAACCACTATAGTCTCTTTAAAAACCCTTAGCCAGCCACAATATATTAGGTTGCAAAGCATGTGTGAACCAGAGGTGTTGTTAAGGTTTTTGTCAGATAGATAGTCTCAGGATGCTATTGTTTAGGCCATCTAATATCACGTTTTTAATGAGGTTTTACTACTCATTATTTATACAATATCAAGAACTAAGTGGTACAATATATTACAATGAAAATATTGGAAATAACGCCAATACCAGAAAAATAATCAAAAATAACAAGTAATACAAGTTACTTAAGAATAAACCCTTATATACTTCAATGACCATTGACTAGAGAGTCACTCTAGTTTGTAACTTCATGTTTGCTAGATTGTATTTTGTTATAAAACCCTCTAATGATGATGACATGGTCATCGAAATCTACAAGGGTTTAATCTTAAGTAACTTGTATTATTTGTTATTTTTTATTATTTTTCTGGTATTGGCGTTATTTCCAATATTTTCATTGTAATACTCATTATTTCTTTCATGTTTTGAACCAGTTTAGCAGTGCCTGAACTCTATGTGTTATAATTTGACTTGAAATCAGAACTAATTATCATATAAATACTTATTTGTATTGAAATCCTGGCTTATGGAAGCAAAAGAAATATTAACAATAAATAAAGTATTTCTTAAAAAATATTTGTGTATTATACAATTAACACTTCAGCTTACACACTCTTATACAAGCAATGTTTAATTTGAAGATAAGAAGGACTATTTAATTCTTCTACTTACAGATCTACAATCTACATCTAGGCATAGATAGTAGTCATTTTTAGGCGGCATACCATTAAAATTTGGAATTTTTAAATCAAATCATAAAGTAGAACTTCCATTATTACTTCTTGTGTTCAGAACTCTAGTTATGGTTTTCCAAACTCAAGACTTCTATTTTGAAATTTTAATATAAAATAAATGTTTTTACTGCCATTAAGACCAATTGTTTTGTTGCTATTTAATGTCTAAGACAAAGTTCCTTTCTTATATATTACTAATTATATGTTGTATTTGTTCCACTGCAGTTTCAACCAGAACTCATCATTATCTCTGCAGGCTATGATGCTGCTATTGGTTGCCCTGAGGTAGGTATTTGAAACTTTTATAATTATCATTTTCTCATCCAAATTTGAGCTTAGTTTTTAAGCAAAGCTAATACTACACTACCTGACAATCAATAATATATTTTCCCATATGCATTTTACTCTCCAAGTTATCGCCAATATCAGTTGATAACAATGTAAATTCAAGACCATAATTTCCTGAAGTTGTAGTTTTATTTATACTCCCCGATTATGATGACTGCCAATATATATGGCAGTGAAATAATAAATTATTGTGAGTAAATTATATTATATTGTGAGTTGGTGTTTGTTATTATTTAATTTTAATCTACTAAATTCAGGCGATTCATTTTAACAAAAACTGTCTGAAATGTGTGGCATCTTTAAAGTAGAAACTTGAAATATTAAGCTTTGTTATGTTGTGACATATAGTGCGACCTTGAAGTGAGCCTTTTAAAGCAACATCTCCCAAAAATTCAAAAGTTGGTGATTTTAAAATCAGAGAAGCGTAAAACGTAAAATATAGTAAAAAGTAACAAAAAATAAATAAGGAAGCGATGAAAATATTTGTGTACAGAGTTGGTTTTACCATTTAATCCTGACCTGAAGATACCAGCCTGCTCTACATTGTATTCGCTTAGTCATGTTCCAATGGTAAGGATCTAGTCGCCCCATTCGTAGCAGGCGGTATTTATTAACATCTTTGCATTAGTCTCTCACTCAAAGCTATGGCTAAGACAGCTACTATAAAAACATTATGAAAAAAATAAGCGATATTTGTCCATGACTTCAAAGAAAAATATGGAAAACGAAGAATAAAGTCCTGATCCATTCCTTGCCTAATTATCCATAAGGGATTATCAATGTGCTTACTATATGAGCATATTTCATGAATTTAATTTAAATTAATTTGTTTTAATTTCAATAGTTGACAATTATTTTCTCAATATCTTTAGCTCCATTCTTTCAGCTCTGCATTCAATTATAACTGATTTGAAACTTTTTCCACAGTCTCTAGGAATTTAGTCAGCCTCTTATATTCATGAACTTAATTAAATACACTTAGTTTGCTTGTAAAATTTTTGTACAATTTGGTGTCTTCTGTTTAAGATGTTGCTATACTATTTAATCATTAAGACTTTTCACTTGGACACCTAGACATATATTCTAGTCTCCATTTGCCGCCTCATCAAACTTTACATCTCGCACAAATGTTTTATTCTAATCCATACTGAATGGATGTAACAGCACAAAGAAAAAAACTTTATCAGTCTGCCACAACAGTCAGTTTGGGACTAAATAGGAGCCAAGCCAAAATGTCTTTTCTAAGAATTCTATATTGTTTCACTCATTGCTTTTGTCCTATCAGCATTGCATCATCATGAATACAGGTTTGATTAGAGGTTTGTTTTGCCAGCAAAGTCCTGATGTCATGATCCTCACACTTGCTTTACACATGTCATGTATGTTTTTACACACTTGTTCGTGCATGTCTAATTTGTTGTTTTACAACTGTTTGTCCCCTCTTATTGAGGCTACATTTTATCTTTCTTTTTTATATTCTATGCAATGTTTATAAATTTTACCGATGTAAATAATTTTATATATTAATTTAAATTTCACTTATTCTATCATTCCTATATTGTCTGTTTCTAACCTAGTTTAATTTTCTAACATTATTTATTTTTACCTACTGCCCTCTTTCACAGACTGTCACCTGTTTTTCAATGGTCATTTGGCTGTTGCAAATTACTAGTTATAAAAGGTTTTCTTGTATTTATTGACAAACTTTGTTTTTGCGTTTTCTCAAACTTATCAACAATAGAGATGGGATACGTGCATTCCCAGCCACCAATTTGGCAATTAATAATCATCTGGCTCTAATAATCTCACTTAGATATTTTATACATAGTGCTTATTTTCAAGGAAACTTAGCACGAGTAATTCATTATTTTGTATAACAAAAGTTCGATTTCGTAAGTGGTTATATGTATTTAGAATATTTTTTGTGTTTCATGTCTTTATTGTTGTAAACTAAGGCTCTAGTTACCAAACAGTTTATTTTAATAACAATAAAAAGATTTTTAAATTCCATTTTTTACAAAATTTTGTTAAATGGTTCAACCATTTAATGAATAAACCATTTTTACTGTTTTATTTGTAATAGGGTGAGATGGAAGTAACTCCAGCTTGCTATGCACATCTTTTAACTTCATTGATGGCTCTTGCCAATGGTAAAGTGGCTGTAGTACTGGAGGTAAGAAACAATTTTTTATTGAAGTTTATAAATTTTGGTATTCAATCTTAATTTCTTTCAAATTTCTCTTATAATGTAAAAAATCTTTTTATATAAACTTAGCACTTTATACAATAACAAATTTGATTTCTAATTCTATGTAACAAAGTCCATAAGGCATATTCCTGGGTGTACTTAAACAACCTCCAGGTTGAGTACCTAGGATAATAATAGGCAGTTGAAGTGTAGTGCTAGCCGCATTATCTTACTTGAGTACTATATGGCTCAAGCTAGGCATCTCTCCCAGACCCTGTTAATGGTATATAAATAGGTCATTATTATTATTTAAGTTATATTGTTCATACTGTTAATATGTAATAAGGTATGTATGTGTGTACATATGCATATATTTCATAAACAAGAATATGTAAAATAAAATTACTACAAGACACAGTTAGTTTTATTCTTACTTTTGACACGACCAAACTTCACTCCTAATACTTCGAAAATCTCCAAAAATAAATAGTTCAAAAGCAAAACACATAAAAAAATATATTAAAACAGCAGAAAATGGCTATAGTTCGATAAACATTTAGAGATCAGACTATTTTAACACAACAAAGAAATTTAAGTTTTTCTGGACATCTTTCCTTCTTCAAGACTATATGAAACATACGCACACTTGAACCTCCATTTATCAAAGTTAATGATTCCAAAAAAAGGTTTGATACAAAGAAATGTCAAATACATACATTAGAGCCCACTGTAAGCTTTTTTGTAGCATTCATAATTACAAGCATTTTTATGACATCCTAAAGTATAGTTTTAAAAAAATAATTCCAAATGCTTCACTGATCAAAGTTTGACAAAATATTTTCATACAAATGTTTTTTTTATTTGTTGAGCAACTGAAAAATAAAATATCATCAGGTATATTTTAGCACAATGAATTATTTGGTGCCATAATGTCCATATTGGAAGGCTTTTAAACCTCTATATCTTTTACTTTAATTGATTTGTCTTCATTTCAGTGTTTTTCTATGAATGTATAATATTATTGTTGGATGGACATTCCGCCATATCATCTCAATGATGTTAAAATATTTTCAAGTAAAACGTCAACATTTCTGCTTATCAAGTCTGCTGACTGGGATTCCTATGTTCCTCAATTTGTGGTCCAACTGTGTAACTTCTTCACTCTGGGTTTTTGAAAAACTTGCTTTTATAAAAGAGTTATTGTGGCACAACATCGCTTGGCCACACCTTTGATAATTTTCATTTGCACAATAACAATGTAAGGTCAATATCATTTTCAATAGGTTTGTTATTTTCAATTGCAAAATAAATCTGTTGATAGTTATTTTTGTCTGTAATGCATTTCAAAGTTTTTTATTATTACTTGGCCTCTAGATTGATATATGGATATGGTTTTCAAAAGGAAAAAAGCGTTTTTTTTTTTTTTAATTTTCCCACAGAATACAGACCTACAGGTAGTTGTCAACAAATAACACAATTTTTCTGTTCATCATTATTTTATCAAATTTTAAGAGTCAACTTTCAAAAATTGTGTCATCCATGACTTTCTAGTGCATTCATTGTCAGGTTCTAATCATTGAACTATTTTATAAACTCTTGGTTTTGTTGCTTATATTAGCACAAGAGACAACAGCAATACACTGTTTTCCTCTAAGACATTTATCATTTTTAAACATTTGTGTAAACATTAGTTTTACTAATGGATGAGAAGCAAATAGCTTACACTAAATAAACGCTAACATCGAACTGGAATCAACTAAATGCTACACTACACATCATGCATATTTTATTAAAAACTCAATACAACAGAAAATGTAATATATAAGTATCACAAATTTCAACCCCAATACATTTTAAATGCAAAACATCAATCTAACATAAGTTTTGAATACATAATAAATTTAAAATAACTCACAAAACATATAAATAATCCAAGATCGTATCACACAGTGACAGTTATAGTAACACCACTTTGATAAATGCACTGCTCTAGAGAGAAACGCAGGCTGCTATAAATATCATTAAGTAGTAGTTCAAGTCAAGTATTTTATTTAATAATATATATAAGTTGTTTAAATCTCAATAAAAAAAGTATTTATGTATTAGATAAATTTGTGTTTCGTTTCTAGGTTCTTTAAAGTAAAAAATACTCATCTAGTTGTAAGAACTAGCCTAGAAGTGTAAGGGCTGTTTGAATTAACTTCCATTTCTATATAGCACTAGAAGTATATAGTTCTTGCACAACCTTTAACCGTATGCCGTTACATTTCCAAGAGTGAAAGATGAAGTAGCATCTGGAGCTGTACAAAGTGGCTGCTGCAATAGAAGATCTGTAGTTGTAAATTAAATGCAGATATTCCATTTTTCCAGGAAAACCATGAAACCAAGAGACTCACCATGAACTTGCCACAGCTCATTGGCTTAGTGAATTAATGTTCAACAATATAATTAATTCATTTTTTATACTATAAAAACAATAATTTTTATACTGATGGTAATGTAAATGTTTTTTTTTTTTGTAAATAGGATAGCGTACAATAAATTAGTTTGCAAATTTAGCTTTTCTGTTCATAAACAATTTTAGGGAGGATATTGCTTGCAGTCATTAGCAGAAGGGGCAGCTTTGACCCTAAGAGCCTTATTAGGAGACCCTTGTCCTAACTTGCAGTCACTTGGACCACCACGCCAAAGGTAAAAATACATTTACATCTGTAAATATTGAAGTTTTTTAAAAATACCCTCTTCTTATTACCTTTAAAACCTATTGGTGCTATACATAAGAATGCATAACACATAAATTAACAATATAGTCAACACTTTTTGTAATCAAATAAATTCAACAAATATAAATTAAATGATTATGTCGATGTCAAAAAGACTACAAATGTTTGTAAATTTCCTGTGGTATTGCTGTCACTTGCCAGTTGGACCTATCTTTGTAACACACCTCTCCTTACATCCACTCCCCTACCTATTTTCAAGTATTATTCATTTTGAGGTGCAGCTGTTAGCATACGCGACTGTGGTATTGCTTTCACTTGCCAGTTGGACCTATCTTTGTAACACACCTCTCCTTACATCCACTCCCCTACCTATTTTCAAGTATTATTCATTTTGAGGTGCAGCTGTTAGCATACGCGACTGTGGTATTGCTTTCACTTGCCAGTTGGACCTATCTTTGTAACACACCTTTCCTTACATCCACTCCCCTACCTATTTTCAAGTATTATTCATTTTGAGGTGCAGCTGTTAGCATACGCGACTGTGGTATTGCTTTCACTTGCCAGTTGGACCTATCTTTGTAACACACCTCTCCTTACATCCACTCCCCTACCTATTTTCAAGTATTATTCATTTTGAGGTGCAGCTGTTAGCATACGCGACTGTGGTATTGCTTTCACTTGCCAGTTGGACCTATCTTTGTAACACACCTCTCCTTACATCCACTCCCCTACCTATTTTCAAGTATTATTCATTTTGAGGTGCAGCTGTTAGCATACGCGACTGTGGTATTGCTTTCACTTGCCAGTTGGACCTATCTTTGTAACACACCTCTCCTTACATCCACTCCCCTACCTATTTTCAAGTATTATTCATTTTGAGGTGCAGCTGTTAGCATACGCGACTGTGGTATTGCTTTCACTTGCCAGTTGGACCTATCTTTGTAACACACCTCTCCTTACATCCACTCCCCTACCTATTTTCAAGTATTATTCATTTTGAGGTGCAGCTGTTAGCATACGCGACTGTGGTATTGCTTTCACTTGCCAGTTGGACCTATCTTTGTAACACACCTCTCCTTACATCCACTCCCCTACCTATTTTCAAGTATTATTCATTTTGAGGTGCAGCTGTTAGCATACGCGACTGTGGTATTGCTTTCACTTGCCAGTTGGACCTATCTTTGTAACACACCTCTCCTTACATCCACTCCCCTACCTATTTTCAAGTATTATTCATTTTGAGGTGCAGCTGTTAGCATACGCGACTGTGGTATTGCTTTCACTTGCCAGTTGGACCTATCTTTGTAACACACCTCTCCTTACATCCACTCCCCTACCTATTTTCAAGTATTATTCATTTTGAGGTGCAGCTGTTAGCATACGCGACTGTGGTATTGCTTTCACTTGCCAGTTGGACCTATCTTTGTAACACACCTCTCCTTACATCCGCTCCCCTACCTATTTTCAAGTATTATTCATTTTGAGGTGCAGCTGTTAGCATACGCGACTGTGGTATTGCTTTCACTTGCCAGTTGGGCCTATCTCTGTAACACACCTCTCCTTACATCCACTCTCCTACCTATTTTCAAGTATTATTCATTTTGAGGTGCAGCTGTTAGCATACGCGACTGTGGTATTGCTTTCACTTGCCAGTTGGACCTATCTTTGTAACACACCTCTCCTTAATCCACTCCCCTACCTATTTTCAAGTATTATTCATTTTGAGGTGCAGCTGTTAGCATACGCGACTGTGGTATTGCTTTCACTTGCCAGTTGGACCTATCTTTGTAACACACCTCTCCTTAATCCACTCCCCTACCTATTTTCAAGTATTATTCATTTTGAGGTGCAGCTGTTAGCATACGCGACTGTGGTATTGCTTTCACTTGCCAGTTGGACCTATCTTTGTAACACACCTCTCCTTAATCCACTCCCCTACCTATTTTCAAGTATTATTCATTTTGAGGTGCAGCTGTTAGCATACGCGACTGTGGTATTGCTTTCACTTGCCAGTTGGGCCTATCTCTGTAACACAC
This sequence comes from Prosapia bicincta, assembly GCA_036971475.1. NCBI lineage: Eukaryota > Metazoa > Arthropoda > Insecta > Hemiptera > Cercopidae > Prosapia > Prosapia bicincta. Next base: position 1,085,650 of record JBAIZL010000066.1, on the reverse strand, counting down.
CTCTCCTTACATCCACTCTCCTACCTATTTTCAAGTATTATTCATTTTGAGGTGCAGCTGTTAGCATACGCGACTGTGGTATTGCTTTCACTTGCCAGTTGGACCTATCTTTGTAACACACCTCTCCTTAATCCACTCCCCTACCTATTTTCAAGTATTATTCATTTTGAGGTGCAGCTGTTAGCATACGCGACTGTGGTATTGCTTTCACTTGCCAGTTGGACCTATCTTTGTAACACACCTCTCCTTAATCCACTCCCCTACCTATTTTCAAGTATTATTCATTTTGAGGTGCAGCTGTTAGCATACGCGACTGTGGTATTGCTTTCACTTGCCAGTTGGACCTATCTTTGTAACACACCTCTCCTTACATCCACTCTCCTACCTATTTTCAAGTATTATTCATTTTGAGGTGCAGCTGTTAGCATACGCGACTGTGGTATTGCTTTCACTTGCCAGTTGGACCTATCTTTGTAACACACCTCTCCTTAATCCACTCCCCTACCTATTTTCAAGTATTATTCATTTTGAGGTGCAGCTGTTAGCATACGCGACTGTGGTATTGCTTTCACTTGCCAGTTGGACCTATCTTTGTAACACACCTCTCCTTAATCCACTCCCCTACCTATTTTCAAGTATTATTCATTTTGAGGTGCAGCTGTTAGCATACGCGACTGTGGTATTGCTTTCACTTGCCAGTTGGACCTATCTTTGTAACACACCTCTCCTTACATCCACTCTCCTACCTATTTTCAAGTATTATTCATTTTGAGGTGCAGCTGTTAGCATACGCGACTGTGGTATTGCTTTCACTTGCCAGTTGGACCTATCTTTGTAACACACCTCTCCTTAATCCACTCCCCTACCTATTTTCAAGTATTATTCATTTTGAGGTGCAGCTGTTAGCATACGCGACTGTGGTATTGCTTTCACTTGCCAGTTGGACCTATCTTTGTAACACACCTCTCCTTACATCCACTCCCCTACCTATTTTCAAGTATTATTCATTTTGAGGTGCAGCTGTTAGCATACGCGACTGTGGTATTGCTTTCACTTGCCAGTTGGACCTATCTTTGTAACACACCTCTCCTTAATCCACTCCCCTACCTATTTTCAAGTATTATTCATTTTGAGGTGCAGCTGTTAGCATACGCGACTGTGGTATTGCTTTCACTTGCCAGTTGGACCTATCTTTGTAACACACCTCTCCTTACATCCACTCTCCTACCTATTTTCAAGTATTATTCATTTTGAGGTGCAGCTGTTAGCATACGCGACTGTGGTATTGCTTTCACTTGCCAGTTGGGCCTATCTCTGTAACACACCTCTCCTTACATCCACTCTCCTACCTATTTTCAAGTATTATTCATTTTGAGGTGCAGCTGTTAGCATACGCGACTGTGGTATTGCTTTCACTTGCCAGTTGGACCTATCTTTGTAACACACCTCTCCTTAATCCACTCCCCTACTTATTTTCAAGTATTATTCATTTTGAGGTGCAGCTGTTAGCATACGCGACTGTGGTATTGCTTTCACTTGCCAGTTGGACCTATCTTTGTAACACACCTCTCCTTAATCCACTCCCCTACCTATTTTCAAGTATTATTCATTTTGAGGTGCAGCTGTTAGCATACGCGACTGTGGTATTGCTTTCACTTGCCAGTTGGGCCTATCTCTGTAACACACCTCTCCTTACATCCACTCTCCTACCTATTTTCAAGTATTATTCATTTTGAGGTGCAGCTGTTAGCATACGCGACTGTGGTATTGCTTTCACTTGCCAGTTGGACCTATCTTTGTAACACACCTCTCCTTAATCCACTCCCCTACCTATTTTCAAGTATTATTCATTTTGAGGTGCAGCTGTTAGCATACGCGACTGTGGTATTGCTTTCACTTGCCAGTTGGGCCTATCTCTGTAACACACCTCTCCTTACATCCACTCTCCTACCTATTTTCAAGTATTATTCATTTTGAGGTGCAGCTGTTAGCATATGCGACTGTGGTATTGCTTTCACTTGCCAGATGGGCCTATCTCTGTAACACACCTCTCCTTAATCCACTCTCCTACCTATTTTCAAGTATTATTCATTTTGAGGTGCAGCTGTTAGCATACGCGACTGTGGTATTGCTTTCACTTGCCAGTTGGACCTATCTTTGTAACACACCTCTCCTTAATCCACTCCCCTACCTATTTTCAAGTATTATTCATTTTGAGGTGCAGCTGTTAGCATACGCGACTGTGGTATTGCTTTCACTTGCCAGTTGGGCCTATCTCTGTAACACACCTCTCCTTACATCCACTCTCCTACCTATTTTCAAGTATTATTCATTTTGAGGTGCAGCTGTTAGCATATGCGACTGTGGTATTGCTTTCACTTGCCAGATGGGCCTATCTCTGTAACACACCTCTCCTTAATCCACTCTCCTACCTATTTTCAAGTATTTTTCAGTTGGAGGTGCAGCTTTGAGCCTATGTGATTCTGGTTATGTTTTCTTTTGTGTATTTCATATTGAATAGAATTAATAATTTATTTTATTTTTAAGTATGGAAAAAATACGTAATATGCTGTTTTGAGCACAGAATTTATGCATAAGAAAGAAAAATACCTTAGAATTTTTGACATTCTTGAAAAAGAAGAACGAGTTGTTATTTGAAACAGAAATTCTGAGAAAGTTGTGTGATAGTAAAAGTAAGAAAGAGGTTGAAGATGGTTAGGTTCGGCCATTTCAAAAGATATTCACATTAAGTAGAATAAAAACTCAGAAGTTTCATTGGGAGACTTATGAAATGAACAAGTAGAAGTAGTAGCTAAAATGAACACTTTTTTGTACTGAATTTATAATTAATAAATAAATTTTGTTTTGAAGATATTTTTTATATAAGCTTTCTATTCATTAAACGGTTTTTGAATGTATATGTATTACTTGTAAAGGCCTTTGTATCAAGAAATAATTGCATGGCAATTTTAGAACATGTTTTATTGCCATTTAGCTCCAGTTTGACTTAATAAGAACTACATCACTATAGCTATGAGAAGATATTCCTAATTGAGACAAATACGATCTCCTTAGTAAACAATGAAAACTAAATGTTAAAACCATAAACATAGCATCTTTTTTCATTATATTTTGAGCATTAAGGTGTTTTTTTCTTTTCAAATCTTGAGTTATAAGTCATTAAAATATTTAGTAAGCAGAAGGAATGTGCAAATTTTGTAGTGTAACTGTTTTTACTGTTTGAATCTGTGTTGTTACTACAACTCTAAAAATTATTCAGCTTCTACTTATATTGTTGCCTACGTCATATCTGTACGCTGTATGTGATTCAATAATTTTGTTGAATTTAACTAGTTTTACTTTGATAATTGTCATTAAGTCAAATGAAGTTTTGTTAAGTTTTATTTTTGTAATCAACAAAATTGAAAGTTGTGTATTATGCAGTAATCTGAAAGTAACTACCTTTAACCAATTGAATTTTAACATAATGTTTTATATAAAGAGATGAGAAAGGACTAACTTTGTAACAAATTCTGAAAAATGAACCATGAATTTCCAATGATAATTATTTTCTTAATATGAGGGGGAAAGGTTACTACTTACTTACTTACTAGCCAACGCCCACCCTTGGCTGTCCAGCCATTTGGCGGCGCGCTGACCAGTATAATCGAGAGATCCTTGTGGCCTCTGTCTCATCTGTGGGACTGTGGTCCAGCGACGAGCAAGTGCGAAGGTGCTCAGCTGTCATGGTGCCGCTTCCACATAGGGTGCATTCGGGTGATGGTACAGCATGTATCTTGTGGAGGTGCGCAGCCAGATAGTCATGTCCGGTCGTCAAGCGGAAGAGAGCCACACTCTCGTGTCGTGGCAGTCGACCGTCAATAGGACCGTCCGTTATTAGGGTAGCCCAACTTTTGTTTCGGGATGCTTCAGTTCTAGCAGATACAGTGCTTCTCTGTAATACGCTGTTTATCCGGGCTTTCATTGTAGTGAGGGTAATGGATTGGCACGGCTGTGGTAGTGCCGCTCCTTGCTTGGCCAGTTGGTCTGCTTTTTCATTGCCTTGAATGTTTACGTGGCTTAGGATCCACTGCAGGTGAATTTGCCATCCCCTATCCTGCAAAGTCTCTAGCTTTTGGCGACAGTCCATGGTTCTGTTACAGTCTGTCACTCTATTACTAGATACACCGAGAATTGCTGCCATTGAGTCAATTAAAAAGACTGCCTGGGCGGGTGGTTCTATTTTCTCGAGTTCTGTGGCAGCCGCTAAGATAGCTGCCACTTCGCCATCATAGTTGCATTGGTTACTTCCAACAGCGACAGATCCCTCAAATAAGGTACAATGAAACCCTGCTCCCGTGTGTCCACTTTGTGGCAAGGATGAGCCGTCTGTATAAACATGTAACTATTCGTCTGGTGGGTAGTCGCTGTTGATGGTTGCTATCGCAGCTGTCCTCAGCTCCTCTGGATGGTAATTTATTTTTGCTTTAGTGATTCCGGGTAGAGTCATCTTAACCGCAGGTAGGTGATGGAAAACTCGGTATGGGTTTGTCGATGGGGCTATATTTCCTAGTTCTATATTGTATTTTTTATATAGTTCTTTATAGACAACAAGGGGGGTTTTTTGTGTTTTGAGCCTACTTGTAGCTTCCCTGTAGTTTCCCCATCTACTGTGGTATATTTTTCTACATCGTTCCCAAAAACAGAGACTGAGTTTGTCTCGTCTAACATGGATAGGCTCTATCTGCAGTTGTGCTTCTATGGCAGCTATTGGGGTTGATTTAGGGGCGCCCGTTATTTCCCGCAGTGCGCAATTCTGAACTTTATCTAGTTTTTGAGAAGTTACGCCTGCCGTGGTGATGGTTGCTTCCGAACCGTACTCCAGGATAGGCCTCACGTAGGTTCTGTATGTGGTGGCCAGAACATCTTGGCTTGCTCCCCATGAAGTTGCCGTGAGACGCTTCAATATCCTAGCTCTTTTTGTGGCTCTGTTGGCGCACTCTTCTATATGTGCCCGCCTTGTCATTTTGCTGTCTATTGTCATTCCTAGATACTCTGAGATGCCACTCTCACAAAGCTCGCTTCCCTCTCAGTGCAACTTTATCTCCACGCGTTTTGTGGATAATGTGAATAGTTGGTACAGCGTCTTACTCTTATTTATTTGCATTGCATTTGCTTCGGTCCACGACATCAACTTAGCGATAGCTTGGTTGGCTGCTTCTTCCAGCGATTTCATATTGGACCCAGTGACCCAAAATATTAAGTCGTCTGCATACAACAATGCTTCCACTCCCGGGATAGTCTTGACTGCCTTTATGACGTCATTTATCATAAGGTTGAAAAGACTACAGCTCAGAACCGCTCCCTGTGGTAGGCCCTGTTTTTGTAAACGGTACCTGGATGTTACTCCATCATAACGGACCCGAAATTGTCGTTGTGATGGAAAGGATTTGATCCATTTGAAGAGGTGGCCAGTAATTCCACTCTTCACAACTTTGTGCATTAGCAGTTCTCTCCAGACCACATCATATGCGTTTTTCAGGTCTATCAGCACTGCTAATGTGGACATTTTCCGTTGAAAACCGTCCTTGACATATTGCGTGAAATATACCACTTGGTCCATTGTGCTTCTCTTAGATCTGAAGCCTGCTTGGGCGTCATCGATGGTGTTATGCAAATCGAAGAACTCATTTAGACGTCCCGTGACCAGTCGTTCAGTTATTTTGCTGCAGGTGCTCGTAAGGGCGATTGGGCGGTAGCTCGCTGTATCATTGGAAGGTTTGCCTTTCTTCTGTATGGGGATGATTTCTCCCTTCCTCTACTGATGTGGGACGTGGCTCGTCCAGGATAGGTTTATGATGTCCAAAAGGACTTGTTTTGCTGTTTTACCTATGTTTAGGAGCAGTTCCGGGAGGATTTCGTCAGTCCCAGCAGCCCTCCTCGATTTGGTGAGGGAGAAGGCTCTGTCCAATTCCGCTAAGGAAAATTTCTCATAGCAGATCCGTTGGTCTCTCTTAGTAAGGCATGATATTAGCGGTCCTTTTGAGAGTTCTTTGTATGCACTTCTCGGTTTGTTTACTCTGCTGATCTTTGAGTAATGCTTGCACAGAAGGTTGACAATATCCTTGGCGCCCGTGTATTCCTTGTTTCCTTGTTGGAAGGGTTCTTGTCCTTTCGGGATGGCGTCGTTGTTTAGACGTGAGATAAAGCGGTGAGATTTTAGACCGTCCTTTCTGTAATCCAAGGTGGTAAGGAAGTTGCGAAAACTATTCCTTTTTGCCTCCTTGATCTCTCTATGGAGGTGAGCTTGCGATTTCCTCAGATCGATGCAGTCTGATAGGTGTTTCGATTGCTCTGCTTTTCTTCTTGCATTGTTTCTGGCTGTCCTTAAAGCAGTAAGTTTCTTGTTCCAGAAAGCTTTGTATGTTTTAACCTGCCCTCTAGGTATTGATAAGGATGCACATTTAAGTATCGCTTTATTCATGCTGTCCACCGCTGTTTCCAGTGATTTCCAGTTTATATCCTTCAGTAATGCCTCGTCAGTTAGGTTGCGGTATGTAAGCCAGTTTGCTTTCTTAAAATTCCACCTAGGGAGCCTAGGCATAACCTTGCCATTCTTATCCATAGCTGTTTGGATGAGTATCGACCTATGGCCGCAGACCGCAGCATCATCGAGTAGCTTTACTTTAGTTTTTTGGGCTATATGTGGGTCTACGAGGACTAGGTCTGGTCGGCTGCTACTACCAGAAAAAGCAAGGAAGGTAGGTGGCGTCTCTACAACATCCAGTAAGTTATCATCAATTAAATCTTCCACTTTTTCTCCGGCACGATTTGTTACACCGTAGCCCCATCTTGTGGAGGCGCTGTTGAAATCTCCGACAATGATACTGTTTGGTTGCAATGTTGTCTCTATCAAAAGTGTGGGTAGGACGTTACCAGGTGGGTTGTACAAATTCACAATGCTATACTGCTCGAAGTTTTTCCACACTCTAATCAGGACTATTTCAGATTTGTCAACTTCCTGCATCTCATGCAGCACCTCATATTTTGCTCGTAGGTTTGATTTTATTCCTACTATGATTCCAGATGCGACCTGTCGAGATCGCTTTAATGTGTAGTTTACATAGTTTGCAGTGTTGTAGCATTCCATGTGTTCTGTCGCTGCTCCAGCTTCTACTATAAAGTAAATATCCACGTCGTGCTTAACAACGCTTCGTTTGTATTCTAAAAATTTAATACTGTTGAGACCTCCAGCATTCCAGTATAAGATGCGAAGGCTCGTGTCGAGGTCCTGAGAAGGACCGTTTGCCGTTGCTGATGGCATTTGTGTAAGGTTCTCTTTTTATAGTCAGCGCACTTTAGGCGAACCTTGTGTTGATCGTTCAGTCTAGAGCAGGGGGCACCGCGTGCAGGCGATCAACATCACCCCCCACGAGGGGGAAAGGTAAGATGATCCTAAAAGTTTGATTCAGTGAGAAAATACTAACCTTGTTTTTTCTTCAGGTCATATTGTTCTTTTCCAAAAAAAAGTGAACAGGTTAGTAAAACATGTTTTGTTCTAACAGCATTATAGACACAATCTTGAACTGCATCTTCACTCACAGAGATTATTGGCAATGCTACCAGTACCAAGATGTGTACAGTCCTGACCAAAAACAGCCTAATAATAAACGTCAACATTGGCCTGAAATACATTATAATCACACTCCAGTAACATTTGAAAAGTATCTAACTAGAAATACTTGTCCCATACAAAGCAGAGAAAAGAAGCAGGAGATTGCAACCCGACTTTCTATCCTTATTAAAGGTAATGTCTTTTGAATAACTTTCATTTGCGACATTCTAAGTTTAACTGCTTTTTATTTATCTTATTTTATTCTTTTCAGATACAAAACTATTAAGTCCAATACACAAAGTGTGTCTTGTCTATGATCCAATAATGATGGAACATATGAACAGTAACGATCCGTAAGTAATACATTATTTTTATTATACCCAGATTTGCTTGGGAATGGTAAAATGATCTTAAATACATTTTATATTAAGTTATCTCTTACCTTTCTATTTTTTTGAATAGATAAAACTTGTTTTGGCAATATTTTTAAAATAGCTAAACATAACAACAAAAAATGACATTTACAAGACTTGCGTGTTTAGACAAAAATATTTATAAAAAACTTGAAATCTAATAAAGATTGCACACTATACAAGGTGTGTGCTATAAGACTGGACACTATACAAGGGGTGTGCTGTAAGACTGGACACTATACAAGGGGTGTGCTGTAAGACTGAACACTATACAAGGGGTGTGCTGTAAGACTGAACACTATACATGGGCTGTGCTATAAGACTGGACACTATACAAGGGGTGTGCTGTAAGACTGAACACTATACAAGGGGTGTGCTATAAGACTGAACACTATACATGGGCTGTGCTATAAGACTGGACACTATACAAGGGGTGTGCTGTAAGACTGAACACTATACAAGGGGTGTGCTATAAGACTGGACACTATACATGGGCTGTGCTATAAGACTGGACACTATACAAGGGGTGTGCTGTAAGACTGGACACTATACAAGGGGTGTGCTGTAAGACTGGACACTATACAAGGGGTGTGCTGTAAGACTGAACACTATACAAGGGGTGTGCTGTAAAACTGAACACTATACATGGGCTGTGCTATAAGACTGGACACTATACAAGGGGTGTGCTGTAAGACTGAACACTATACAAGGGGTGTGCTATAAGACTGAACACTATACATGGGCTGTGCTATAAGACTGGACACTATACAAGGGGTGTGCTGTAAGACTGAACACTATACAAGGGGTGTGCTATAAGACTGGACACTATACATGGGCTGTGCTATAAGACTGGACACTATACAAGGGGTGTGCTGTAAGACTGGACACTATACAAGGGGTGTGCTGTAAGACTGAACACTATACAAGGGGTGTGCTGTAAGACTGAACACTATACAAGGGGTGTGCTATAAGACTGGACACTATACATGGGCTGTGCTATAAGACTGGACACTATACAAGGGGTGTGCTGTAAGACTGAACACTATACAAGGGGTGTGCTATAAGACTGGACACTATACAAGGGGTGTGCTGTAAGACTGGACACTATACAAGGAGTGTGCTATAAGACTGGACACTATACAAGGGGTGTGCTATAAGACTGAACACTATACAAGGGGTGTGCTATAAGACTGGACACTATACCATGGGCTAAGCTATAAGACTGGACACTATATAAGGGGTGTGCTATAAGACTGGACACTATACAAGGGGTATGGTATAAGACTGGACACTATACAAGGGGTGTGCTATAAGACTGGAAACTATACATTGGGTGTGTTATAAGACTGGACACTATAACAAGGGGTGTGCTATAAGGCTGGACACTATACATGGGCTGTGCTATAAGACTGGACACTATATAAGGGGTGTGCTATAAGACTGGACACTATACATGGGCTAAGCTATAAGACTGGACACTATATAAGGGGTGTGCTATAAGACTGGACACTATACAAGGGGTATGGTATAAGACTGGACATTGTACAAAGGGTGTGCTATTAGACTGAACACCATATAAGGGGTGTGCTATAAGACTGGACACTATACATGGGCTATGCTATAAGACTGGACACTATATAAGGGGTGTGCTATAAGACTGGACACTATACAAGGGGTATGGTATAAGACTGGACACTGTACAAGGGTGTGCTATAAGACTGGACACTTTACAAGGGGTGTGCTATAAGACTGGACACTATACATGGGCTGTGCTATAAGACTGGACACTATACATGAGATGTGCTATAAGACTGGACACTATACAAGGGGTGTGCTATAAGACTGGACACTATACATGGGCTAAGCTATAAGACTGGACACTATATAAGGGGTGTGCTATAAGACTGGACACTATATAAGGGGTGTGCTATAAGACTGGACACTATACAAGGGGTATGGTATAAGACTGGACATTGTACAAAGGGTGTGCTATTAGACTGAACACTATATAAGGGGTGTGCTATAAGACTGGACACTATACATGGTCTGTGCTATGTGACTGGACACTATACATGGGAAGTGCTATAAGACTGTACACTATACAAGGGGTGTGTTATAAGACTGGACACTATACAAGGGTGTGCTATAAGACTGGACACTATACATGTGAAGTGCTATAAGACTGGACACTATACATGGGATGTGCTATAAGACTGTACACTATACAAGGGGTGTGTTATAAGACTAGGTACTATACAAGGGGTGTGTTATAAGACTGGACACTATACAAGGGGTGTGTTATAAGACTAGGCACTCTACAAGGGGTGTGTTATAAGACTGGGCACTATACAAGGGTGTGCTATAAGACTGGACACTATACAAGGGTGTGCTATAAGACTGGACCCAATACAAGGTTTGTGCTATAACACTGGATACTATAGAAGGGGTGTGCTATAAGACTGGACACTATACAAGGGGTGTGCTATAAGACTGGACACTATACATGGGATGTGCTATAAGACTGGACACTATACAAGGTGTGTGTTATAAGACTGGACACTATACAAGGGGTGTGTTATAAGACTGGACACTATACAAAGAGTGTGCTATAAGACTGGACACTATACAATGGGTGTGCTGTAAGACTGAACACTATACAAGGGTTTGCTTTAAGACTTGACACTATATAAGGGTGTGCTACAAGACTGGACACTTTACAAGGGTGTGTTATAAGACTGGACACTATACAAAGAGTGTGCTATAAGACTGGACACTATACAATGGGTGTGCTGTAAGACTGAACACTATACAAGGGGTGTGCTACAAGACTGGACACTTTACAAGGGTGTGCTATAAGACTGGACACTATACAAAGAGTGTGCTATAAGACTGGACACTATACAATGGGTGTGCTGTAAGACTGAACACTATACAAGGGTTTGCTTTAAGACTTGACACTATATAAGGGTGTGCTACAAGACTGGACACTTTACAAGGGTGTGTTATAAGACTGGACACTATACAAAGAGTGTGCTATAAGACTGGACACTATACAATGGGTGTGCTGTAAGACTGAACACTATACAAGGGTTTCCTTTAAGACTTGACACTATATAAGGGTGTGCTACAAGACTGGACACTTTACAAGGGTGTGTTATAAGACTGGACACTATACAAAGAGTGTGCTATAAGACTGGACACTATACAATGGGTGTGCTGTAAGACTGAACACTATACAAGGGTTTGCTTTAAGACTTGACACTATATAAGGGTGTGCTACAAGACTGGACACTTTACAAGGGTGTGTTATAAGACTGGACACTATACAAAGAGTGTGCTATAAGACTGGACACTATACAATGGGTGTGCTGTAAGACTGAACACTATACAAGGGTTTGCTTTAAGACTTGACACTATATAAGGGCTGTGCTATAAGACTGAACACTATACAAGGGGTGTGCTACAAGACTGGACACTTTACAAGGGTGTGCTATAAGACTGGACACTATACAAAGAGTGTGCTATAAGACTGGACACTATACAATGGGTGTGCTGTAAGACTGAACACTATACAAGGGTTTGCTTTAAGACTTGACACTATATAAGGGTGTGCTACAAGACTGGACACTTTACAAGGGTGTGTTATAAGACTGGACACTATACAAAGAGTGTGCTATAAGACTGGACACTATACAATGGGTGTGCTGTAAGACTGAACACTATACAAGGGTTTGCTTTAAGACTTGACACTATATAAGGGTGTGCTACAAGACTGGACACTTTACAAGGGTGTGTTATAAGACTGGACACTATACAAAGAGTGTGCTATAAGACTGGACACTATACAATGGGTGTGCTGTAAGACTGAACACTATACAAGGGTTTGCTTTAAGACTTGACACTATATAAGGGTGTGCTACAAGACTGGACACTTTACAAGGGTGTGCTATAAGGCACTTTATAAGGGTGTGCTATAAGACTGGACACTATATAAGGGCTGTGCTATAAGACTGGACACTATACAAAACTTTGGAAGTATCCACTGGATGGGGATAAAAATGTATTTATATTAGTAATTTATTTTTCAATGAGAATATTATTTTAAATTAGAGAGTAGGTTTCAAAATGTGCAAATTTTTACTAGGGGGTATCCCAACCTTGACTAATTAATCTGTGATTGGCAGGGTTAAGGACTATCTTAGGGAAGCAGCATCATAAGAAATTATATTATTTTAGCTAACATTTGTACTCTACTTTGTCACGTGGATCATCTGTATCTCTTTCTGCTGAAGACAGATTTCAGTTATCTGCTAGTTTAAATGCCAAAAGATCTGAAATATTGTTAGAAAGTCCTATTACACATTCTAATATGAAAGTTATTATCTATTAGGAACTACAGGATATCATGCTAAACAAGTGTTACTGTGTGAATGTTAACAGCAATATGGTTTCCTTATTTGTAGTATAAAGTTTCTTCAGGTAATCTTACTTGATTTTTATGTAACTTTTTTATTTATTATTTATTTTTTGTTGTGTTTTAGCATTTTAACTTGCAGTTAGAAAATACATAAACACTGTCATTTTTCATTCAACTTTGCTTATACTTGTTAATTTAGGATACTTATTTTGGTTTTGTGAACATACGGTGGTAGGATTGATTAAATTTTCATACAATGGTTCTTCACTAAAGATAATCTGATAATTGTTTTCCATTTAATAAGTAATTATTTTTGCTGAGTTAAATTCTTTTTTTGCTTTGAACTACTTTACTTATCTATACAAAAGAGGATACCTGTGTTACAAATTATTTTATATTCTCGAAGTATAAAAGAATAAATACTTAACTAAGAATATAGATTAACTGGCTTATTACAGAATGTATAATGCATTACAAAGTTGGTGTACAACACAGTTCTTTTGAAAAGTTTTATTCATGTTTTACAGAAAGTCAGAGTTCAAAAATGATTTTTAATTAATAGTAACTTTCCTAGTGAACTATTTATTCAAATATTGTGTAAAAGATAACTTATAAAGATAATGAGTATTGAATTAACACCGTCTTATATTGCATTTTAAAACAGCTACATTTTTTGTAATGATTTTAGAGTGCATCCTGAAAAGCCTGAGAGAATATCATGTGTTTATAACAGGCATTTAGAATATGGAATTTTGGATCGCCTTCATGTTCTTCAGGTAGGGATCCATATATTTTAGAGTAGATTACACATTTTAATACATTATTAACCTAAATATTACTGTTTAAGAATAATTTTATATTATGCTTTGAAAATAAGTACTACCTACCCTTGAATTAACTTTTCTAATCAGTCTTTAATCTTATTAATCTGTTATTATCTTTTCCTAACAATAATAAATTTTCAGGATCTATAAATTTTTTGTTCTGTAAAATTTGCCTCCAGTCATTGTTCATCAAGAGGTTAAGTGAAGGGTTTAATTACAATGGTATTTTGAATATATCTTTTCTTAAACATTATACAAGCTTGTTCAAGATGTAGTTTTGTAGGATATTCAAAGGGGGTGTTGCAGGACTGTATTATTGCCTTTTTAATGTATCTAAACGTATTTCATGAAATTAAATATATGTATTTGTACATACATGTGTGTGTGTGTGTGTGTGTGTGTGTGTGTGTGTGTTTGTGTGTGTGTGTGTGTGTGTGTGTGTGTGTTTGTGTGTGTGTGTGTGTGTGTGTGTGTGTGTGTGTGTGTGTGTGTGTGTGTGTGTGTGTGTGTGTGTGTGTGTGTGTGTGCGTGTGTGTGTGTGTGTGTGTGTGTGTGTGTGTGTTACTGAATTGTGTAGAACTGAGAGCACTGTGGGATATTTCTTCTTCATATAGGATATTATTTAATTGGGAGTTATGGAACTTAAAACGACATTTGTTTGTGTATGAGTTTTATTAGAAGGGGTGAGTCTTTTACAGCTATGCAGAGATTGTTTCTTTACAGTTCAATGTCGGCTGACATGAAACTGTTACCAGTAGAAACTATCCTCAGGTAGCTGAAGCACTTGAAATCAACAGGAAACTTATCATTGAAAACATTAATACAAAACAAATGTTTCCTAGTCTTTTAATATTTCTAAAATTTTTTTAAAAAATTAAATTTATAGTATAAAAAATGGAAATATAACGTATATAATTTTATATTTGTTTGTTAATGTTGTTTTACTTAATGATAAATTTACATAAAACCAAAGTAAATATGTTTGATAATTAAAGTTTTTAATATAATCTGTTACATAGTCAAACTCTTTGCTTATTACAACCATTGGATAAAATATAACTAACACTGCAATGTGATGAGTTATTAGTCAACAAGTTCTTCACTTAAAAATATTTTACTTCTTGAAAAGTTTTTTCTTAATCACTGATGAAGATGGATTGGTAATTGGAAACATTTGATTTAACAGGTGTATTTATGGGAGGATTGTGTTGGTTTCATTTCTAAATAATTGTCTAAACTCTAAAGCCAAGTTCAAATCTTATGTTTATTGCATCTCCTTCAATATAACTCACAAACAAATTTTGTTATAATCCTCTCAATTTGTTCATGTAACCTATTTTTGTTCTGCAATAATTATACTATAATAAATGATGATAAAAACTTTTACTGTAGAGCAGAGAAGCAAATACTGGGGAATTATTACTGGTCCATGATCAGAAACATGTGGAGGAAATGCAAGAGCTTTGCTCACCTGAAGACTTCTCAGAAGAGGCTGTAGTAAGGCGAAAGAAAGCTGAAAAGGACTTGTATAACTCTATTTATATTCACCCAAAGTCTTACAAGTGTGCCAGTTTAGCTGCTGGATCTCTTCTGCAGGTTAGAGTCCCTTAATACACACCCGTTTCTATCTGCCTGAAGGTTTTTAGGTAAAATATAAAACATTCCTGATTTATAATAAATACCATATTTACAACAAATTATACATTTTTGTAAAGGGAATGAAACAAGCTTTCATGAAATTTATACATATGAATTGATTACTTACATATAGATTGTGTTACGTTCTTTTGAAAAATGTATAAAAAAGTAAAAAAAATACAATAGCAACACTGTACTTCACTGCACTTCACTATACATATTTTACATTGGGATTAAAATAAATATTACATGTTATTATATCATTTTAAAGCTAAAAGAAAATGTAATTTAGAAATGTTGGTCTATATATTTACACTACCTTTCGTATTATAATGGGTAGGAGTTGAAGAAATACTTTCAGAGAATAAAAACTGTACAAATAACACTACATTACAATGTAAATAATTTATTTGGTGTGATATAATTTGAAGCTGCTTGAAACACAGACTGTCTTTATCTAAAGCATTACATCTCTTATTAAATAGCTACCTAAAGTGTCTTTAGCCATTTTATTTATAATATAATTACCTCAAACAACAAAAATTAAATGTACTAAATAACCGAAATCTACTATGTAGTAATGTACTAAATCTAAACAAAAATTACACAAACTACAAATTAAATAAACAAAACAACTTATAGATAAAATTTAGAGCAAACAACAACAAACTCGCACTAACGAAACACTCACTATCTGACCAAACCAACATCTGTCAAACAAGTATCTGCTAGATCTTTGTTTTTGTTCGTAAAAGCAACTAATTAGCCGAAAGGTAAAGATTTGTAAAGTAGAATAACCAGTATAAAGACGATGTCGACAAATACCCGGGAATCATGTTGTTATAGAAATAAATACGGGATCCGAAGCTATATACGAGCAAAGCCGACTAGCTTCAACTAAATGTCCCGTTCTGTACTCCGGCATAGGCTTGAAAGTGTTAAGAATCCATTAGATGTTTTCTATACATCACCCAATTACACCTTAGCTTCTCTCAATTGTAATTTATAACAATACTTATTGATTTGTAAATTTAATCACTGTTGAAACTTTTTGAAAACTCAATGTAATTATAGCAAGAATGTCTACGTATTTAGGTGCTATGTTAACCCACAATTACATGTTCATTTCATGACTTCCGTAAATCATCATTTTCTTGAATTCGTCACACAGTCAGTCTTGAATGTAACGAGTTAGAGAGGCTCTACTGTAAATATGTTTAATAATAAAATTTGTTGATATAATCTGCTACATAGTCAAACTCTTTGCTTATTACAACTAATGAATAAAATATAACTAACAGTGTAATATAAGTAATAATAAGTTAACCGTAATAACAGTTAATACAACTAACAGTGTAATATAAGTAATAATAAGTTAACCGTAATAACAGTTAATATAACTAACAGTGTAATATAAGTTTTAATAATAAGTTAACCGTAATAACAGTTAATATAACTAACAGTGTAATATAAGTAATAATAAGTTAACCGTAATAACAGTTAATACAACTAACAGTGTAATATAAGTAATAATAAGTTAACCGTAATAACAGTTAATATAACTAACAGTGTAATATAAGTTTTAATAATAAGTTAACCGTAATAACAGTTAATATAACTAACAGTGTAATATAAGTAATAATAAGTTAACCGTAATAACAGTTAATACAACTAACAGTGTAATATAAGTAATAATAAGTTAACCGTAATAACAGTTAATAATTCTTACTATATAAAGTACTTTATTTCATATTATCGGGTATTTATTTTTATCTAATTTAAATAGGTTAAGGTAATTAATTAAATATTAAAGTATCACTTTGCTTGGGGTAATCTAGAGCAGGGGTTTTCCAAACATTTTGGTACCATGCCCCCCTCCTCTTTTAATGAAAGCTTCCCTTATCCCCTGCATGCCCCCTCACCTTTACACTATATATAAATGGTATGGGTATATAAAAAAAAAAACAAATATTATATATATTGGAAACTATTTATTTATTTATACATACTTTCATAAGAAATATTATATAACATTTTAAATTTTAGTTTTCAAGGTAAATTTTATTGGTAAAACTTGCAATAATATATTGAGGAAATCTATATTTCTAAAAAGAATGCATACATTTCATTTAAATTTTCTAAACACATTGGTCAATAAAATTACCCACGTAAAAAGATATGAATTATAATTTTATTCTTGAATTTTAATAAATTGTGTACTTTGAATTTTAGCTGAATAAGAATTTATCTTATTTCCCAACTCCCCTCCCCCAGCCCCCCCACTTGCTTTCACACCCCCCCCCCCAGTTTGGGAACTCATGATCTAGAGGCTTTAATGAATAAGTTATTTACTCCCCACCTCACAAGCAGTGAATACAACATATTACAGATAGTTATCGTAAAGATAAATATTTGCCATTTTTGTTAGTAAATATCCTACTTTTTTCTTATCTGTCCAATTTCAGTTAGTACCATAAATTTTGTATTTTAAAAATGTTTTTTTAGATACAGCAAGAATAGTAAAGGTAATGCAATTCCTGTGGCAAAGCAAGGTAGAAGCTTGTTTCATTTAATCATAATAGAGAAATATAAACATCCTTATTACACTCTTGCTATTACTTGCGACCAGACTTTTTGTTAACTAAAGGTTGATAAATTGTTAACTGGAGCTGAAGAAGTTGTAAGATGAAAACGTTTCCTCCAAGTGTAAGTTAACAATTCAACAACTTTTAGTTAACAAAAGGTCTGGTCGCAAGTAATAGCAAGAGTGTAATAAGTAATTAACAACCAGCTCGTCATGAACAGCAACAAGATTTTGATATATATACATCCCTAAATGTCTTTTACTAGATATAATCACAATCCAGAAAGTCTTTTCAAATGATTGTCCAATCATCTTGATTACAAACACTATATTTTTTGTCAAATCAAACGCAAAAGGCCCTGTTAAGAATTACAAAATATTATACTCTAAATATTCATTTACAATTTTTGTTTTCAATGCTTTGTACTTAAAAATTTCATTCAGAATATATGTTGAGAATACTTTTCCAGATTGTGTGGATTTTTAATTTTTCAGGCCACACATAGTTTTATTTAATTGTTGACAAATGCAAGGTTGTACTGTTTAATGAAAATTGCTCAACCTATTGTGGATTAAATGATTTGTGTACTGAGCGGGCCAGCAGATCGGGATTAATTGCGAATTCACTGGTTGTTTTAGTTTATTAGATAGATTATTATTATTAAAAAACAAATATCATTATTAATAAAACAAAAATATGAAATAAAATATATAAAATAATAAGTATGTCAAGAAAAGTAATAAAATGCTACTTGTGTTTTGAAGTTTAGCGACTAATCTGCACCCACTTACTACTTTGCAGTCTTTTGCTGACTGTAGTCTCCCAAACTAATTGTTCACATTTGTAAAAGCAATTGTATCTAAAATAATTTCAAAAATATTTCACATATCTTTATTAACAACATGCAAAGGAAACTGTACAGATCTAAGGACTAAATCTGTACCCACTACTACTCTGCAGACTTTCGCTGACTGTAGTCTCTCAAACTAATTGTTCACATTTAATTCACATTTGTAAAAACAATTGTATCTAAAATAATTTCAAAAATATTTCACATATCTTTATTAACAACATGCAAAGGAAACTGTACAGATCTAAGGACTAAATCTGTACCCACTACTACTCTGCAGTCTTTCGCTGACTAAAGTCTCTCAAACTAATTGTTCACATTTAATTCACATTTGTAAAAACAATTGTATATAAAATAATTTCAATAATATTTCACATATCTTTATTAACAACATGCAAAGGAGACTGTACAGATCGATGACTAAATCTGCACCCACTACTACTCTGCAGAATTTTGCTGACTGTAGTCTCTCAAACTAATTGTTCACATTTAATTCACATTTGTAAAAACAATTGTATATAAAATAATTTCAATAATATTTCACATATCTTTATTAACAACATGCAAAGGAAACTGTACAGATCGAGGGACTAAATCTGCACCCACTACTACTCTGCAGACTTTTGCTGAATGTAGTCTCTCAAACTAATTGTTCACATTTAATTCACATTTGTAAAAACAATTGTATCTAAAATAATTTAAAAAATATTTCACATATCTTTATTAACAACATGCAAAGGAAACTGTACAGATCGAGGGACTAAATCTGTACCCACTACTACTCTGCAGACTTTTGCTGAATGTAGTCTCTCAAACTAATTGTTCACATTTAATTCACATTTGTAAAAACAATTGTATCTAAAATAATTAAAAAATATTTCACATATCTTTATTAACAACATGCAAAGGAAACTGTACAGATCGAGGGACTAAATCTGCACCCACTACTACCCTGCAGTCTTTTGCTCACTGTAGTCTCTCAAACTAATTGTTCAAATTTAATTCACATTTGTAAAAACAATTGTATCTAAAATAATTTCAAAAATATTTCACATATCTTTATTAACAACATTCAAACGAAACTGTACAGATCTAGGTATTAAATCTGCACCCACTACTACTCTGCAGTCTTTCGCTCACTGTAGTCTCTCAAACTAATTGTTCACATTTAATTCACATTTGTAAAAACAATTGTATCTAAAATAATTTCAAAAATATTTCACATATCTTTATTAACAACATGCAAAGGAGACTGTACAGATCGATGACTAAATCTGCACCCATTACTAATCTGCAGTCTTTCGCTGACTGTAGTTTCTCAAACTAATTGTTCACATTTGTAAAAACAATTATATCTAAAATAATTTCCAAAATATTTCACATATCTTTATTAACAACATGCAAATGAAACTGTACAGATCTAGGGACTAAATCTGCACCCTCCTACTACTCTGCAGTCTTTCGCTGACTAAAGTCTCTCAAACTAATTGTTCACATTTAATTCACATTTGTAAAAACAATTGTATCTAAAATAATTTCAAAAATATTTCACATATCTTTATTAACAACATGCAAAGGAAACTACAGATCTAGGGACTAAATCTGCATCCACCTACTACTCTGCAGTCTTTCGTTCACTGTAGTCTCTCTCAATTGTTGGTTAAAGCAGTAAAGGCTAGGGTTAGAGCTTGACCTAAATTTCCAGCTGACAATTTAGTTATAATCGTTAGAAAGGCGATGAAAACCATACTCTATTTGTCCTATCATTCCAAGAACTGTTAGAAAGTCGACAAAACCATACTCTATTTGTCCTATCATTCCAAGAACCGTTAGAAAGGCGACAAAATCCATACTCTATTTGTCCTATCATTCCAAGAACTGTTAGAAAGGCGACAAATACCATACTCTATTTGTCCTATCATTCCAAGAACTGTTAGAAAGGCGACAAAACCATACTCTATTTGTCCTATCATTCCAAGAACCGTTAGAAAGGTAACAAAAACCATACTCTATTTGTCCTATCATTCCAAGAACCGTTAGAAAGGCGACAAAACCATACTCTATTTGTCCTATCATTCCAAGAACTGTTAGAAAGGCGACAAATACCATACTCTATTTGTCCTATCATTCCAAGAACTGTTAGAAAGGCGACAAATACCATACTCTATTTGTCCTATCATTCCAAGAACTGTTAGAAAGGCGACAAAACCATACTCTATTTGTCCTATCATTCCAAGAACCGTTAGAAAGGCGACAAATACCATACTCTATTTGTCCTATCATTCCAGGAACCATTAGAATGAGCATAAATATTTTTTACTTCAGTGACAGTTTTGAAAGGCATAAGCAATTGCTTACAACACAAGAAATTGGTTTGCAGTGTTTATCATCTGAAGCATGGAGACAATAACACATTAACAAGGGTCAAGGAGACTAAACCTGCAACCAAAAAAAATCAACTTATTTCCTTGAACTAATGACAAAATAGAGCTGAGCTCATTATACATGCTAAAAAAGTTTTTTGGGACAAATTGAGCTCTTTGTGAAGTGCAATGGGTTGATTTACTTACATATTTTTACTATTTTTAAGTCTCAACTTGAGAAAGGTTAACATATCATATTGTAATAAACACTTTTTGCTTGAGACACATTTAATAAACATCATGATTTGTGGTTTTATCTCCTCTGTACTATTTGAATTAAAGTGACCATATAAATCCTACTCGGAAATGTGTAAAGCTCCCTTCAGCATAAGCTGATCATATATTCATAATTAAATTAAATCATGTAAAACTTATTTATTTTGTACTAAGTTTTAGTATTCTTTAGGTAGTTGACAGTGTTCTAAGTGGGACCAGTGGTTCAGGAGTAGCCATTGTTCGTCCTCCAGGCCATCACGCTGAAGCTTTCGAGCCTTGTGGATTTTGTTTGTTCAACTCTGTATCTATTGCTGCTAAATATGCAATTAAAAATTATAATTTGAAAAGGTAAATATTTATCATTGTATTAATTTTTTTAACTATTTTTAATAATTAAAATTACATTGAAACAATTTAGAAAATTTGTTGATGAAGTAAAATAATATTTGGTTATTCCAAATACAATTCTAAAATATCAAATAAAAATTAAGTTGTGTATAGTTTTTACTATAATTCAATTTTTTTGTATGTGTACTATATGATCAGACAAAGAAACTGCTTTCACTAATTTGGAATGAAACTATATTTTACATAAGCATTATTTTTAATAATATGTAAAATGCTCTTCAGTTAATAAAAATTGAATTAACTCCATTAATTTAATTTAAATATAGTACGTTTGATAATATTTTTTATTATTATTGAGATAAAAAACTTTACAGAAATAAAAATATCATACATACAGTAATTGCAGAATAGTTTCATGTATGTTGCTGGTAAAATGTAACCCTTAGTAGCAGGAAGAATTACTTCCTGTTCTGTAAATATATCGTTAAGACACAATTTACACCTTGTCTAAAACATGGGATGCAATATCCAAAATTCGCTTCAAAAATCATCGGTTGTAATATATTTTTAATGTTTCCCATTCTTAAAAACACACGAGACTTTAAACACAGGAGAAGAGAAATTCAGTCTTTCCTGCCTTGAATCTGATCATTCTGTTTTGGAAAGAAAAAACTTACTTTGCATTTTCTTCCTAAATAGAACTTTTCCATACACATTTTCTTATAGGAGTTTTCTTTCATCCTCATGAAACACCTGTTGTGGTTTTTTTTATAATGATCTATTCAAATCTCCAGGAAATTTGTTTGCTGCTTCAAGATTTCCCAATTACCACAGCAGTTGCCAATTCCCACAATTTTATATTATGTTAATTATACTTTGAAAATTTGTTGTTGTTAATGACAAGCTGGTTGGTAATCACTTATTACAATATAAAATTACTTGCAACCCGATATTACCAAGTGTGAGTTTATAATTTAACGACGTATATTAATAAGATGTCTGGTCGTAAGTAACTTTATATTATAATAAGTAAATTATACCTTTTTTCAAATTTTGGAACAATCTTTGCTCGCCTGGAAATCAAAGAAAGATACAGGATCTTTGTTAATTGTATAGTTTCTTTTACGTAACCCTTATTAATAGAGATAGTAAAATTCTTGTGGATAAATTCTTTATTCAAGGACTTAAACTTGTTTTCTTTCTTTTGAATGGATTGTTAAACTGAGAAACAGAATTATGTCAACAATTTTCTCAACAGCAGATGTACTTTCCTCAACATGAAACTGTCCAAAACTTGCTCAACAGCAGATGTACTTTCCTCAACACAAAAACTATCCAAAACTTGCTTAACAGCAGATGTACTTTCCTCAACATGAAACTGTCCAAAACTTGCTCAACAGCAGATGTACTTTCCTCAACACAAAAACTATCCAAAACTTGCTTAACAGCAGATGTACTTTCCTCAACACAAAAACTATCCAAAACTTGCTTAACAGCAGATGTACTTTCCTCAACACAAAAACTATCCAAAACTTGCTTAACAGCAGATGTACTTTCCTCAACACAAAAACTATCCAAAACTTGCTTAACAGCAGATGTACTTTCCTCAACACAAAAACTATCCAAAACTTGCTTAACAGCAGATGTACTTTCCTCAACATGAAACTGTCCAAAACTTGCTCAACAGCAGATGTACTTTCCTCAACACAAAAACTATCCAAAACTTGCTTAACAGCAGATGTACTTTCCTCAACACAAAAACTATCCAAAACTTGCTTAACAGCAGATGTACTTTCCTCAACACAAAAACTATCCAAAACTTGCTTAACAGCAGATGTACTTTCCTCAACACAAAAACTATCCAAAACTTGCTTAACAGCAGATGTACTTTCCTCAACACAAAAACTATCCAAAACTTGCTTAACAGCAGATGTACTTTCCTCAACACAAAAACTATCCAAAACTTGCTTAACAGCAGATGTACTTTCCTCAACACAAAAACTATCCAAAACTTGCTTAACAGCAGATGTACTTTCCTCAACACAAAAACTATCCAAAACTTGCTTAACAGCAGATGTACTTTCCTCAACACAAAAACTATCCAAAACTTGCTCAACAGCAGATGTACTTTCCTCAACACAAAAACTATCCAAAACTTGCTCAACAGCAGATGTACTTTCCTCAACACAAAAACTATCCAAAACTTGCTTAACAGCAGATGTACTTTCCTCAACACAAAAACTATCCAAAACTTGCTTAACAGCAGATGTACTTTCCTCAACACAAAAACTATCCAAAACTTGCTCAACAGCAGATGTACTTTCCTCAACACAAAAACTATCCAAAACTTGCTTAACAGCAGATGTACTTTCCTCAACACAAAAACTATCCAAAACTTGCTTAACAGCAGATGTACTTTCCTCAACACAAAAACTATCCAAAACTTGCTTAACAGCAGATGTACTTTCCTCAACACAAAAACTATCCAAAACTTGCTTAACAGCAGATGTACTTTCCTCAACACAAAAACTATCCAAAACTTGCTTAACAGCAGATGTACTTTCCTCAACACAAAAACTATCCAAAACTTGCTTAACAGCAGATGTACTTTCCTCAACACAAAAACTATCCAAAACTTGCTTAACAGCAGATGTACTTTCCTCAACACAAAAACTATCCAAAACTTGCTTAACAGCAGATGTACTTTCCTCAACACAAAAACTATCCAAAACTTGCTTAACAGCAGATGTACTTTCCTCAACACAAAAACTATCCAAAACTTGCTTAACAGCAGATGTACTTTCCTCAACACAAAAACTATCCAAAACTTGCTTAACAGCAGATGTACTTTCCTCAACACAAAAACTATCCAAAACTTGCTTAACAGCAGATGTACTTTCCTCAACACAAAAACTGTCCAAAACTTGCTTAACAGCAGATGTACTTTCCTCAACACAAAAACTATCCAAAACTTGCTTAACAGCAGATGTACTTTCCTCAACACAAAAACTATCCAAAACTTGCTTAACAGCAGATGTACTTTCCTCAACACAAAAACTATCCAAAACTTGCTCAACAGCAGTTGTACTTTCCTCAACACAAAAACTATCCAAAACTTGCTTAACAGCAGATGTACTTTCCTCAACACAAAAACTATCCAAAACTTGCTTAACAGCAGATGTACTTTCCTCAACACAAAAACTATCCAAAACTTGCTCAACAGCAGTTGTACTTTCCTCAACACAAAACTGTCCAAAACTTGCTCAACAGCAGTTGTACTTTCCTCAACACGAAACTGTCCAAAACTTGCTCAACAGCAGATGTACTTTCCTCAACACAAAAACTATCCAAAACTTGCTTAACAGCAGATGTACTTTCCTCAACACAAAAACTATCCAAAACTTGCTTAACAGCAGATGTACTTTCCTCAACACAAAAACTATCCAAAACTTGCTCAACAGCAGTTGTACTATCCTCAACACAAAAACTATCCAAAACTTGCTTAACAGCAGATGTACTTTCCTCAACACAAAAACTATCCAAAACTTGCTTAACAGCAGATGTACTTTCCTCAACACAAAAACTATCCAAAACTTGCTCAACAGCAGTTGTACTATCCTCAACACGAAACTGTCCAAAACTTGCTCAACAGCAGTTGTACTTTCCTCAACACGAAACTGTCCAAAACTTGCTCAACAGCAGTTGTACTTTCCTCAACACGAAACTGTCCAAAACTTGCTCAACAGCAGATGTACTTTCCTCAACACGAAAACTATCCAAAACTTGCTCAACAGCAGTTGTACTATCCTCAACACGAAACTGTCCAAAACTTGCTCAACAGCAGTTGTACTTTCCTCAACACGAAACTGTCCAAAACTTGCTCAACAGCAGATGTACTTTCCTCAACACAAAAACTATCCAAAACTTGCTCAACAGCAGTTGTACTATCCTCAACACGAAACTGTCCAAAACTTGCTCAACAGCAGTTGTACTTTCCTCAACACGAAACTGTCCAAAACTTGCTCAACAGCAGTTGTACTTTCCTCAACACGAAACTGTCCAAAACTTGCTCAACAGCAGATGTACTTTCCTCAACACAAAAACTATCCAAAACTTGCTCAACAGCAGTTGTACTTTCCTCAACACGAAACTGTCCAAAACTTGCTCAACAGCAGTTGTACTTTCCTCAACACGAAACTGTCCAAAACTTGCTCAACAGCAGATGTACTTTCCTCAACACAAAAACTATCCAAAACTTGCTCAACAGCAGTTGTACTTTCCTCAACACGAAACTGTCCAAAACTTGCTCAACAGCAGTTGTACTTTCCTCAACACGAAACTGTCCAAAACTTGCTCAACAGCAGATGTACTTTCCTCAACACAAAAACTATCCAAAACTTGCTCAACAGCAGTTGTACTTTCCTCAACACGAAACTGTCCAAAACTTGCTCAACAGCAGTTGTACTTTCCTCAACACGAAACTGTCCAAAACTTGCTCAACAGCAGATGTACTTTCCTCAACACAAAAACTATCCAAAACTTGCTCAACAGCAGTTGTACTATCCTCAACACGAAACTGTCCAAAACTTGCTCAACAGCAGTTGTACTTTCCTCAACACGAAACTGTCCAAAACTTGCTCAACAGCAGTTGTACTTTCCTCAACACGAAACTATCCAAAACTTGCTTAACAGCAGATGTACTTTCCTCAACACAAAAACTATCCAAAACTTGCTCAACAGCAGTTGTACTATCCTCAACACGAAACTGTCCAAAACTTGCTCAACAGCAGTTGTACTTTCCTCAACACGAAACTGTCCAAAACTTGCTCAACAGCAGATGTACTTTCCTCAACACAAAAACTATCCAAAATTTGCTCAACAGCAGATTTACTTTCCTCAACACGAAACTGTCCAAAACTTGCTCAACAGCAAATGTACTTTCCTCAACACTATACTGTCCAACACATCAACTGCAAGCAACATCACTTTTTTCCAAAAATTTTATTTCAATTTCATGAAAACCAAATTCTTACTGATAAATATTATATATATCATCAGTGAAAACGTCACCGTAAGAAAAACAAAACAAACAATCCTGGATTATTATATTCATGGAAATGTTTAACTACTCCAGTTGCCCTGCATAATAGAAAAGTTAATGGCTCATTCAACATCATTGTCCATTTTCAAACCCTACTTTGAAATATAATCTATGGTGGTAGATTGTAGAGTTAAATAAATAACCCAATGAGAAGTGTGTTTTATTTAACATTCAAGAAGCTACAAAGGAAAATACTATGTCTATCATTTGAAAGTAGTTGGAAGTTGAAAATCCAGGTTGTTAGGAATGGAAAAATCCTGGTGTCTTATTATAAAACTGATAGTTCTGTAATCTTGAGACTGATTTTGAAATCAAGATGATTTTGAAATTTATTACTGGCATTTTGGCAAAAAATTGTTTCACATTTACCCTTAATCCATGAACATCAAATATGAAAAAACAGTATTTCAGAGAAAGGGACAAGTCATCAGATCCAAAGTTTGATCATTAACCAGATTGCTTCACCAATTAGTTAACATATATCCTCACTAACACAGAGAAACTCAAGCCCATGCAGCATGAACATACAAATTAATCATAATAATAACCCAATATCCACAAGTAATGAATTTACTAACTATAAATTATTAATTAATGTATATTTCAATTACACAATAACCATCCTACATATTCCAGAATGATTTCTCTGAATGAGAATGGTTGCTGTGTAGTTAAAATGTGCATTAGGTGATGATTTATAATTGCTGTAGATATTTCTTGTTGTGGATATTGAGTTAATATGATTGATCAATTAATTTTCAACAGTTGCTCAAGGTAACAATAAGGGAAGAACAGAGTTAAAGAATAGGTTTGAGAATAGAATCATGGATTCTCAGTCAGGATATTTGCAGTAAGATATTGCAGGTATATTGAAGTGAGATTAAAAGACTAATCGAAATTATGAGATGAATGTCAGGGAGGGATATTTATTAATTGATTTTGCTTGTAGATGGGGGAAGGAGAATAGACACATTGAGCAAAGAAAAGGCTTCAAATTGATCTTGTTTAACCAATGGAGACTAATCTAGTATTTATTTCATTCATTGTATATATTGGTAGTGTATATTTCACATTCTTAGGCCACATTATCAGTGCTTATTCTGATGGATTAATACCGAAATTACAAATTGTCTTGAACTATCCTTCTTGAGCAAAAATTAAAAAATTGGTGTTACTTTCCCCTTACCCTAAGGGGTATATTATGTCGGTAGATGATCTTTTAAGGTACCGTGGCAAAAGAATGCCATATGTAAATTATTTTTATAAAATAATTTATTTAGTTACTGATATGACAACTTCTCTAAACTAACTTTATCACTCGTCTTGTCTAAGTTTTGTCATTATAACCTTAAATATTGATTTTTACAATTAATTATATTTATTGTTTTATTACAAAAGCAAAATGTAGTAATGAAAACTACACTAATTCATTCAATGAAATGAGCCTCTAATTTCGGTTTCATCTGTTTTTAAATCTACTCTTATTATCTGTTTCTTGACAAAAAGGAATAAAACTCAGTTTGAAATAAAAATCCTGCAAGAATTAATTAATGCGTATTTACATATACATACATTTTCAAGTTACAGCCTAAATGAGAATACACCTTGCCCTAGAAAGGGTTTCAGCTTTGATAATGCTTGAATGGGAAGTAAATAGGATTTTAATCATATTTTGTGTTAATTTGTATGGTGGGGCTTAAGCGACTAATTCCTTCATAGCTGAAGTGCTGTTTTTAAAACAGAAAATATTTTTGACAGATTTAGCTACCCACTAATACTTAGTCTTGGACAGTGAGACTTCAGTCTCACTGGGAGCACCATAAACCATTAAGTTTATTTTTATGAATGTAAATGGTAAGAGTTTCTTCTGACTCAGCAGAATAGGCTTATGAAATGCTGCATTGATCTTGCTGAGTCCTATTGTAACTAGGGATGGACCGATTCCTAAAATTTTTTGTTCCGATTTCAATTCTAAAATTTTTCTTCCGGCTCATTTTTTTAGAGTTATATATGATATTCTCTGATAATAAATTTAGTTAACATCTTGGTTATGTGGTGAAGCCTTTTGAAAGTTCTGTTTTAATTTAATAGGCTACAGAAAACATTCAACCTTCATTTATAAGTAGGAGTTTCTGAAAGCATGACAAACATATTGGATAGAAGTAATAATTTATTTTAAATTACAAATATGAACTTCACTTCACAATCACAATATAACTTCAGTAATAGCCATTTCAGTTTCTATAACTGGAGGAATTGCAACTACTTTTTCTTTGTTTTGTTTTGACATCTATAAAGCGGTGGTGGCCAGAGACGGGGAGACAGAGAGTCAAAACCGCTTGAGTGACAGTGAGATGAGCACTGACAAAAACAAGAATCGGAGTCGGCACTTTAATCAATGGAGAAATGAGTATCGGCAATTTCTAGATACCATTAGAATCAACGATTCCTGGAATCAAGTCAAATCGACCCATCCCTGACTCTAACAATCAATTAACCTTTTAGATAGTACAGCTTTTTGAGGCAGTTTGTAATAACCTCAATCCTAATACCTTACAACGACCTGATTGTTTGGATTTGTCCTTGTCTACAGGTGTTCTTCCCGTTTATTTACAATTATTGTCCTCTACAGTATACTGACAACTCATTTCTATTAATTGATGTCATTTATCATTGCACCAATAGTAAACATTATAAATATAATTTGAAAGACACAATACTTTTAGAACTCTAAAGTCTCATAAAAAGAATCTTTGCCTGTTGTTTTGAAGTACAAAAACACAGATCTTCTGAACATAAAGTGTTGTGTTGTAGAATACTGTTATTAGATTGGGATGTCCACCATGGTAATGGAACGCAACGGATATTTGAATCCGATCCTTCAGTTCTCTATATATCTATTCACCGCTACGACCGAGGTAACTTTTTCCCTGCCTCTTTGGACGCAGCAGCAACAGTTGTAGGAACTGGTCCAGGCGTTGGATTCAATGTAAACATTCCTTGGAACCAGGTAAACTTTTTTTATAACAATTTTTTTTTTTTAATTAAAATTTTTGTACTTACGAATTATTATAAAATTAATTGAAAAGATGAATAGTTTTATTCAATCAGTGGAACCTTATGTTTCAGTACCATTATTTAGCTGCTTTCCAACATTTTACTTTACAATCTACTGGTAGATTTATTCTGGAAATTGTATTTAATTCATAGTCTGCCTTTTTTTATGTCATATCTTATTTTTTTAATTGATTTAATCAACCTAATTCTTATCATTATAAAATTGTATTAGTTGTATTAAAAATTTACAATATCTAGTCGTTTGATATTAATGTTTAAAATGTTTTTATAATCAATAATAATGTTGCAGAAAGGAATGGGCAATGCAGAGTATATTGCTGCTTTCCATCAGATTATTTTGCCAATTGCTTATCAGTTCAATCCTGAACTGGTCTTAGTCTCAGCTGGCTTCGATGCAACTGTTGGGGATCCTCTTGGAGGTGAAGTTTCTGATAAATAGATTAAGAATAAGCTAATTTGTTAATATTTGGTAAGCATAACTTTAAGAATCTTATTGGCCTTTCAAGACCATTGTATTTAGTGGCATAGCCAGGACGATCTTTGGGGGGGGGCAAGAGATGAAACCCTCCCAGAGAAATTTTGGACATTTTTATCTCTATAAATCATATTTTATGCTACTTTGGCACTTAAAATTACCCCATTACTGGGTCGTCGGAAAGCTGTTTCGCTAAAAACTTAGCGCTGGTTTTATAGGGTAACATTTTTCTCCTAAAATTAATTTGTTTGAAGGGGGCACGTACTCCCCTCTGGGTATGTCCCTGAATATAGTATTGGTTTACTTTTAAAAATTCATTAAAAGCTGTTTTATAAATTCTGGAGAACTTGCTATTTTTGAGTCCTGTAACAATTTTGCAAATAACAAAAATATTTATAATAATGAGATAAGTTGGACAAAAATTACAATTTTAATTTTTTAACTAAAATTAGCCTTCTCTATCATAAATGGCACGAAATAATATTATCCTATTATTATATTATTTATTAATTCCTATCAGGAAATTTCAAAACAATAGGTTTTAAGATAAATGTAAACATACATAGGATGTTTGTGAACATGTAAAATTTGATCAAATTACCATGGGGCAAGACTGTATCAGACATTGCAAAACCCTGAATCATGAAATATTATTATTGAACGGCTCAACCTTAATTCTTTGTTACTAGTATTAGTGGAAAGCTGTTTCATCAGCAATATTTTAAGCTTGATTAAGCATAAATATGTATTTTCTATGTAACAAAAAATTGAATTTTTTTGAAATTTGAATAAAGGGTCCAAAACAAATTACTATTTGTTTGGCAAAGAAGATACAATAATGATATGAAAAAAATATCAAGAAATTTTTTTCATTTGTCAAATTTTAATTTCACAAATGTTACAAACAAGTAGGATAAAATTGTTTGCAACTTTTGATGGTTTAAAAAGGTATAATTTTGTCGTTATTATTTATTTATTTTGTACACCTAGTGTAAAATATAAGGGTATTATGTTTCGTATATTATAGACAAGTGCCTATATTAGGTTATTTTTGAGACCACTGTATTTTATTTTCAGATTAATAGTTTCAGTGTGGTTACACATGCCTGAGTTAAATTATTTTCATTCCTGTACATAGTAGATTTTTTAAACAATGACAGCTCATAATGTGCTGCTTAGGTTAAAATATAACAAGGTGTATACTACCAAGCCACTTTCATATCTAATTTGGCCTTTATATTTTTTCCTAAAATAGGCTTTCTTTATTCCAGTCATTTAGCCATGAAATTAATTTATTTGAATTGTTATAGGCTGCAAATTGGCTCCTGAAGCATATGCCCACTTTACTCAGTTATTGTGTCCATTAGCTGTTGGCCGTCTAATCTTATGTCTTGAAGGAGGATACAACGTAACTTCCACATCTTATGCCATGACATTGTGTACTAAGACCTTATTAGGGGATCCTGTACCTACCCTTGAAATTAACACAGTTCGTCATAGTGCTGTTAGTGATATTAAAACTGTTCTTGAAGTTCAGTCAAAGCATTGGTCAGCTCTCTGTTTTAATAAGGAACTGCCTGATAGAACAGTTCTTTCTGTTGAACAGTCCCACTGGAACAATGCTACTGAACTACCTGATAGAACAGTACTTCCAGTTGAACAGTCCCACTGGAACAATGCTACTGAACTACCGGATAGAACAGTACTTCCAGTTGAACAGTCCCACTGGAACAATGCTACTGAACTACCTGATAGAACAGTACTTCCAGTTGAACAGTCCCACTGGAACAATGCTACTGAACTACCCGATAGAACAGTTCTTTCAGTTGAACAATCCCACTGGAACAATGCTACTGAACTATCTGATAGAACAGTACTTCCAGTTGAACAGTCCCACTGGAACAATGCTACTGACGACATGAAACTCCTGCAAAGAGATGAACTAATACAACCGTCAGTAGTTGATTTTAATGAAGAATTTAAATGTTTATCTGTACATACTGCACAAAAATGTGAATTAGGAGATCATTTATTAGATTTAATTGTTGAAGATCAGTTACCAGTAGAGTTGGATAAATTACAAAAAACAGAATTGTTGAAAGGAGAAACAAAAATTGCTGATTTTCCTAATCAAAACGAAAGTAATGAAAAGAACTTTTCTGGAGCCGGAGGGTCATCCGAAGTTGCTGGTACTTCTTCAGGAAATACTTCTCAGCCTAAGCCCACATTGACTGACTTCTTAATAGAAAACATGGATGTAAGAATAATGTATACTATGCATATGTCATAGATGATTAATTTAATCTCAATGTTCTTTAGTTTTTAATTTAAAGTTGTATTTAAAAAAAAGCATGTTAAGATTTTGTATATTTATCATTCTTATATATGTTACAGCCAAAGTGATTATTTTAGGCATTTTATACAATACCTAGGCATTCTATACTTTGCCTAGTAGCTTTAGTCAACGGCTCAAATGAGAATGATTTCATAAAATTTTACATAGTTTGCCTAGGCATTATATATGTCTAGGTAATATATATAACGCCAAACGTTTATCAGGTAAAATATTTCACAAATGAACTTCATACCAAATAAATATGAAAGTTGAATGTTGCTACAATCTTTTAAATAACAATGTAAACAAAAAAGACTTAAAAATTTTAAATAAATTGTCTGGAATTAATTTCAGTCATGTTTGCAAACCAACAACATTTTTAAGAAAATTTAATACTTATTACAACAGGAAAGAGCACTGTGACACTTTAAATTACACTTTGAGTTGCAGGTGCATCTAACGAAACCTTGGACGCTCCCTAAAGATAAGGCTTTAGCTGCACATCCAAGTTGGGTTTCAGCTCCAGGAAGTTGCAGCTCTGCCTGAGTCATGGCAGACATTGTATAGAGTGCCCAGGCAAAGTATGAAATGCAATTTGTTTAATACTTTGCCAGTCAATTCTGGGCAATATATAGAATGACTAGGCATTCTATGGAGTGACTTTCTCGTTTCATTTTTAATAGACCAAATGAGGGTTCCTCTTGCCATTACCAGTAGTTCAACTGTCATTGTGTACCCAAAAACCCCTCTCTCCAGGCTTACATTCCACCCAAGGTCTGCTCTAGGAAACCTGCTTATTATAATAGATCTAATAATTCTTGTTTACTTTTGTAGCATTGGATGTATTCTATGTACTTTGAAACCCTGTTTAACTTTGCTACCTATTCTAAGATTGCTCAGGCAATATATGACGTATTCTATGTACTTTGAAACCCTGTTTCACTTTGCTACCTATTCTAAGATTGCTCAGGCAATGTAGGACCTACTCTATGTACTTTGAAACCCTGTTTCACTTTGCTACCTATTCTAAGATTGCTCAGGCAACGTAGGACCTACTCTATGTACTTTGAAACCCTGTTTCACTTTGCTACCTATTCTAAGATTGCTCAGGCAACGTAGGACCTATTCTATGTACTTTGAAATCCTGTTTCACTTTGCTCCTTATTCTAAGATTGCTCAGACAACATAGGATGTATTCTATGTACTTTTCAACCCTGTTTCACTTTGCTACCTATTCTATGTACTTTGAAACCCTGTTTCACTTTGGTACCTATTCTAAGATTGTTCAGGCAACATAGGATGTATTCTATGTACTTTGAAACCATGTTTCACTTTGCGGCCTATTCTAAGATTGCTCAGGCAACATAGGACGTATTCTATGTACTTTGAAACCATGTTTCACTTTGCGGCCTATTCTAAGATTGCTCAGACAACGTAGGACGTATTCTATGTACTTTGAAACCCTGTTTCACTTTGGTACCTATTCTAAGATTGCTCAGGCAACGTAGGACCTATTCTATGTACTTTGAAACCCTGTTTCACTTTGGTACCTATTCTAAGATTGTTCAGGCAACATAGGATGTATTCTATGTACTCTGAAACCCTGTTTCACTTTGGTACCTATTCTAAGATTGTTCAGGCAACATAGGATGTATTCTATGTACTCTGAAACCCTGTTTCACTTTGCTACCTATTCTAAGATTGCTCAGGCAACATAGGACGTATTCTATGTATTTTGAAACCCTGTTTCACTTTGGTATTTATTCTAAGGTTGTTCAGGCAACATAGGATGTATTCTATGTACTCTGAAACCCTGTTTCACTTTGCTACCTATTCTAAGATTGCTCAGGCAACATAGGATGTATTCTATGTACTTTGAAACCCTGTTTCACTTTGCTACCTATTCTAAGATTGCTCAGGCAACATAGGACGTATTCTATGTACTCTGAAACCCTGTTTCACTTTGCTACCTATTCTAAGATTGCTCAGGCAACATAGGACGTATTCTATGTACTCTGTAACCCTGTTTCACTTTGGTACCTATTCTAAGATTGTTCAGGCAACATAGGATGTATTCTATGTACTCTGTAACCCTGTTTCACTTTGGTACCTATTCTAAGATTGTTCAGGCAACATAGGATGTATTCTATGTACTCTGTAACCCTTTTTCACTTTGGTACCTATTCTAAGATTGCTCGGGTAACATAGGACGTATTCTATGTACTCTGAACCCTGTTTCACTTTGCTGCCTCTTCTAAGATTGCTCGTGTAACATAGGACGTATTCTATGTGCTTTGAAACTAAGCCAAAACGTGCACTAACAGTTTGTAGCCTAGTGCCCCGAGTCTTGCTTGATACTCCCAGGTCATTATAACTTCAGCCCACATTTCATAGCCATAGAGCAACATTGACTACCCACGTTGAAAAGTTAAACATAACATAATAAAAACAAATTGTCCAAGAAATTACTTGAACTGCAAACATATTGAAATTATAATATATTTGCCATATTCACCGTTCATGATTATTACTAATAAGTTAGCATAAGTAGTTTTTTTACTAATTCCAAAAATAATGTTTTAACAATGCCAAATTTGTTTCATTTTTTATATTGACAGCTATTTTTTTCAAATCATTACATATATTACTTAAAGTATACAAAATAAAATTTTAATTGTTATAGATGTAAGTATTGAGGCTTTTAGGTCGTATTCTTTTTACACAAACATAGATTGTCCAATATTTTCAGTATTGCAATTCTTGCAGATGTGCAGCATTTTATGAGGCAACTATTGGAAGCCAATCATATTTTTTGGTTTATTACCAGAAAGGGGGTGTTGATTTTTCAGGCTGAACCATTCATTTCTTAGTTTTAATGTAGTTTATTTAGTTCATTGTGCTCTCACCATTAGAATTTGTATGCTCATCAATGTATGTGTGTGTGTGTGTGTGTGTGTGTGTGTGTGTGTGTGTGTGTGTGTGTTACATGTATATATATTATGTCTATGTTATTGGTGTATTTGTTATTGGTTATTTTGTTATTGGTGTATAACAACAAAATAGAAAAAATAACATATATATACAACAAAGAACAATACAGTCCAACATTCAAACCAAACAACAAAATAATAAAATATCTTAAAAACACAAACCACAAAACAAATACAGAAAAACATAACCTATCAGGAATCTACAAAATTACATGTAACGACTGCAACGTGTTTTACATAGGGAAAACAACCAGATTATTTAAAATAAGATTTGAAGAACATTACAGAGCATTCAAAAATAAAAATACAAAAGCATCAAATGTTGCTTTACACTTAATATTACATTAACATGAAATAACAAATTACAAAAATATCCTAACCATACTTGAAATAAATAATAACCCAATAGAACTTAGAAAAATACCACATTTATAAAAACATACACAACATTTTAATGAACCTACAGACAACGTACTATTCAAAAACATTATACACGCGGCTCAAGAAGAAACATGTATGACGTCAACAAATACCAACATCACGGACCGAACATCCACACCAGAAAAATAGAGAATATTAATTCAGTGATTCGACAATGGTCAAGTGACTGAAAGGTAAAATTATTGCACTTAGTGGTGGAAAAGGTTATTTACAATTAATAATAATAATAACTTCATATATATATATATATATATATATATATATATATATATATATATATATATATATATACACACACACACATATAATTTGAAACATTGTTTCATATTTGTATTCATAACATTAACATAACGTTTGTCGAAATAATTTTTTTTCAATCATGATCGATGTAAAGTATCTTATTATTAGTATCTATCTACTCCTCCCACGTATTTACTGTAAGATAAAATTACATCAGGCTTAGAAAGAGCTTATTTTTCTCAAACTTTTTAACTGTTCTGGTCACTTAGCTGATAAGGATGAAACTAGTATTGGTTTTTCTAATTTCTCTGTGGCAAAAAAATGGGGAGTAAAACCTTTATTGGTATAGCTACATAAAGTTAGTAATCTCTTTACTACAAAGTAACCTGAACCCAATTTTTTCTCTTTTTGTTCTGTATCATAATGATGTGTATGTACCTTTGTAGAAATAAAAAAGGTCCAAGGCAGTAACTAACATCCACAAAACAATTATTTTACAACTGTACGCATTGTACTGTAATTTCTCTATTGTGACTAAATTTTACAGATACTGCTAAAAGAACAAGCATTTGCAGTTTGTCCAAAAAGGGACTGTCCTCATTTACCATCTGTAAATCCAGTTCCTGCTTCAGGAATTGATGTCAACTTACCATGTGCAGAGTGTTCTTCTACAGAAGAAAACTGGATTTGTTTGACATGCTATTCTGTGAGTTTAAAATCTCTATAAATCTTTCCTTGGCCTCTGAATGAAATATCTTTAAATATTTATAAGTTGTACAAGAAAAAATCTTAAGTTACATCTAAATGTATTTATTGATTTTCTTGGTTGATAATTATATGGCATTTATCTTATTCTTATTTAATTACATAGTATCTACTAAATTGCTAAAATAGTCATTGTATTAGTATCTTGTTTGTGTCTCTAAAATGCTGAATTTCAATACACAATACATATGCAAAATAGAATGCCAACACATTTAGAATATATTATCAATAACTTTACTCTAAAAGAGAGCAAGGAACAAAATTCGATATAAATGTGTTGAAAATCGGCTAGAAATATTACTAGCTAAGCTTGTATATAGTGCACAGTAATTTTTAAGTTTATATACAGAACTTTTAAATTTTACTCTAATTTTACTGCATGGTTAAGGATTAGTTATACTTAACAGAGACCAAATATTCCATTTTAATTTATTATAATAAACTTTTATAAATCCCCTTCTTTTAAATCAGTTTTCAAATGTTTTTTTTTCATATTTCTAACCTTCAA
The DNA here is from genome assembly GCA_036971475.1 of Prosapia bicincta. Lineage (NCBI taxonomy): Eukaryota > Metazoa > Arthropoda > Insecta > Hemiptera > Cercopidae > Prosapia > Prosapia bicincta. The sequence goes on along the minus strand of JBAIZL010000066.1, from coordinate 1,048,388 downwards.
AAAAAGTCATTTCAGTTAATCTGATTAAATCTAAATAAAAATTAATTTTTCATTTCTATAATTTTAATTGAAGTTTTTAAAATATGAATTAAAAATGATAAAATATTTTCTGTGATTGTCAGTTTTCTTTAGTCTATTAATTTACTTCTGGCTAGCTTATATTTTTATAAAACTAAATCTATTCTAACCAATATAGCAGTTATACCAAATTATAGCAATATAGGAATACTTTCTAATATACTATAGTTTCTATTTTACAAAGAAACATTGTTATTATAAAGTTGTGTGTGTTTGTTAAAGTGGTGTCAATTTGTATTACTTTTTTAAAATTTTACCTGCTATTCTGGTTTATAACATTTATAATCATTTATTTTGTTTTGAAATTTTTTCAATAACATCTAGAATTTTAAAAATACAAAAATCTTGAACTCAGTCTTTGTTCAAGATTACCAAAGAGTAGAGTGGGTTTGACATTTCTCTTGAAAAGAGTTTAGCAGCTGAAAGACAAAATAGTATCATTGTCTCATGAGAAATTGTGGTTGGTGGGGAGTGAAACGATGTAAGATAGTGCCTACACTTTCCCAGACTACATCCTATAACTCCAGTAGTGAAATATAAGTTATAAGAAGAGAGTCATAAATTTTAACAGATATTTCAAGATGTCAGTGTCTTTAAAAATGACATGTATTTTCCATGCCACCATAATGTGCATTGTGGACCATTGAAATTAGTCACACACCTTGAATTTACAAGATTTTAGTTAGAAGTAGGCTGAGAGTTGATAATTTAGTCTAATCTCTGAGGATCAGTAAATGGATCTCCATTCATATGAGATTATTAAAAATGTTTTAAATAATTTAACCTTTTCAAGCCTATGCCAATGTATAGCTCGCGTTCCGGTATTTATTTCCACAGCAACGTAAATCCCTCGTATTCTGATTCTTTATATTGGTTATACTACTTTACATGTCTTTACTTTCAGGCCATTCAGAGTTTATTTTACGAACAAAAACTTATTTGATCAAGTGTGGCAATTAAGAGCTATCAGACATTTGTTTAACAGATGTTGATTTGGTCAGATAATGAGTGTTTTATTAATGTGTGTTGTTTATGTTTCAAGTTTGTTGTCGTTTATTCTAAATTTTATCATTTTAAAGTTATCTTTCAGTTATTTAGTATATTTAATTGTTATTGTTAGAGATATTATATAATTGATATAGTGGCTAAAGACATTTTGGGAAGCAGTTCAATACAAGATATATTGATTTCAGACAGTAACAATGTCAGTGAAACCAATCTTGGCCGAGGTACAATCGACTTATCTTTTATTGATAAACTGAACGGAATTGAAAATGACCCGATTTTTAATGACAAATTTTAGACTTTATTTGTTTTTTAAATTTAAAAAGAAATATTTCTAAATTACATTTTTTTTTAGCTTTAAAATATACATGTAATATTTATTTTCATTCCAATGTAAAATACATGTAGTGAAGTGAAGTGATGTACAGGGTTGCTATATACGTTTTGTTGACCTTTTTATACATTTTTCAATCGAGCATCTATTTGTAAGTAATCAATTCATATGTATATATTTTCTGAAAGTTTGATAAATTCCCTTTTCAGGAATTTTTTTTAATTTGACCTAAAACATCCGGGCAGATAGAGTAGGGCACCTACTAAGGGGCTAGACTTTAAAGTGTTAATATTGTAAACCTTTTTGTTTTATTGATTATCAAATGTATATTGTTTTTTCAATCTTTAATATTGCTTGGTATTGTAAAAATTTTATAAAACATTCTCTTGAATTTTCTACAATTTGAGATAAACAAAACAATTTTGTGACTCAATGCTAAGTTACCATTATAAAGGACCCTTTATTATTATTTTTTGTTGTTAACCTTGTATAAAAATAAATTGCATCACCAGCTAATGATTAAATATTATAAAACCATTATTTTGTTTTATAGGTTTTGTGTCTAGGTTGTTGAAATACAGAAGCACACATCTGAATATGTATGTTTTAGGTACATTGTGGAAGAGTTATTAATGAACACATGCTCTTTCATTCAGCTGAATCCACACACCCTCTAGTCCTTGGTTTTGCAGATTTATCAGTTTGGTGTTATGGATGTGATGCATACATAGATAATCCTGTAAGTATACCTTTAAGTGTTAATTTATGGTTAATTGAGTTAAACAGCATACATATTTGGACTAGATAGGAGACTGACAGACTTACCTCGTGGCAATAGTCCAAAACTGCAATCTCTTGGAAATAAATTTATTATTTATTTATAGATTTATCTATTTCCAAGAGATTGCAATTTTGGACTATTGTCACTAGGTAAGTCTGTCAGTCTCCTATCTAGTCCAAAAATTCCTAAATAAGTTTTAAGGTCTACTAGAACTAACCTAAATATATATATATATGAAGTTATTATTATTACTTGTAAATAATTTTGTCCGCCACTAAGTGCAATAATTTTACCTTATGTGATGAGGCACCTTTCGGTCACTTGACCATTGTTGAATCACTGAATTAATTGTCTCTATTTTTCTGGTGTGGATGGTTGGTTCGTGATGTTAGTATTTGTTGACGCCATACATGTTTCTTCTTGAGCCGCGTGTATAATGTTTTGAATAGTACGTCGTCTGCATATGTTGTCTGTAGGTTCATTAAATGTTGTGTATGTTTTTATAAATGTGGTATTTTTCTAGTGAGTTTAGTTCTATTGGGTTATTATTTATTTCAAGTATGGTTAGGTTATTTTCGTAATTTGTTATTTCATGTTTATGTGATATTAGGTGTGCTGCAACATTTGATACTTTTGAATGCTCTATAATGTTCTTCAAATATTATTTTAAATGATCTGGTTGTTTTCCCTATGTAAATGCGTTACAGTTGTTACATGTAATTTTGTAAATTCCTGATACGTTATGTTTTTCTGAATTTGTTTTGTGGTTTGTGTTATTAAAATATTTTATTATTTTGTTGTTTGGTTTGTATGTTGGAGTGTAGTATTCTTTGTTGTATATATTATTTAAAATAGTAGATTATTTAAAATAAGATTTGAAGAACATTATAGAGCATTCAAAAACAAAAATTCAAAAGTATCAAATGTTGCAGCACACCTAATATCACATAAACATGAAATAACAAATTACGAAAATAACCTAACCATACTTGAAATAAATAATAACCCAATAGAACTAAACTCACTAGAAAAATACCACATTTATAAAAACATACACAACAATTTAATGAATCTACAAACAACATATACAGAAGACATACTATTCAAAAACATTATACACGAGACTCAAGAGGAAACGTGTATGACGTCAACAATTACCAACACGACGGACCGAACTTCCACACCAAAAAAATTGAGAAAAAGTAATCAGTGGTTCGACAATGGTCAAGTGACCGAAAGGCGCCTCATCACACAAGGTAAAATCATTGCACTTAATGGTGGAAAAATTACTTACAATAGTAATATATTAACTTCATAAAGTCAGTGTAACGAAAAAACAATGGATAACGTAATATATATATATACATAGGAAAAACATCCAGAACATTTAAAATAAGATTTGAAGAACATTATAGAGCATTCAAAAACAAAAATTCTAAAGTATCAAATGTTGCAGCACACCTAATATCCCATAAACACGAAATTACAAATTACGAAAATAACCAAACCATACTGGAAATAAATAACAACCCAATAGAACTAAACTCACTAGAAAAATACCACATTTATAAAAATATACACAACAACTTAATGAATTTACAAACAACATATACAGAAGACATACTATACAGAAATATCATACACACAGATCAAGAAATAGTGCGCGTAACTTCAACAAACACCGGCTTCACGGACGTAGCATCCACAGCAGAGAAAAATCAGTGATTCGACAATGGTCAAAGACCGAAAGGTGCCTCATCACTCAAGGTAAAATTATTGCACTTAATGGTGGATAAAATTGCTCAAAAATAGTAATATATTAACTTCATATATATATATATATATATATATATATATATATATATATATATACATACACACACACACACACACACACACACACACACACACAGACATAGCAAATGTTATGCACTCAAAGTTATCGCCACAAAGTGATTGAAAACATTCTGTCTCAGTAAGTTTTTACAAATTCACAAAATTTAAAGTTCGGATAGTCAAAATTAATGTAAAAGTGATTAAGTAATAAAAATGTATAAAATTTACCATAACAGAAAACACTTTCAAAATTACAAAATAACTCGAGAAGAGAAATCTTTTCTGGAAATTAAATATTTCAAGAGCTAGAATCATTCAGAACTTGAAGGGTAAACAAGAATAAACATACTTGTATAGAAGTATTTATGAATTAAATTTTTTTTAATAAGAAGGGTCTTCATATTAATTCAAATAAAGACATTCAACTTACTCTTTCATTTGAATTTCAACTGAATTTTTTTTAATGTAACGTTTTTTCAAGTTGTCAAATTAAAAAGTTATCGTCTTAAAAATATTACTTTTTGTATTTCACAACTGTTTAAACACAGCTAAAACTTTCAGAGTGTATAAAGTAAACTTTAATATCGAACATGAGACATTTTTAATTAAATTTATCTAATTGAAAATTATTAATTTATACATTTTGCTACAAAAAATTACTATTAATTTTTTATTTAATTAAAAATTATTCAATGGTAAGCTGAGAAAATTTTAAGAGATGTTGAGATGCAAGTAATGGATCCAAAAGAATTAGTGGATATGTATGAGCATCTGCTGAGGTAGTCATCGACAAAGGCAGGTTACAAAAATATCAGTATGATGTATCATTGATCTTTATATAAGAATTCCAAAATGTATCTAGGCAGTATGTAGAAGCTATGTTTTTCATTACTTTTCTTGTCAGGCAACAGTCACATCATTTATTCACAGTAAAGATTCACATAACCACAATACAATAACACACTTAAATTCAACTATTCTTTGAGCTTAGCTTGTGAGGTTATGTTAATACAAATAAAACATGTACACAAAATTCACAAATTAATCATTTATTAACTCAGACGCGTTTTAATGACAGTCATCGTCATCAATGAATGTTGTATTCAAGCTCTAATTTACAACTCTCACTTTATTAAAAATCTTAGTAAAATAAAGGGTGACACAGAAAAATAGAAAAATTTTAAATTGATGTTGGTAGGTCTGTAGCTTTACAATAAGTGGAAGAATGGTATCAAACTGTCACGTAGAAAGGGACATCTACTTGCAATGGGTTAGTGGAGTGGTAAGGAATGCGTATTACTGTATAGTATTTGAAACAAACAACAAATTACATTACGATATATATTTAAATCACAAATTTATTATAACTTTTCATGAGCTGATGAATATTTTACAATATATTTAAAAAGTTTACCATGAACATTCATTTTTATGGGTAATCATTATACTACTATTGTCAAATGTAGAAACTTCTCAACTTGTTTGTTAATTGGAATCTCTTAAGCTGGGCAATATTTTATTTTAATTTCATGTTACAGGTTTTATTTGAGGCAAAGAATGCTGCTAATCTAAGCAAATTTGGTGAACCTTTACCAATGATATATGGATGACACTGTTAGAATAAAATAATAGAACTATTTTTAATCAAAATTTGTTTGTAAAAAGTCTGCTATGTCAATGTTATTTTACTTTAACATATATATTTATATATATATAACGTGCCTTACTGAATTTTTAAATTATTTGTTTCTTATATTTTACATTTCTGCTTATATAGGAAATATATATATATATATATATATATACACACACAAATGGAGATTAATATAATTATATTAGTTTATGTAGTAATTTTTAAATTTAAGATTTTAATATCTGTTACTATATTAAATAATATATTTACTCAACTATACTTTTATATTTTCTTTCCTCATATGTAGACTTGACATTTTTAGAGAGCAACGTAGAAATATTAAATATAACATCTATATATTTTGTTTAGAGTTATAATTAAAAAAAATTCAGTTTTCAGTAATATTTCTGTAATTGCTATAATTTGATTTGGCATAGTTTGAGCTTCACTGTTAGTCAAGGTTGAAATGGTCTTTGTCAAGTAGTTTGTATCGGATGATGTGGGCTTGGACTTGGAAATGTGAGAGAAGTGAGTTTTAAATCTAAATATAGTTGTAAGTAGAAATTTGAAAACTATAGGTATGCACTAGGTTTGCCTTTTTACACATATCCAAATTTGATTTAGTTTACAATTCCCAAATGAGGAATGCCAGTATGTTGGCAAAGAAGTCCAGCAAGGCAAATATTTGAATATTATCCACAATATTAATCAAAACAACAAAATCTTTGCTACACTGTTAGTTATTATTTAACAAGATACAAATTATTTAACTAAGAAACAAAACAAAAATCTTGAAATTGTATTTGTACTAAAAATAAAATGTGTATTAAATATAACTATGACCTCAATTTTCGGATGTAATTGCAAAACTAAAAACTCATTACGTATACTTATAACTTGTTCAAGTGGCAGATTTGTAAACCATGAGAAGCTTTGTAAATCACCTAATTTTTTTAAGCTGGATTCGCGTTTTTCTTTGCAATTAAAAACAAGTAATATAAAAAAAAATTTCAATTCCTACTGAGGTCAAGAAAAAAATAAGTTTATTATTGTTGGCTTACTTCTAGTTTGTTTATTTTATTCATTACATTCATTTTTAACCCTACAGCACTTTTTATGATATTTTGTGGTAATCATGACCAAAGTTTAAGGTTGTACAATGGAGGTTTTGACAATAACCAGATAACGGAAAAATTCATATACGTCTGAGAAATTTATTTCTCGATATTGGAAAGTTGGCCTAGTCCCTAAGTGCGTTAGACTTCGAACATGAACATTCACAGTTCAAATTCGCATAGACCCCCAAATTTTTATAATTTAATTATTGAATAAATATTTGAACAAACTTTGTTAACATCAATGGTCATCCACTGTAGGTTAGAAAAAATTTATTTGAACTTTGCTGAATGAATTAAAATTTTGTACAAGATATATATCAGGAGAGTGTGAGCTAATAGAAAAAATTTAATAAATTAGATGTCGTATAACAGTCACTTACAGCATGAAGAACCAAAACAAATTTAAGAGCTGTCTGGAGGACATTCAAATTATATTAACTTTTATTCTTCACCAAAGAATCCTTTGTTTTATTACCAAGAATATTGTCTAACCTTTTTCATTAAAACTGTTAATGAAATTAATTATTCCTAATAAAACTATTCAACTTTTATTAAATAAAACTCAATACTTTTATTTGCTGGAGAAGTCGTCTTTTTTATATATAAATTATTTTGTTACATTAAATTTATTAAGATAAAACAAATAAACATTAATTAGAGTTTCAGTAAAGTACAAAAAATATAATTCTATATAAATGTTGTAATTTTTCAACCTAATTTAATTTAATTTATTTTCAACCTATTATTCAGAAATATTTCCTCTCATCTTGCAAACAAAAAATGCCTATTAATTTATTTATAGTGTTGTAAAAGCAGTATTTTAAAATAAACCTTGTTCATATGGTATATATCTTTGCAGATTATGGTTTGTTTTGTTTTTAATGTATCGTTGAAGATTATTATTATTGATTTGTAAAATGTGTTACAGGTTAGATTTAACAAAAATTAACTTTAAACCATAACATTTATGAGTATAAATATTTATATAACTTTGAGATTAGCTTATAAAAGAGAACGTCTTTGACTCACACACCAACCGTGTTTTTATTTAATAAAATGTTGGGAGTGTACACCTCATCATGCATAGTATTAAATGAATTCCTCCTGTGATGTCTCCTAAAGTATAAAAATTACTAGTGTTACCCGGCGCACATTGCTGCGCCCCAAATCATAATTTTTGCAATAGGAAAAGCAAATCAAACATCTAAATAATTATATATTATTTACTGCAATGCTAGATGATAGACAATGTTTTTCTTCATTTCATTAGGCATGTAAACATAAAAAATTCCTAACATGTGAGACCGTAACATATAATTATCCAAGGTACAAGCTCGAATGTTCCAAATTTAATCCAGCAATGGTCAATGATTGTCCTTGTGCCTTGTTTATGGTTATTGCAAATGCAAGTCGCAAAGGAAATTGTTGTCATTTGAAATTAGTAGCTAGAGCTGATGAAATCGTCAGTATTCATTAGGAATTAAGACCATCTCGCCTTTGAACTTGCAAAACTCTGATTTCTGCCCGGATCAAGTTAAGAGGTTAGGGGATTCTCTGGACTTGGTATACCACTGGTATGATAGTTCCCACCTTCTCAGTTCTGAGGGATTGCAATCAGGGGGGAGTGATTTAATTATTTTTGTGGTATAGCAGTCATCAAAAGTTGCGATGTTGTGACTCGCAGCATGTTGAGCTGTTGGTCTATCCATATTCATAATTTTAACATCATGTCTGTGGCCATTCATTCTGATATTCAGACCAACTGTGGTCAGGCCTATGTACTGTGCTGAACAAAGTTTACATTGTAGCTGGTATATGACATTTTTCGATGTACAATTATGATGACCCTGCATTTTGAAGACCATTTTTGTTGTTTGGCTGTTGAAACAGGGTGCTTCAACACGAGGCATTTTTAGACAGCCTGACACAATTCTCCACACTTCAATTTACCTGGGAGAAATCTACATCAACCATCACCTTTTTTGGATGTAGAGGTAACACTCCAGAATGGAAATATCAACACAGGAATTCACATCAAACCGACAAACCACCTACAATATCTCCATTTCGACAGCAACCACCCAATAAACATAAAACGATCCATTCCATACAGTCAAGCAATCAGGGGTAAGAGAATCTGTTCGAATGATAGGGAATTGGAAGATTTTAATAGAAAGATATCAACAGCCTTCCAGAGAAGAGGATACCCAAAAAAACTCATTGAAAACCAAATTCATTCAGCACAATCCTCGGTTCACCATAAACCACAAACAGAACAAAATAAACTGTCTTTAATAACAGACTACCATCCTGGTCTACTTAAACTCAACAAGATATTGAGAGATGGCTTCAAAATTCTTCAAGCTTCCGTCCACACCAAAAATCTTTTCACCGATCCACCGCAAATTTGGTACAAGCAAACTCCCAACTTGAAAAACATCCCAGTACATCCTAAACTACCAGACCCTGATGCAGAGAAACCACACAAACTTCCCCATGGCTCCTTCCCATGCAATAGACCTAGATGCAAGACGTGTCCAATACACCCCTCAGCAAATAGTTTCAACAGCCAAACAACAAAAATGGTCTTCAAAATACAGGGTCATCATAATTGTACATCGAAAAATGTCATATACCAGCTACAATGTAAACTTTGCTCAGCACAGTACATAGGCCTGACCACAGTTGGTCTGAATATCAGAATGAATGGCCACAGACATGATGTTAAAATTATGAATATGGATAGACCAACAGCTCAACATGCTGCGAGTCACAACATCACAACTTTTGATGACTGCTACACCACAAAAATAATTAAATCACTCCCCCCTGATTGCAATCCCTCAGAACTGAGAAGGTGGGAACTATCATACCAGTGGTATACCAAGTCCAGAGAATCCCCTAACCTCAACATCAGATAAATCCATTTTTTTTTTTTTTTTTTTTTTTTTTTTTTTTTTTTTTTTTTTCTCAAACAGCCTTATCTCTTTTCCCCCGACAGACTTATATAAACTATAATCACTCATATGTTCATGGAAACAATATATCTTTAATCTGTGACATCTGATTTCTACTCTACACAATCTGTGATTACAATTATTTTATTTCATTCTCTCATATTTCTTTTTGTGTTTTCTATTCGATTGACAAAGACCACTGTGTGGTTGAAATATATCATTGTTTAAGTGCTTTTATGTGTTTCTATTTCAAGACTACAGAGTGGACTCTTACCAAGGTAAGTCTGTCAGTCTCCTAGTCCAAAAAATCTATATATATATATATATATATACCTACTGGCATTTTAAATACCTACAATGTAAATACAAACAAATTAATAATAACAACAAAGAAACTAATAAAATAATTTTTAAAGTGTTTTAAAATAGACTAACAAAAAAATCAGCTATAACTAATAATCTCTCATTACTTCTGTGCATATCTTTAATTTTTTTACAATAGATTGTAAAATTTAAATGCATAATGTCTATAAAGTGTTGTGACAATTTATGATTATAAGTGTAGACTATCTGCATTAAGCAGAGCAATGTAGTTCCACTTTTGTAATTGCTTATTTATGTACCTAGTATCTTTTCCTGGTGATTAACTGATTTGTTTTGTATGCCATTTGACAAAGATATTTATGGAATCTATTTGTCAACAAATCGCCTATAATAATCTATATAAATTTACTTATCATATTTATCCACAATTCTGTAAAAATTATTTAAATAGCATGGTTATCTGACAGTTTTTTAAAGTTCTATGGAGCAGAATAAAAAAACATTCATAAAGCAAACCTTTAATAAAATATTACAACAAAAATAATGATAACTCAACTTATGGATTACTTTTTAATTTCAATTAAGGACAAACCCAACTGATGTGCAAGATAAGAAATATACTGAAGAGCAAAACCAAAAGAAAGATCTTGAGCAAGACTAATATGTGCTCTACAATCATCAAGTTTGCTATCTGAAATATGTTTGTCACATTTTTTAAACAAATCCAAGCCAAATTTTGGCATAGCCTCAGTGGATAAATGTGGAAAGAACACATACTCCACTGAATTTGTCATGTTTACACCAAGTGCGCTCATTTGGAAATCACTTGTCAAGCTGGTAGGTATTGCTACATACAATCTGTAATTGAGTCGCTTTTCAATCCGAGTCTTCTCGCAAGAATCCAATATTTCTTTCACCTTGAGCACTGTGTTCTCAAGAGTGTCTGACAATCCCATTTCATATGTAAACAAATCTTTTGCTACTTGATACCTGAAATAATAAACCTTTGTTAAATGTAAAAGAAATGCACAAGAAATATTTATTCCAAAATTTTTTGATTCTAGTAAATATCATTATTTGTTTGTATGATTTCCATAACAGAAAAAAAACAAATAAGCTTGGAAATTAAAGTGAAAACAAAATATTTTTTGAATTATAAACATATCTAAAATTTAAGCTTTTGGCGAGCTTACAGATTTTCATCGCCTTCTCATAGAAAGACCAGGTAGCACAGTATTGTCAAAGACAGTATGTGTAGGTGGGGTCCAGCTCCCAATATATAACCTTGCCAACTCTAGTAATTGTTTCTTTTTTTATGTACTAAACCTTTTTCAACTTGAAATCTTTAATTATTCTACTGTAAACACTTATATTGAAATGTAGATAAAAGTGATTTTCTTTGAAAACCTCTTTCTCTTTAGCACTTGCTATGAACATTTTATTCCATGTTGCACACGGCTATTCCAATGTGATTTTGGCAGAAAATAAATGACATTTTAAGCAACTATGAATTTCCTCAGATAACTCAACAACCTGCTACATATAGCTCACTGCACTAAAGTTACTTCTCTTCAACTCATACATCTAAACTTTCTGAAGAGAAAGAATTAAATAAATGAAGCCAGTATACAATCATAGCCTTAGAAGATTTTACATAGGAAATTAATTAGTGACCCCCTCATAGTGAAAATACAATATGGTCTATTTTTACTACTGTTTTTTTAAAACAAAGTTATATTTATGTGAATTTGTTTACTATTATAAGAAGAAGTACATTAGAGTTTTGATATTTGAGGTAGATGGGACCAAGACCCCCTCAGATTACCAAAAACTCGAATTATACAGAAATATGTCCCCGTACATTAAAAAAAAACTGGAGTTCTAATGTACCCTAATACTGTGATTAGGAACAAAAAAAATACATTTATAGAACTTCATTGATTACAGTATTTACATAAATTAATGTCGCTTTGGAATACATTGTTTATCAAGGTTGCTGCAGTGTCGCTTAGACGTATAAACAGAAGCACATCTGTTGGCGTGGTGTCTTTCTGTTATTCAACATAGTTCAGTTTCCAAGGCGGTCGCTCCTTCACCATGTCTAATTTTCCCTTCTTGTACTGTCTTTGTCAAACTTTCATCTTTATTCTTGTCATCTCTGCCTTCAGTAATTTTTTGTACCATTTCAATAATCGTAACATCTGTTATCTCAAATTGTTCGCATCAAAATTTTCACAACCTGGAAGTTTCTTGATAAGAAATATCAAATCTGTTTCTTCTTGTGAATCAATAACACAGTTAACAGTTTCCTTGACTCAGGAATATATTCCATGACTTAGAGTTAATGTTTCTTATATATTTTCTTCCATGATCTGGCTCTAATACACAACTCCCTTAACTGTAATTATTTTAGGAAGCGCACAAAGCTTTCTTCCTCTTCAGTTCCTTCCAACTGAGATTGTTAAAGGTAACGTGTGTATTGTTTCATACATTCCAGAACACACTGGATTAGGTTCATAACATTGCAGATAGATTTTAAAAGAACTTATATCATTAGAGCACAGTTGATCTTCATCGAGATGCAACAGTAATTTTTCTAACAGTAACATAAGCTTCCGAGACAAACTCTTTTCTTTTAAAAACTTTTCAGTTTCAGGCACAAACTCATTAAAAAACACTCTTTGAATAATTCTCCAGCCATAGGAAACCGCTAATGCTGATGTGGAAATGTTATTAAACATAGGCGACTTGAATTTAGCCGGCTTGAATTTAACGAAAGCTCGCTAAATCAGGACTAGGATTTTCGAGACTCTACTGTAATTTTGTTGGGTAAGAATACTGATTGTAATACAAGAAAAAATTAATTTAAAAAACTTTTAAATGAAACTAAATAAATACTAAGTCTTTATGGTTCACAAAATATGATAGAAATATATTAAGTATGAATGTGATAAATAAGTTTATGCTCATACGATACCATACCCTCTGTGTTGTTCTCACTTGTGATGGATTACAACTTTTTTCTGAATTTAAAAAAATAAATGTTTGTAATTTTGACGGTATCACAATTTTTACTAATTTTAACATTTCAAAAAAGTATAATTTCATGTCCTTTAGAAACAGTTTTAGATCTAGTTGATGTATCACAAAAAATATACAACTATGATTAATAATATTTTGTTTTATTTTGGTTCAGCTAGAGACAGAAGTATATTTAGTCCATAAACTCATTTTTGAAGCGTAAATTACAGGTATGTTTTTAACCAGTGACCTATTATGTAAAACAATTTTAATATTAAACTAAAAGATTTTTTAACTTGTAAAATTATTTTTAAATTATAAGACATTCAATATTTAGCATGACAGATCTGTACAAGGGTGGCTCCAGGATAGACTTTTGGGGGGAGGGTCACAATGGCAGGTGTACTTCAAAAACACAAGGAATTTAGCATTTTTTTTCAAAACATTCATTTTACCTGAATTTACATAGATACCAAAATTATTATTTTGTACAAAATATTGTTTATCTTTCATCGTTTCATAAAATGGTTCAGTCTGACAAGGATGGCGAGGAATCGTAGTACACAGACTGTTAGTATAGCAGAGCCGGTACGGAAATAGAGTGCGCGACTTGCAACATGCCAGAGTTGTTTATGCTGGGTGGAACTACCGTGTTATCAGATGAATTTCTACACCTAGCATTACATAAATCTAAAAACAATATACATTGCCTTAAAATAAAAGTCAAATGAAAAATGCATTTAACACGTTGAGTGTGGAGGGCGTGCATGCACGCCCGTGTAATAGACATGCTCTATTGGCGCCCTCGACGGTAGGCGTTCATCTATGCCCCAGTCTCACTCTCAATTTATTTGTTCATTGTGAGGTTAGTTGATGCCAGAAAATGTTTAATCGTTTGTCTGTTTTGTGTAAGTCTGACAACATTTCGTGCATTTTTTCCCTCATCATTGCTATCTGGCAGAGGACTGTGTTATTGTATTAGTGTTACTTGAAGTGTGTTATAGTAGTGTTTTAAGTTTTTTTACAATAAATATGGATAACGAGGATGAATTATTAGAGAATGTCTACTGTGATAACATTTGTCTAAGGAGACATTCTCCAATAATTCATCTTCACTATCTATATTTATTGTACAAAAAATAATAAACACTGCTATAACACACTTCAAGTAACAATAATACGAAAACATAGTCCCTAATCTGTCAGTAATAATGGAATAAAAAGAACTGCAATGAACACACAAAATTTTCCGTCAATGGCTAACCTCACAATGAATTAAAACGGGAAGCAGGACGTTCATTAATGCCTACCGCCACGGGTGCTAGTAAAGCACAGGCGTTCTTGTACGCCCGCCGCACTCAACGTAATAAGTAAACTGGGATAAATTTAAGTGTGTTCTGATTATAAAAAATATAATTCTAAAAGATTACTCAAAATCTGGGGGGGGGGGCAATTGTCCCTTCCTTGGAGCCGCCCTTGGATCTGTAATCTAACAAATGGTTTAGAACTTTACAATTAATATAACAACAGATGATGGTTTTATTTCAGTTTTAAATAAAACACAATATAGTAAATTAGTTTTTTGAAAGTATAAAATTATGACTAAACATACCTTAAGCCTTTCTCTGGATTGTACACAGTTTTGGCTTTTCTAACATGAAGTAGTGAGATTGGCAAAGGATAAATGTGGCTAGTTACAAGATGTATTGTAGTTAGACGAGGTTTCTCCTGCATTTCACTAGCAAAATGTTCCATCAATGGATAAACACCAGCCTGGTGTATAAATCCATAAAATACTGTTAACGTTATGTTGATAACATACCATATTTTAAGGAAACTATCCTTTTTGTTTAAAACTGCCTCTCTTTTCATAAAAACTTTAAATCCCTTTTCTTGTTTTCCAACAATATGTTGTTCCTCATGGGTACGGATCCGTTGTGAATGTAGGAACACCAAAGGAAGTGTTACAGGAATAAGAAAACGAGGTTCTTGGTGAGGGAAAATTGAAAGTAAAGCAATTGGAATAATAAAAGATGTTGTCATTAGACCAATTATACTTTGCACACGAGGTAATGCACTCCATTGACGCAAAACAATCCTGAAAAAATTGAAATATACAGGTAAGACTGCAAAACTTGTAAACACCAGTAATGTACAGAACTGAAAAAAATTGCCTCGGTGAATAATACTGACAATTTTATATGCAGAGAATTATTAATAGCAGCAATGTTTGCACTTCTTTTTTTGCTTGTAACTTAGTTCTCCAAGTGCTGTAACTTCATTTTGTTTTAGCCTGATAAAATGTTTGATAAGGTGGTTCCAAATTATGAGGGCTGTTTTTTTTAATCGAAGCTAAGAACAGAAATTATTTTTCTTTTTTATTCCTAATCATTACAGTGATTAATTTTATTATAACTATAATAACTCTGGCAAGTTATAAATATTTGAGTAAAAATTCTTTTTATTCTACTGAAACAATTTGGCACTACTTCTCATTCAAAGCAAACTAGCAAAATGCAGCTTAAAATTACTTTTTGAAACTTGCAGTTTTTTTATTGTACATCTTGATATTTTTGTATCAGGAAACGCTGAATAAATCAGTAAGTAGGGGTTTTTTGCCAAGTTAAAACAAAAAAGTGTAATTACTTTTTGGTTTAAAAATATTCATTTTCTTAGTTTTCTGTTTAAGGTGAAACATAGAAAAACTGGAACTATTGGAAACATTCAATTTATTTTCTGACAAGGATTTATACAAGATTTAAAATCTATGTAACTAGCTGCTGTTGGCTTAAATTTTGTGTTTTAAAAGTCAAATAGTTTGGTGTTTTTTTAACCTACCCATGTCCAGTGCACTTTGGGAGAATACAAATTGTAATCTATCTGTTACAAATCCCTCTCTCTACTGTCTTAATTGATGGTTCAGAATCTCATAATATTAGAGGCAGTTCCAAAAAAACTTATCTTCAAAACTTCACAGTTTGCATAAAAACATTGTAATTTAAAACTTTAATTATATTTAATAACTACAGAACTTACCTATATACAATACTGAGGAACCCAATTACACCAGTTAATCCCAGAACATTGTAAAGCAATGGAATATTAACCAGAAAATGCATAAATCGTGGATGCAACCCATGGTTTGCTAAATTATCTGTGTAAGCATTGTACTGGATAAAGTTATATGGAGTTACGACAAAATTTGTGTCCAACTGCAAATGCCCACCAATAAATTCTTGCAATGTAAAATATCCGTAATAAATAGAGTCTACCATAATCAAAAGCAGTGTCATTGGTATGGCCGAAACAGCTAAAAAAAAATAATCTAATAAAATATGTAACAATGAGAATTTTTCCATTAATTCTTTGATCCTTTAAAGCAGAAAACTAATGTTATTTAAATTTCTATTAAAATTAATTTATACTGAAGAAATATTTGACAATTAGTTTACTTGCTAAACATATATCAACAGCTGCAAAAGTAAATTTTTTATATATGTTAAAACTTACTTTCAAAATGCAACAAAAATTTTAATGCATCCAGTTTTTATAATACAATAAAAAAATTGATAAACAACTTAAGCAGTTTGTTCTAGGTTTTTCCCAGTCATTAAAATCACTTACTACTGTTGTGTTACAAATTTTTAAACTAATTCTTTATCAAGTAAAAACTGCCTCTCTTTTATCATACCACAATTTACATAAATGTTTTACTGTCCAAAAGAAATAGCTTGATTTAAAGAATGTGCATTAAATTATACAAACTTTTGTAATGGTTGTTATATACTCAAAGATCATTTATAAAAACAATTTACCTAACAATAAGATCCTTATGTGAAAGTCAGAGAATCCAATATATTTTGATCCTAGTCCACGATGAAGCCAAAAAAACACAGGTGAGAAAGCAAAAGCCAAAAAGGTTGGTCTGTTAAACACACCCAACACTGTAACGCTAGAGATAGCAATACAACTGGTTAAAGAATGGCCTGGCAAGGACTTCTGAAGGCGACTAAATCTGACTTTTTCTCGCATGGTCTCTGCACTTGAATAGCAATCTCTTAGATATTCATCTTGATATATCACCTACAAACAATTAAAACTTTTTTATATCCTCGAGTTTGTAACATAATGAGTCAAATATGTTGTAATGGCTTATTTTATAAAATTTAAAAAAACAGCCAAATTTATTAAACAATTACTTGACCTTCTACAAATCGTAAGCCTCTTAGGATTGATTTACATTTTAAAAGACTTAAATTTCCAAATTTTTCCATTCCTAAATATTTTGTATTTGTTTGAGTAGTTGTTTGTAAAGTCTGACTACAATAAAACAAAACTGATTCTCCAAATAAAAAAAATATTTTTTTTTAATTTGACAAAATTAATAATAGTAGTCAAAGTCGAAAAGGAAAGGCTATTAGGATTTCTCTCTGAATCATGTTTATGGCAAAACTTATTGTTCTGCTATTACTTATAAGACCTTTACAACTATTATTTAATTATTAACTATTTAATTCAGTTTCAAAGTCTATTCTAAATGAGTTCACCTTTCTCTAATTGCATCAAAGAAAAAATGTAACCAGTATTACATATCCTAAACCCATACGATGTGAAACCAGTATAGAATATCAAAGCAAAATAGAGAGTTTGTTTGAGTGAAATCAAGATCAACGAGTGGATTGATTGTTTTAAAGGTAGGATTTCTCTGTGTGATGAACAGCTGCCTAGTAGCCCTTCAACTTCAAATACCAATGACAATTATAGAAGCAGTTATATAGATAATTCATCAAAATCAATTAATTACGTACAATGATTTTCCATACATGTTCTATTTTAACAATGGTTAAGCATAATTAAACGCCCATGATTCTTTAAACTCTATCACTGAGTAATATCTGTTGCTGAGATCTTAGTTTTATCACTGAGTGATATCTGTTGATGAGATCTTAGTTCTATCACTGAGTGATATCTGTTGATGACATCGTAGTTCTATCCCTGAGTGATATCTATTACTGAGATCTTAGTTTTATCACTGAGTGATATCTGTTGCTGAGATAGTAGTTCTATCATTCGGTGGTATCTGTTGATGAGATTTTAGTTCTATCACTTAGTGATATCTGTTGATGAGATTTTAGGTCTATCACTGAGTGATATCTTTAGCTGAGATCTTAGTTATATCACTGAGTGATATCTGTTGATGAGATCTTAGTTTTATCACTGAGTGATTACTTTGGCTGAGATCTTAGTTCTATAATGGAATGACATCTATTGATGAGATCTTAGTTCTATAACTGAGTGATATCTGTTAATGAGATACTGAGTGATATCTGTTGATGAGATCTTAGTTCTATCTCTGAGTGTTATCAGTTATTGAGATCTTAGTTCTATCACTGAGTGATATCTTTTGCTGAGTTATTAGTTCTATCACGGAATGATATCTATTGATGAGATCTTAGTTCTATCAATGAGGGATATCTGTTGATGAGATCTTAGTTCTATAACTGAGTGTTGTCTGTTAATGAGATCTAAGTTCTATCACTGAGTGATTTCTGTTGCTGAGATCTTAGTTCTATCACTGAGTAATATCTGTTTGAGTTCTTAATTCTATCACTGAGTGATATCTGTTGATGAGATCGTAGTTTTATCACTGAGTGATATCTTTTGCTGAGATCTTAGTTCTATAATGGAATGATATCTATTGACGAAATCTTAGTTCTATAACAGAGTGATATCTGTTAATGACATACTGAGTGATATCTGTTGCGGAGATCTTAGTTCTATCACTGAGTGATAGCTGTTGCTGAGATCTTAGTTCTATCACCGAGTGATATTTGTTGATGAAATCTTAGGCCTATCACTGAGAGTTATCTGTTGATGATATTTTAGGTCTATCACTGAATGATATCTGTAGCTGAGATCTTAGTTCTATCACTTAGTGATATCTGTTGATGAGATCTTAGGCCTATCACTGAGTGATATTTGTTGATGAGATCTTAGGCCTATGACTGAGTAATATCTGTTGATGAGATCTTAGTTCCATGATTGAGAGTTATCTATTGATGAGACCTTAGTTCTATAACTGAGTGATATCTGTTGATGAGATCTTAGTTCTATAACTGAGTGTTATCAGTTAATGAGATCTTAGTTCTAACACTTAGTGATATCTGTTGATGAGATCGTAGTTCTATCACTGAGTGATATCTATTGATGAGATCTTAGTTTTATCACGGAGTGATACTGTTGATGAGATCTTAGTTCTATCACTATGATATCTGTTGATGAGATCTTGGTCCTATCACTGAGTGATATCTGTTGATGAGATCTTAGGCCTATCACTGAGAGTTATCTGTTGATAAAATGTTAGGTCTATCACTGATTGATATCTGTAGTTGAGATCTTAGTTCTATCACTTGGTAATATCTGTTGATGAGATCTTAGACCTATCACTGAGTGATATTTGTTGATGAGATATTAGGCCTGTCACTGAGTAATATCTGTTTGAGTTCTTAATTCTATCACTGAGTGATATCTGTTGATGAGATAGTATTTTTATCACTGAGTGATATCTTTTGCTGAGATCTTAGTTCTATAATGGAATGATATCTATTGATGAGATCTTAGTTCTATCACTGAGTAATATCTGTTGATGAGATCGTAGTTTTATCACTGAGTGATATCTTTTGTTGAGATTTTAGTTCTATAATGGAATGATATCTATTGATGAGATCTTAGTTCTATAACTGAGTGATATCTGTTAATGAGATACTGAGTGATATCTGTTGCTGAGATTGTAGTTCTATCACTGAGTGATATCTATTGATAAGATCTTAGTTCAATAACTGAGTGTTGTCTGTTAATGAGATCTAAGTTCTATCACTGAGTGATATCTGTTGATGAGATCTTAGTTCTATCACTGAGTTATATCTGTTGATGAGATCTTAGTTCTATAACTGAGCGATATCTGTTGATGTGATCTTAGTTCTATAACTGAGTGATATCTGTTGATAAGATTTTAGTTCTATAACTGAGTGTTGTCTGTAAATGAGATCTAAGTTCTATCACTGAGTGATATCTGTTGCTAAGATCTTAGTTCTATCACTGAGTAATATATGTTTGAGTTCTTAATTCTATCACTGAGTGATATCTGTTGATGAGATCGTAGTTTTATCACTGAGTGATATCTTTTGCTGAGATCTTAGTTCTATAATGGAATGATATCTATTGATGAGATCTTAGTTCTATAACTCAGTGATATCTGTTGATGAGATCTTAGTTCTATAACTGAGTGTTGTCAGTTAATGAGATCTAAGTTTTATCACTGAGTGATATCTGTTGCTGAGATCTTAGTTCTATCACTGAGTAATATCTGTTTGAGTTCTTAATTCTATCACTGAGTGATATCTGTTGCTGAGATCATTGTTCTATCACTGAGTGATATCTGTTTCTGAGATCTTAGTTCTATCACTGAGTGATATCTGTTGATGAGATCTTAGTTCTATCACTGACTTATATGTGTTAATGACATCATAGTTCTATCACTGAGTGATATCTACTGATGAGATCTTAGTTTTATCACGGAGTGATACTGTTGATGAGATCTTTGTTCTATTACTATGATATCTGTTGATGAGATCTTAGTCCTATCACTGAGTGATATCTGTTTATGAGATCTTAGTTCTATCACTGAGTGATATCTGTTGCTGAGATCTTAGTTCTATCACTGAGTAATATCTGATTGAGTTCTTAATTCTATCACTGAGTGATATATGTTGATAAGATCGTAGTTTTATCACTGAGTGATATCTTTTGCTGAGATCTTAGTTCTATAACTGAGTGATATCTGTTGATGAGATCTTAGTTCTATAACTGATTGTTATCTGTTAATGAGATCTTAGTTCTATCACTGAGTGATATTTGTTGATGAGATATTAGGCCTATCACTGAGTAATATCTGTTGATGAGATCTTAGTTCCATGACTGAGAGTTATCTGTTGATGAGATCTTAGTTCTATAACTGAGTGATATTTGTTGATGAGATCATAGTTCTATCACTGAGTAATATCTGTTTGAGTTCTTAATTCTATCACTGAGTGATATCTGTTGATGAGATCGTAGTTTTATCACTTAGTGATATCTTTTGCTGAGATCTTAGTTCTATAATGGAATGATATCTATTGATAAGATCTTAGTTCTATAACTGAGTGTTGTCTGTTAATGAGATCATAGTTTTATCACTGAGTAATATTTGTTGCTGAGATCGTAGTTCTATCACTGAGTGATATCTGTTGATGAGATCGTAGTTTTATCACTAAGTGATATCTTTTGCTGAGATCTTAGTTCTATAATGGAATGATATCTATTGATGAGATCTTAGTTCTATAACAGAGTGATATCTGTTAATGAGATACTGAGTGATCTCTGTTGCTGAGATTGTAGTTCTATCACTCAGTGATATCTATTGATAAGATCTTAGTTCTATAACTGAGTGTTGTCTGTTAATGAGATCTAAGTTCTATCACTGAGTGATATCTGTTGATGAGATCATAGTTTTATCACTGAGTAATATTTGTTGCTGAGATCGTAGTTCTATCACTGAGTGATATCTGTTTCTGAGATCTTAGTTCTATAACTGAGTGATATTTGTTGATGAGATCTTAGTTCTATCACTGAGAGTTATCTGTTGATGAGATCTTAGTTCTATAACTTAGTGATATCTGTTGATGAGATCTTAGATCTATAACTGAGTGTTGTCTGTTAATGAGTTCTTAATTCTATCACTGATTGATATCTGTTGCTGAGATCATAGTTCTATCACTGAGTGATATCTGTTTCTAAGATCTTAGTTCTATCACTGAGTGATATCTGTTGATGAGATCTTACTTCTATCACTGAGTTATATCTTTTGCTGAGATCTTAGTTCTATAATGGAATGATATCTATTGATGAGATCTTAGTTCTATAACTGAGTGATATCTGTTGATGAGATTTTAGTTCTATAACTGAGTGTTATCTGTTAATGAGATCTTAGTTCTATAACTGAGTGATATCTCTTGCTGAGATCTTAGTTCTATCACTGAGTGATAGCTGTTGCTGAGATCTTAGTTCTATTACTGAGTGATATCTGTTGATGAGATCATAGTTTTATCACTGAGTGATATCTGTTGCTGAGATCGTAGTTCTATCACTGAGTGATATCTGTTTCTGAGATCTTAATTCTATCACTGAGTGATATCTGTTGATGAGATCTTAGTTCTATAACTAAGTGATATCTGTTGATGAGATCTTAGTTCTATAACTGAGTGTTATCTGTTAATGAGATCTTAGTTCTATAACTGAGTGATATCTGTTGCTGAGATCTTAGTTCTATCACTGAGTGATAGCTGTTTTCTGAGATCTTAGTTCTATCACTGAGTGATATCTGTTGATGAGATCTTAGTTCTATCACTGTGATATCTCTTGATGAGATCTTAGTCCTATCACTGAGTGATATCTGTTGATGAGATCTTAGTTCTATCACTGAGTGATATAGTAAATATATAAGAAGTGTGTTCAAGAAATTCCGTATTCATTGTATACTTTATCTGTGGCAGCCGCTAACAGGGTGTCTAGTAAAATAGCTTGAAGAAATTCCCTGAGTTTTCCCTGACTTTTCCTCTTTTAGATGTCTATAGAAAGCCCAGTTTACATTGATATCTGAAGGATCTTGGAAAAATCCAGACTTTGAAGAACGAATTGAGTAACTCTTTTGCTTTTGTGTCTGTAAGGAACACAGAACCAAAATATCGAGCTTTCACTTCATCCGTCTCTGCATCCCAATACCTAACACTAAAATCCATTTGGGCTCTTTGTGATATTTTGTTTAAACTTTCATCAAAGCCAATTACATAGTTAGAATTTGAATTTAATGATGTCAGTAACAGGTCTTCAATATAATTTGATAAACCGATTACAACACTATAGGAAATGTTATCTTTCCCCAATCTCATGTTCTGTGCAATGGTGCTATCAGGGAATATCCTTAGAAAGAGGCACACTACCTTCTGCATTGCATAAAGAAGTGTTGCATTACTAAATTCACGCACCATATAATTTCTGCTTCAGTCACTTTATCTTTTAGTTTATATTTATCCTAAGGAAGGAGGGGAGGTAATGACGACATCTGCATGACGCGCTTGCCTGCTACGGCAATGAAAACTGGAACCTTCCATGTTGAAATAAACAGTGTACAAATAATCACCATCAAATAAAACACATACTATCACGAGTCTAGACAAATAGCTGGCTACGAATGTTTACACAGCGTTCTGTGTGGTCAGAAACAGACTGAGTTATCTGTTATCCCCACCTGTCCATATGATAACAGAACCACTGCGCACCCCAAGGCCACGGTCCAGGCTAAAACCTCCCAGCTGTACCAACTCGACACGTTTAATATTTATTGACATAAGTCCTGAAGTCATAGCATTGGGCTTATCAAATAAATAATGGGCATCTAAATAAAGAAGTGTTATTTCCTGACTGCCCTGCCCCTAAACCGATGGCTTACAATACCAAATATTCGAGAGCAATGGCCACTAGTTTTGTTTCTAATCAAAATAAATATTTTCCCGATTTTTTTAAATTTTCCCTGACTTTTCCCTGACTTTTCCAGAATCTTAAAATTCCCTGACTTTTCCAGGTTTTCCCGGTTTTCCCTGTCACTAGACACCCTGGCTAAGGTTAAACGTGTTTTCATGAGCTTGGCGATTTTCGATTATTAAAAAAAATGTATCAAAGAATTTGTATTGTTTTGCGTAAAAAATGAAATAAAGTGTAACAAAGAGTGTGTAATGTTAACAAAGGCCTATGGTGAGTCTGCTATGAAAAAAACAAGTATTTACGAGTGGTATAAGCGTTTCCAAGATGGCTGCGAAGACGTTGTTGATGACAAACACCCTGGACGCCCCAGCACATCAACAACCGATGAAAACGTGGAAAAATTGGAAGCAATAATTATGAATGATCGATGAATCACAATCAGAGAAGTCGCTGATGATGTTGGCATATCGAATGGCTCATGCCATGACATTTTTGCAAACATTTTGGGTATGAGATGCATGGCAGCAAAATTTGTCCCACAGTTGTTGAATTTTGAAGAAAAACAGTGGCGAATGGAAGTTGCTCAGGAATCACTAAATGAAGTCAGCGGCGATGCAGAATTACTGAAACGTATTATAACAGGCGACGAAACATGGGTTTACGGATAGGATGTCGAAATGAAGGCTCAATCGTCCCATTGGAAGCATTCTGGCTGTCCAAGACCGAAAAAGACTCTGCAAGTGTGGTCGAACATCAAGGTTATGCTTACTGTGTTCTTTGATTTTAATGGCATAGTGCATCATTAATTCTTGCCACAAGGTCAAACGATCAATAAAGTGTACTATCTACAAGTTCAATGTCGTTTGCGTGAAGCAGTGCGAAGAAAACGTCCGGATTTGTGGCAAAACAGTTCATGGCTTTTGCATCATGATAATGCACCAGCTCACACATCGTTGCTTGTTCGTGATTTTTTAGCAAAAAATAACACTGTAATGATGCCCCAACCTTTATATTCGCCAGACATGGCTCCTTGTGACTTTTTCTAAAAATAAAAAAAACCTTAAAGGGTCGTCGTTTCACAAGCATAGATGACATTAAGAGTGCATCGCTGAAAGAGCTCAAAGCTATCCCAAAGATCAAGTTCCAGAAGTGTTTTGAGAATTGGAAAAAGCGCTGGCATAAGTGCATAATATCTAGTGGAGACTACTTTGAAGGGGACAATATCGATGTAGATGAATAAATATTTTTTTCAAAAAACGAAAATTTCGGGTAATTTTTGAACACACCTTGTGTATATATATATATATACTCGTATATATAAAGACGAAAGTTAACTTTAAATCATTTTCCACAAGTAATGTATACATTTTCAGGGTGTAACGTAATAATTTGATGTTGGAAAAAGTATGCAATTATTTCGAAATATTAACTGGTAATAGTTACAATTGTAAGAGTTTGAAATAATTGATTCTCTCATTCATTAAGAACTTGTTATAAATACAGGTATAACATATTGTAAATTGTAGTTAGGAAAATACCTTGTCAGAGTGGCACATGGAGTCTGCAACCAAGTATATAAGGATTGAAGCCAATGACATCTCTATTGTGTTCGAAAAAGTGTGTGTACCATATACAAGCATGACATATGAGCTTGCAAGAGTTAAAAGGCGTGCTCTATAATTCTGTCCATAAATGTAGCATATCCTGGAATTATATATGTATATATATATATATATATATATCGCAATATGTATTATTGTGCATTAATAAAGAACTAAGTCAAAATACAAATACAAGAATTATAATTGAATTATAATCATCATATATATATATATATATATATATATATATATATATATATATATATATAGATTTTTTGGACTAGGAGACTGACAGACTTACCTTGGTAAGAGTCCACTCTGTAGTCTTGAAATAGAAACACATAAAAGCACTTAAACAATGATATATTTCAACCACACAGTGGTGTTTGTCAATCGAAGAGAAAACACAAAAAGAAATATGAGAGAATGAAATAAAATAATTGTAATCCTAAGAGTGCATTAACTTGGATTACAATTATTTCATTCTCTCATATTTCTTTTTGTGTTTTCTCTTCGATTGACAAACACCACTGTGTGGTTGAAATATATCATTGTTTAAGTGCTTTTATCAGAGTGGACTCTTACCAAGGTAAGTCTGTCAGTCTCCTAGTCCAAAAAATCTAAATAATCTTTACTAACCTAAATATATATATATATATATATATATATATATATATATATATATATATACATTTAATGAGATAAACAGTGATGCTTGCTTATAACTTATTACATGCATGATTATACAGGGTAACCCATAAAAACAGGAATTTTTGTAACGCGTCGTGGCAGCCGTGAGCAGGTGGCAGCACTGCGGGACAGCAACAGTGTACAAGTAAACAAGCCGCCATTATAGTAGCCATGGACCAGTGGAACGGGCAACAGTGTGCGTTAGCTATAAAAATGTTTTATAAAAACTGTGATAGTTTGAAAGCTGCCCAGTTTGAGTTCCGACGTTTTTACAACTAATGGCATGATTCCGTTCCGTCAAAACATGCCATTAGAAGTTGGATTAATAATTTTGAAGAGAGTGGATCAGCTTTAAAGAAGAAACCAACGGGACGGCCAAGAAGTGCTCGTACTGCACAGAACATTGATGTTGTACGCCGATCTGTATTGAAGAGTCCACGCTGTTCGATTCGTAAGCAAGCAGCTGCGGTTGAAATGTCCCGTGAGAGTGTTCGCAGAATTCTTCATTTAGAATTAAAATTTCACCCCTACAAGCTGCAGATAGTTTAAGAGTTGAAGGAAAATGATTACCAGTCGCGATTGCAATTCTGCCAACAAATGTTAACACACATAAACAATGACGATGAATTTCTAAGCAAGTTGTGGATGTCAGATGAGGCCCACTTTCATCTCACAGGTTATGTTAACAAGCAGAACTACAGATACTGGGCAGACACAAATCCTAATGAACTTCATGAGCGCCCTTTACACGCTAATAAGGTTACAGTATGGTGTGCTGTTTCATTACATGGGATCATTGGACCTTATTTTTTTGAGGATGAACAGGGGATTGCAGTGACTGTCAATGCTGATCGTTACGTGGAAATGTTACAACGTTTCGTTACACCTGAATTGAACAATTTTCCAGACGTTCAAGAATCCTGGTTTCAACAGGATGGTGCGACATCACACACTGCACGGCGATCAATGGAGGCTGTGCGAGTATTGTTTGGTAACCGTGTCATCTCAAGATTCGGTAACGTTTTCTGGCCCCCTAGATCACCAGATTTGACCGTGTGCGATTTCTTTTTGTGGGGCTATCTCAAAACTAAAGTGTTCACAACTCGACCAAGAACTGTAAATGAGTTAAAACAGAGAATTCGGGATAAAATTCACAGTATTCCAGTTGAGATGTTGCAGCGGTCAATGAGGAATCTCCACCGCAGATTTCAAGAATGCATTCGTAGAGGAGGACGCCACCTAAAGGATGTTGTTTTTAAAAAATCATAAATTCCATCAGTATTTCATAAATGGCAAGTTTTGATATTTCATGTAATATAAATAAAACCATTTTCTTCCATCACTCTTATATTTTTAGAATTTTTTTAAAAATTCCCGTTTTTCTGTGTCACTCTGTATTTAATTTACTATAATACTTATAATTATTCTCAGTTATATTTAAATTATTATTTAAACACAAATGATTTGATTTAAGAAATCAATTCAGAATAACTAAATTTAAAACTCAACAATAGCGTATATTTAATCAAGATTAAAATTTTTTAGATTTGTTTGTTCAGCATATTAACCAATAACACATATTGTTAGCAATTAGAAAAATAACAAATTAATCACTTTAACAATAGTTTATGACTATCTGAACTTTAAATTTTATAAATTTGTTAAAACTTACTGATACAGGATGTTTTCGATCGCTAGTTGGCAATCTTCATCAGTGTCTTCTGCTTGGATGTCAGGTCAAGCGGTGACGGTTTTAAAGGTAGGTTTTCTATAGTATCAAATAGTATGTGTGATTTGTATTGTGTTTGTTCGTTTAATATATTTGTACTTTGTGTTTTTGTGTGTCTGTAAATTTCATATTCTTCTAGTGTGTTGAGATGTGGTCCTTTTTTGTTGATGCGTAGGATTTTTAGTTATGGTAAATGTCTGTGTATTTGTGTCCTGTTTCTTTTATGTAATTGTAAAATGCTGAGTTGGTGTTCTGTTCGTGTTCCTCGGCTCTTTGTTTAAAACTGTAACCTGTTTGTCCAATGTAGAATTTGTTACATTTGTCGCAGTTTAGTTTGTATATGCCTTGTGCTTGTAGTTTATCTTTGTTGTTGGTGTCGTGTTATACTTTGTATTATAACTTGATATTACTTTTATATGCTATTTTGGATCCTATTTTTTGAAATTTGCGGGCTATTTTGTTTGTTGTTTTGTTTATGTATGGTAATGTGATGTATTTTTTCCCTGTCTGTAGTGTTAATTTTAGTGTGTTTTTGTATTTTGTACCACCATTTGTCTATTATTGTGGTGTTGTATCCATTTGTGTATGCTAAATATTTAATTGTGTCTAGTTCTTTGTTTATATTTTCTGTGGTCATTGGAACTTCTTTAAGTCTATGGAGCATGGTTCGGTAATGTGGGTTTTAGGTATGTTATTCTGTATTAATCGGGTTTCTAGGATGTTGAGAGTTTCGGATACAGGTATGTTGGTGTACATATTTGTTACGTTGAGTGACAGTAGTGTTGAATTGTGTGGTATGTTTATAGCTTTTATTTTATTTATGAGGTTTTTTCTGTTTTTTCATGTGTGTTTCTGTGTTCAAGTTTATAGATTGTCTGACTATTTTGTCCATGTATTTTGCTAGTTTATGTGCAGGGGCATTCTGGTAGTTAATGATGGCTCAGATGTGGACATTGGGTTTGTGGATTTTAGGGAGAGCGCGCGCGGAGGGTAGGTGCTTTAGGGTGGATTTGTTTTAGGTAGTATTATTTTGTTTTTGCTGATAATGTATTCGGATGTATTAATTAGTTTTTTTGATGGTTCTGTGATATTTCTCCGTTGGGTATGTATGTATTTGTACTATATTATTATTTATTATGTAATCATTGATTTTGTCATTTAGGCTGTTTGTATTATTAATTACTGTAGTGTTGCCTTTGTCTGCTGTGGTGTGTGTGATGTTGTTTAGTTGAGCTTTTTGTTTTGTTTGCAGCGATTTTAATTTCATTGTTCACTTTTCTGTTGGTTATATTTTTGTGTTTGGTTAGGTTTTTTGTGTCATGTCGAAATGAGTCTTGGTCTTTGGTGTCGATTTTTTGTATGGCTGTTTCAGTTTGTAATATAATGTTTCTGTTTGCTATGTTATTTGATTTATAAATTCAAGAAAATAATAAAGTTTATTAATAAACTTAATTTTTTTAGCTAATTTGACATATAATAAGCTTTTAATATTATTATTCATCTGTAACAGCAATTTTTCAAATGTAACGTTGTTAATCATCTCTTTCCAACAATTTTTTCATACATATCATTTTCTTCTTTTGTATCAATTCTTTTGTATTTTTTATGCCCTCTGACGTCTGTTTTGTAATAATACTGGTTAATTTCAAACTTACAAGATACTCTGAGTATTAAAATAGATTATAGTTAATAAAATATCAATAATATCCAGAGTTTAAAGATCGTTTGAAAATTTGGATAAATCAGTAGTCCGGATGGGTCCTGGTCTTAATTGATCCAGATTGTCGACGCTCTTTAAAACCGTTACCGCTTAACCCAACAACTCCAAGCAGAAGACACTGATAAAGATCGCCACATAGCGATCAAAAACGTTCTGTCTCGGTAAGTTTTTACAAATTTACAAAATTAAAGTTCTGGTAATCATAAACTATTGTTAAAGTGATTAGTTAAAACTGTGGTATTAATTAATTCCATCTTCATGTGATCTGATAGTTTTTAACTAAAAGCACTTGTAAATATGTTATACTTGTCTATAGCAGCACTTACTTTTATAATTGTTGAGGATGGCCGTCTCAAAAAGTAAGTGCTACTATAGGGCAGTGTAATATATTTACAAGTGTTTTTAGTTTAAAACTATGGAAACATTTGACTTTTGCAACCACATTTTTAACTCATTTATGATTTAACCCAACTTAAGTAAGTAGTTATTTTGTATCTATCTATAATTGCTATATGGAGAGATTGAAAGAACTTTGTTTTTTCGCATTTAAACTTTTAAATAATAAGAATAAGTCTGAGAATAACTTTTAAAGGTCTGA
The DNA here is from genome assembly GCA_036971475.1 of Prosapia bicincta. NCBI lineage: Eukaryota > Metazoa > Arthropoda > Insecta > Hemiptera > Cercopidae > Prosapia > Prosapia bicincta. Next base: position 1,018,385 of record JBAIZL010000066.1, on the reverse strand, counting down.
GAATAAAAATTGTCTCTTTTAAACCTTTCTTATACTACACCAATTAGTACATATAATTTTTGTTTGATAATAACTCACCTGTAAAGACTATAATCAGTGAGAAAAGATAATAAACAACACATGAGACGAGGCAACATTAGTAACATGTATGGAGTTTTCAAATCTATTCCAAACCATAGCATTACAAAAGGGGCAACAGTTTTTAATAAGAAGAGTGGTATTCCCACATACAGGTAAGGCAGTACTATACTACGTATAGGTGATGTTGTATTAAATTCCCATGGTCTTGTTGATTCCACATCGAACATATCTCCTAAACATATTTAAAACATTGTACCAAAAAATATTGATATTTATATTATTAAAAATTAAGTAATTCATTAAATTAGGGATCACTTTTAAATTACTGTAAATAATAAATTAATAACAAAATTTATTGTAAGTGCATATGAAGCAATCAAGCAGTAATAAGTATCAGGTATTTTAACAATTAGCACGCATATTTAGAAGGATATTTTAAACCATTTCATTTTATTGATGTTGAACAACCTATGCGTGGACACTTTTAGTAGTGTTGGTCAGCCCAGACCTGTGAATTTTTGGACAAGGCGTTTTTTAAAAGTGGAGGGAGATTCCTGCGTTGCTGTTCAACGGCAGTTCCGTAGGCATTTATTGTAGGTCCAAGAGAAAGAGTCCCAACTCGTAACACAATTCTGCTATGGATGAGTAACTTCAGGACAATAACATGGAAGCCGACAGGACATCCAAGGTCAGTTTGAATGCCGATCAAGAATATCGATTCAAGTAAGAGAAGCTATGGAAACTCGTCATCAGCAGCCGGCCTGTAAATAAGCTTCTGCTTTGAAGACTTTGTAATAAGAATATTATGTTATAATATAGATTTTCACCCATATAAAATGGCTACTGTCCAGCCATTGAAGAGTAATGACTATGCAAAACAGAAATCATTTCCAGAGCAAATTTTCATCTTGGTGGTTATGTAAACAAACAGTACTTTCATTATTGGTCAGTTACAAACTCTGAAAAACTGCATGAACGTCCTCTCCATAACCTTAAGGTTATAGTGTGGTATGATGTAATGAAGATTTGTGTCACTGGGCCATACTTCTTTGAAGAGAGTGGTTGAACCATTAAGAGTCAATTCACAACGTTAACTGTTGATGTTAATAAATGTCCTGATCCTTAACTTCAGAGAAACTGCTTAGTGCATAGGAGGATAAGGTTTCAGCAGGGTGGGGCAACTACCTTTACAGCCAACAAGATGATGGAACTTTTGAGAAGCAAATATCGTGGCCATGTCTTCTTACTTTTGGGGGATATTGTATGGCAAGCTCATTCTCCAGACCTTAGCTATTGTGATTTTTTTCTTGTAGGGGTCCCTTCAAGAGTTTAAACAAATAAACTCCTAATACTGGTTGAACTTAAAGAAACGATAATTCAAGAAACCACCATCATGTCTCCCGCAATGTTAAAGAAAGTGTCCGATAACTTCAGTGCAAGATTAAAAGTATGCATGATCAAAGCACGTCATTCATTTGAAGGACGTTATCTTCTAATAAGCAATAAAACATGTTGAATTATTTTTAATTGTTGTGTTATTTTCATGTTAAAACTGTCAAATCCTTTTGCCGCATCCTGTATAAAAACAAAATAATTATCAAAAATAATTAAAAGAACCAATAGCAGAGAGATATAAAATTCCAAATTACGTTAGTAAATTATAGACTTAAATGTTTTAAATTGAACTTATAAATAATTGAAAATTTGTAAGGTAAAATAACAAAAATTAATAAAATTGTATCGAAAGCATATCTACAAGTGTATCTAATGTGTGAAAGTGCATCTAATGAAGAAAATGTTTACAATGATCATATAAACTCAAACATTTCATTTTAAAGATCAGGAGAGAAAAATAATAGAATGATAAATAATATTTCTATCCAATAATTAATTAGGGCAATATAACTAAACTTTATTTACACAAAATAAATTTTATAGTTTTGTGTGTTGTAAATTAATTTTCTTTAAATTATCAAATTGTTAAGAGCATAAGTTTTAATATTTTTTCTGCATTTCTATAGACTTTTGCATTACCATGTATGTATATATATATATATATATATATATATATATATATATATATATATATATATATATATATATATATATATATATATATATATCACTTACACTATAATGTACTTAAACAAGAATTTTACTTGGTATATATCCGAGTTAACTTTCGAAGACTTTAATTATGTGTCGTCATTATCGAGCATCAACTGAGTCTAATGAAGAAATGTAACTATAAAGTCTTCAAAAGTTAACTCGCATATATATTGGAAAAAGTAACTATTTCATGCATGAAAACAAATTTCTTATTCAGAAACCATTTTTACTTAATGAAACCGTCTTGAAAATAATTTTGGTAATTAATAATATCAGCGAATTTTTTTTAATCCCGGTCAATTTGACCTTACTGAACACGAATCTGATGTTATTTTTAACAGCAAACGTGAATTAACATAAAATAAATTAACCTGACCTAGGTGCTTACTAACACTTCGATCACACAAATATTTTTATTCTTGTCAAAAAGGCGTAAATCTTACCGACAAACTTAAGTCACGTGACGCTCAAGATGCTTAGTTATAATAGTCACGTGACCCACAAGATGCTTAGTTATAGTAGTTACGCGACCTGATAGATGCTTTCCGATTTGACAACAGATGGTGCCTGACTTTTCAACCGAAAAAGGTCATATTTAGTGTGTGTGAGACAATGGACTGTAACGGATCTTGACACACATTATTTTTCTAAGCTTGTTTGTTTGATGAAAAGCGGGTTATTGAGGCTTTATGTTCGCACAAAGTGCTCCCAACTAAGATGAACTGTTTGAAGTGCTATGACATAGTGATGATCACTTCAAATTAAGGTGTGGGAAGGTTGTTACATTGCCAAAAATAGGCCGGAAAAGTGTGGGTGGGGGGTTTCAACTGAGGTCGGTTTATTTTTAAGAACGAACCAAAGTGAATATAAACCAACTCGGTGCAATATCAACTTTGAATCCTCCAAAATAGGTTTAAGGTGAGCACCTAGGTTAGGTTAGTTTATTTTACGTTACCCGTAAAAAATATCTTCGGATTCGTATTCAGCATGGTCAAATTGACCAGGAATTTAAAAAATTCAGCGATCAAAGCGGTAGTCGCTGATCTTCATAATTACCAATTATTTTTAATACATATATATATTTTATTTTTATCTTCAGGAAAACATTATCGCTGTTTTTTGAAGATGCTAATACTTATTTTATTGGCGAAAAGCTTTGAATAATATATAAATTTAAACTATTCTTGTATTTGAAATATGTTTAATCATTAACTACATTACAAGAAAACATATCACCATATTTTTAAATATATATATATATATATATATATATATATATATATATATATAAATAAATTTAAACCTTACCATTAACAATTTCTAGAGATTGAAAGTATTCATCTGGCTGAATATATCCTGTTTGTGGAAGAATAGTAAGAATAACGCGAAGTGCAACTAAAAACCAGTAAGGAACTAGGCTCAGTTGTAGGATGTAAGTTGAATCATTAACAGGGATATCTTTTTCATTTGTGGTTTCTCCTGAGGACTTTTTATATTTTGTATTCTCCATAATTATTTCATTGCCTTTACAAACTAATAACTTTAAATTTCATACTTTCTAGCTTGATGACCTGTAAATGTCTTGAAATCTTCATTGTAATTATAAATTCCATATGAAAATAACTAAAGAGCTCTTTAAATACTTTATTAAAAAGTACCAACTACTTAACCTCAAATCCCACATGTAACGTGATTTCGCTCTCTCGAAGTTGTTTTGTTTAGGCAGTAGACATTCAGCTTAAATCACAAACAGGAACTTTAACTATTAATATTGACAAAGTTCCAAATAAAACCCTTGTCTAAAAATTTAAAACCGCTATTTCCCTAACAACAATTGTTTTGCAAACTATTTTTTTAAGACTGTTGAATTTAAATGCAGCGCGTAAACTTCAAATTTATTTTTCATTTTTAATTTATTTTAATAATTATTTTTGTAACAAAAAACATTTTATGAAAGTTACAAATGAAACTGAACTTCATTAACAAAAAACAGTAAATTACTGTTTAAGTTTAAATGAAGAGCATTGACAGTAACAGCCTGTTTTCAGTTCAATATCGATGTTTCTTGCCATCGATGGGTTTTTACTATCGATATATTTTTTTATATTCATTGTAGGATATTTCACTATTCACTACAATTTTTTTATACTTTACTAAACGTGGGTCATGCTGTTGAGTTAAAACTGGCTTTTATATAAAATTTAAAAATCAAGTTGTTTTCCCAACAACATTATTACGAATTTAGCAGCTTGTAGTCTGTGTACGAATTCAAAAATTCTTCCTAACTCTATATCTATAAATAATTAAGCAAAAGATATTTCCAAAAGTGAATTTATTTTTTTCCTTAGAGTTTATAGTTTTATCAAGTAATTATTTTTAAAACTTGTGTTTTATGCAAATACATTCAATAAACTTTCTGTAGACATAATTTTTTAATTTTAATATCCCTCTTTTTCTAAACGGTATAGTTTTTCTTATTGTTTTTACTAAACTACAAAAAGGTTATTAGTACCATAAAACTATGAGAATATTTTATGTTCCTAAATAATAATAATTTTAAATAATATTAATATACTCCTCTATTAGTATGTTTATATAATTTGTTGCATCACTTTATATAGAGAATATAAATTTATAATTATAGTTAATTGCGACGTACACAAAATACTTTATGAACAAAATATACATATTGCTTGTACTTAAATTAACTAAATAGTATTTTTAAATTTATATTAAAACCGAATATATGATCTCTTGTGCAGTCATATAATTTAAGTTCAAATCACATTCTTTGGCGACGTGGCTTTAACTATAGAAGGAGGGGTCGCCATTCCTGTCAGTTTTCTGTCTGTATTCTGCTGTGTTTACAAATGTGATAGATATTTTATTAAAGTAAAAATATTTAGTGTTTAGTGAGTTAACAAAAATGTCCTCATCAGGAGATTTTGGAAATCCTTTACGGAAATTTAAACTCGTTTTTTTAGGAGAACAAAGTGGTAAGTTTTTTTTAATTGCATAGCTATTTACATTATTGACTGGCTAGACAGTGTCAGACACCTGCAACAGCCGGGTTTTAATTATTTAATTAATTTTTATTATTGTTACTTTACTCGAAAATTATACCTAACTTAGTAACGTTTAGAAATAAATATATACTGACTTTGCATAACTCCTTCAAAAAACTCAGTTAATCCTATTGACAGGTTCTGTGATCCAGACTAACCTAATTTTAACTAGGTTAATCTAGGTTTGAAGGTAAGAGTTCATTGATTGAAGAATAATGGAAGTATATGGAAAAAATGTTGAAAATATAAAATATTGCGAAATATATTCATTCATAAATTCATTTAATTGAATATCACTTCCTTTTAACTAATTTGTAATGTAATTAGAAAATAAATTAAGATTTTGAAAAATGTTACTCCATGTAAATTAAGTAGATAAAATTATTATAGGCCAGACAAACACATATTTTATGATTGCTAGAAAAATGATTATGTATATTCACAATTCAACCCACACATAAACTTTCTCTAGCATAAGGTATACACTTTAAGCAAATTTTTTTTTTGGTAAAAATATACAGTTAATGGCGTTGGTTTAAAAAAATTGTTTTTTGATAGTTACTCATTTCAATACGTAGAACACGAACATCAACTATTTTTCCATGGAAAATACGGAAAGTTACTTTTTTCACATTTTAAATGTTAGTCTGTAATAACATGAACCGGGGGCGCAGTAGCTACAGTGCACTGCACTACATCCAGATTTGGTTATAATTTTATACAATACTCTATATGGTAATTATTAAGATCAGCGACTAAGGCTCCAATCGGCAAAAACAAATTTTTCTAATCAATTTGACCTTGCTGAACACAAATCTGAAGTTTTTTTACTGCAAACACATATTTACATTAAAAAAAATAACCTGACCTGACTTTAGTGCTTACTAACTCTCCGATCGAAATTGTTTTTTCCTGATAGATTTGACATTGCAAACATTAGAACATGAATATTAACTTTTTTCCACAAAAAGTTAGATTTTTTGCACATTTTTAATGTTAGTCTGTACTAGCATGTATAGCGTGAACCGGCCCCGCAGTAGCTACAGCGCACTGCACTAGGTCAAAGTCAGTTTATTTTAATACTAAACTTAAAATCTAAATATTTAACTTTTGGTTATAATCTATTTATATCAAAATATATGTATGAAGTATTCAGTCAGGAAAGATTTGGTTATTGTTTTATACGTCACACTATATACCTATATTAAAATATGCCTACGAAGTATCCAGTCACGATAGATTTGGTTATAATTTTATTCAACATTACTATCCACTTATATTAAAGTAAACCTACGAAGTATCCAGTCAGGGTAGATTTGTTTGTAATTTTGGTAAATATTTAGACTTCTTGCCGATGCAGAGAATTACAATCAAATCTATTCTGACTGGATACTTCATAGGTATATTTTAATTTAGGTAAATAGTATTGTATTTGGAATTATAAGTTGAGTATAAAAATAAATTGACTTTAACGTAGTGCAGTGCACAGTAGCTACTGTGCGGCCAGTTCACGCTATACATGCCATTACAACTAACATGAAAAATGTGCAAAAAATATAACTTTTTGTATTTTCCGCAGAAAAAAGTTAATATTCGTGTTCTACACATTAAAACCAGTAATTAAAAAAAAAAATTTCAACTATGTCAATAAGACTCGTTTACACTATACATGCCTATAAAAAATAAAATTTTTAAATGGGAAAAAAGTAACTTTCCGTATTTTCCGCAGAAAAAAAGTTGATATTTGTGTCCTACACATTAAAACGAGTAATTAAAAACAAATTTTAAACTATGACTATATTTTACCCTTTTTTTTGGGTTTACCTATATGCTTTTTTTAAAATTATCTCCAAGATAATTCCATAGATAGATAACTATCTGCATATTTTTTCTGATGTACCACCTGTAATTGTGTATTTTTTGGCCAAAGAGGTTTGAGAGTAATAAAAGTTGGGATATTTATGTTCATAATTCAACACACATGATATTTCTCTAACACCTTCGGCAAATATCTTTTTTTATGGTTTACCTATCAGTTTTTTAAATTTTTTCTCTATCTTTAGTCTTTCTTCTGATATACCACCTGTAATTGTGTATTTTTTTGCCTAAATGGTTTGATAGTAATATAAGTTAGGTCATGGCACTTGTTTGATGATTTGTGTCTAAGCATGGTTTGTGATGAGATAGTTTATCTTAGTGACATAAGTAGCGAGGAGTGATGTGGCCAGGACCCATTCCGAAATAAATCAAATTGATGATATTTATTACTCAATTTTAATAAATATTAGTAAAGATGAATCTGTAATCATAAGATGGTAATTGTGCATTGTAGCGGCGACCTACGGTATTTTGGAAAATTGTTCAAAACCACCAAATAGGACGATATTCAAAAATATATTTAAATATATTTTTATATAGAAAATAAATTTTAGAAAAAATTTAAAGTAGAGTAAAAAATTCAGTACGGAAGCATAAGTTGTGATTGGGTGTGGAGTGATAAAAATGTTTTGTGATGTCACGACTGTAATGACATTATGCTAACTCTACATACATATGTTATTGTGACTCTGAGAAAAAACATTTTCACTCATTGTTATGCTTTTCGCATAATTATTATGATTAATCACTTAAACAATAGTTTATGACTATCCGAACTTTAAATCTTGTAAATTTGTTAAAACTTAATGAGACATAACGTTTTCGATTGCTATGTGCCGATCTTCATCAGTGTCTTCTGCTTGGAGATGTCAGGTCAAGCGGTGATGGTTTTAAAGGTAGGTTTTCGATAGTATCAAAGAGTATGTGTGATTTGTATTATGTTTGTTCGTTTAATATGTTTGTACTTTGTGTTTTTGTGTGTCTGTAAATTTCACATGGTTTTAGTGTGTTGAGGTGTGGTCCTTTTTTGTTGATGCGTAGGATTTTTAGGTATGGTAAATGTCTGTGTATTTGTTTCCTGTTTCTTTTATATGATTGTAAAATGTTGAGTTGGTGTTTTGTTTGTATTCCTGGACTCTTTGTTTAAAGCTGCAACATGTATGTCCAATGTAGAATTTGTTACATTCGTCGCAGTTCAGTTTGTATACGCCTAGTGCTTGTAGTTTATCTTTGTTGTTGGTGTTGTGTTGTATTTTGTATTGTAACTTGTTATTAGTTTTGTATGCTGTTTTGTATCCTATATTTTGAAATTTGGGGGCTATTTTGTTTGTTTTTTTGTTTATGTATGGTAATGTGGTGTATTTTTTTTCCTGTCTGTAGTGTTAATTTTAGTGTTTTCCTGAATTTTGTACCATAGTTTGTCTATTATTGTGGTGTTGTATCCATTTGTGTATAAATATTTAATTGTGTCTAGTTCTTTGTTTATGTTTTCGGTGGTCATTGGGATTTCTTTAAGTCTATGGAGCATGGATCTGAAGGCAGCATGTTTGTGTTGGATAGGGTGGTTTGAGGTGTTTTGGACTAAAAATCCAAGAACTATTATGAATTAGTAACTAAATGTTAAAACGTCAAATTAGTAAAAACATCAACGTTTACTAGCCCTTTGCAGCACCACATACCTATGAAGTATCCAGTCAGGATATATTTCGTTCTAATTTTATACATTTAACCATTTAGGTAATGTATAAAATTAAAACCAAATCCATCCTGACTTTACACTTTTTAGGTATACTTTAATATAGGTATATAGTAATGTATAAATTTAAAACCAAATCTATCATAACTGGAGACTTTATAAGTATACTCACTATAAAAAAGCACTCCTTAATGGAGCAATTTTTCAGCATTTGCCTCAATATCTTATGCTTTCTTACTATACACTATAATAAAATATAGCTACAAAGAATCTGGTAAGGATATATTAGGCAATAATAAAATTTAGTTCTATGTATAGAGTACTCTTTAGTTACATTGATCAATTGTCTTTATTGTTCCAACAACGTACATATATTTATCTTTAGATGTAGGTGATTAGTTCATCTGTATAAATTTCATTTTGTGTAATTTAATATCAAAATCTATCCTAACTGAATAGCTATTAAGTTAATTAGAGCTTAGCTGGTGAGAACAATTCACAGCAGTTAAAATTAAAACAACTCACTCAAAATCTCATTACACACTAGTTTATTGAAACATACAGACTAGTTTTGACAAGGATGTCACCATCAGTCCACCATTTTATCAAATATTGTCCATTAGAAAAATACACTTAGTTGTGTTGGAGTAATGGATTGTTTTTTCACCATTATAATATATTTGCTTATAAAACCAGCCAGCCCAAGAATATGTTTGTGGTTGGTTTTTGTGGTGTTTGTTTTATTTCAAAGTTTTCTGTTGTTGCTTTTATTATAGCTGTTGTTACAGTTAGTTTATTTTTTTTCTTGATGAAATGTAGAATTTTTAGATTGGTATCAATGTTATGTGTTTCACGTCTTCTGTACATGTATAGCAAAATTTTATTTGCGTTGTGTTTTATGGGTTCCTTATATTGTGTGGTAAAGTTTCTTCCCGTTTAACCTATCTAGAAGCTAGGATAGTCATTACATGTGATCTTGTGTGAAGCTTTTCACACTATCTTCAAAGCATTGATGATAGGGTCCCCTATAATTTTACAAACACCTAGAGTTACACATTTCAAATTGTAAATACATGTCAAAACTATAAATGTTAAACATGATTTTCTTCATACCATTATTTTCTTCACATTATAGAAATAATATAATCAAATTTATATAGAATCTAAATACTGGGTTTAATATTTAATTACTTTATTGTAAGTTAATATTATTAAGCGAAACTAATAATATTTTTAAAATCTTCATTTTATAAATAACGGCAGCAGGGGGTAAAAAAATGCCAGGTTTTTCTTTTTTTTAAAGCTAAAACAGATCTTAATTATTTCATTTAGTACATACAATAGACAACCTGAACAAACTACTTCCTGCATATGATAGGTTTCCTAGCACGTTTGGATTACACATCAGAGGCTTGCTTCTAATCACATTATTTGAAGTAAATGTTTTGATAATAATATTTATGTTATTTTGGCGGCTTGATAGGATTTAGTTGGTTATTATTATAAACCAGTTTGTTAACATAAAACCAAATTTTGTGTGTGTGTGTGTGCTCATGCATATATGTATTGTTAGCAAGGTGTTTTTGTTTGAATTTTGTAATACTGAATTTTGAAATTTATATAAAAAACTTGCCTTATGATTTCTTTTTTATATATCTGTTGAAGATCTGTCTTCTTTATATACTTTAAACACTTCTGTAAAATTCTTCTAAAATTAAGTTTAATGTTAGCACAGAATACCAAAATACTACAAGATTTTATTTTGTTGAATTGAGTTAATATTTTTGAATTCATTAAATTTAAGGTATTTTAATTATAAAGAAATATATATATATATATATATATATATATATATATATATATATATATATATTGGTATATGTATATCTGTCATTTATGGATTGCTACACGAAACATTCAGTTGACATGAATCTGTGGGAAATGTTTTAGTATACTTGTACGAAAGTATCTGGCATTTTTGTAGCCCGATTTATGGCACCTAAGTTGGTATTTTTTTAAAAATGGGATAAAAATGTTACTACTTTTTTGAACAAGCATTCAGTCTCTTAAATTAAAATCTATGACTTATTAATATACAGTAGATGCAACCAATCTGATTGTGGTGAAACTCGGATGTTTTTAAGTACATTTTTGCAAAGGGTTTGGTATACTGTTGTTATACTCTTGTGGCAACTAATTGCTAACAAAAATGGACATAAAATTAGAATTGTAAATAAATTATGTTGAAATAAAAATATATAATAATAATAGTATTACCACAAAAAAAAATGGATCATTTGATTATATAGGCAATGAAATAAAATTGCATAACTAAAATATTCAAAAATAAAAATATAAGAAGAGCTTATAAAACCAATAACAATATTATAAACTCTTGAATTTTGTCCATTTTGTTCCATGTATCTTAATCACTTGACATACAAAACTAATTACAATTTACAATACAAAATACAACACCAAGAACAAAGATAAATTACAAGCACCAGGCTTATACAAATTAAACTGCTATAATTGCAACAAATTCTACATTGGGAAAACAGGTCACAGCTATAAACAAAGAGTCGAGGAACACAAACAGAACACAAACTCAGCATTTTACAATCACATAAAAGAAACAGGACACAAATACATAGACACTTACCATAACCTAGAAATCTTACACATCAACAAAAAAGGACCCCATATTAACACACTAGAACAATATGAAATTTAGAGACACACAAAAACACAAAGTACAAACGTATTAAACGAACAAACCCAATACAAATAACATATTCTCTTTGATACTATCGAAAACCTTCCTTTAAAACCGTCACCGCTAAACCCAACATCTCCAAGCAGAAGACACTGATGAAGATTGTCACATATCGATCAAAAACATTCTGTCTCAGTAAGTTTTTACAAATTTACAAAATTTAAAGTCCGGATAGTCATAAACAGTATTAAAGCAATTAATATTATAAAAAACTTGCAGTTTTTGTGCTGTACATCTTGAGGTTTTTGTAAAAAACAAGTGTAATATTATAAAGTTAATCAATTACAATTGAGATAATATGTATAAAAAAAGTAGAATGTATGTAATAAAATGTGACAATTGTCATAAATATTATATTGGACAAATATGAAAAAAATAAGGACAAATGCAAACAACTCCGTAAAGCATGTATACAGCCATATATATGTGCTCTGTGTGTTTTATCACGAACATGTTGATTTATACTGTTATAATAAATGAGAAGTGGATATCATTTTTTTATCTAAATGAAGAAATATTTTAGTTATGGAACTGTTATGGTTGATTGTTAGAATTGAAGGTTAATATTGCAAGGAAGGTTGCATTATTTTGTGAAGGTTACAAACCTACAGTAAGACTTTCTCCATGTTATTTAAAAGTTAGGTTTTCACAAAATGTCACTTTTATTGAATTTCTCATAGTAAAAGTATAACAAACATTTTAACACAAACATTTAATAAGAAGTTAAAATTTAGCAGTATATTCTCTTCTGAAAATTTTTTTGTTAACAAACAACCATAAATTTGAATTACATATTAAAGAACTTTTTAAAATTATCTTGAGAGTTATTGATTTAAATTTAAAAAATTGGACTAATATGTAAAAGGTAATTGTGGACATATAATAGCCTTATTTCAGCCTTATACATAAATATATATACACACACACACACACACACACACACAATTGAAATAAATTACAAATATCAAGAATACTTGATTCTATTTTTTTCTAGAAACATATTCTGTATAACTCTTGGTTTGTTTACTCTTTTCATAAGATTTTTAACTTCAAAAATTCCAAGCTTAAGGATATAAATCACATGCTATTGTAACTACATAAATTAACTGTGGCGTAATGTTTAATTTAAATCAATAAAACCTCCATACCACAAATTACTTTTTCATTTATTTAACATCTATTCATTGAACACTAACCACCTTGTTGGGAAACCATTTTTAGAAAGCTCTCTCACATTAAAAGAACTAGTTGGTGAAGTACAAAAAACATCTGTAGCAGACTACAGTTGTAACTCATTTGAGTTACAATGAATATTTCTTAATATGTGGATTTTTTTACAGTAATCCCGGCTAGACTCCTCAGAAGACATAGAGTAGGGTATACAGTATCAGGAATTCCTTGCGACCCTCTTTCAGACCTACCTTTTTTCCAGTTATTCTTCCTAAATAGAAGTGTATTTAATAGACACATGTCTAATGGTAGCAATCAATCTTGTAAAGTTTTGTAGCATTGGATACTTTCCGTGAGTCATTCATTGCTTATTTCTTCAGCCTGAATTTTAACATAGTTTGTGTTTATATTGCTTGCAATGTAAGTAAGTAACTTTAATTGGGTTGGCAAATTTATTGGCAAATAGATTTTTTAATATTTGTTTTCACCACTAATTTGATATTGTAATATAATTTATTGCACTCTATTACATCACTTCATAGTTAGGCTAAATATCGATATTTATAGTATACTAGCATCAGTATTACAGCATCACCAAGAAATTAAATAGAATGTGAAATCTTTGGTTCGGAAAGCAAAATCATCATATCAGAGGTTTATGTTTCCATGATATTGGGGTTTATATTTTTTACATTGATGTATCTAGCTAGCGATATTTCAGATTGATGTAATATATGTGTCTATATTATAAAGATTAGTTTTCTGATACTCGGCTGTTTTTTCAGCTTGCACAAATTGATTTTTTTAGATATCCAACCTGTAAATGTGGCACCAGACATAAACCTGTGATTTAATGACTTCAGATTCAAATCACAGATTTCATATTCTATTATTGGTTTACTAGCAAAGCCGCAACTATAAGTTCATCATTAACATTTAACTGAACAGTTTCTATTTTAAAAATATTGATAGATCAATATGTAAAAAACGTAATGTCTGCTTTTCTGTCGTTTATCCATTACTATACCATTCATCCAATTGACATCATACTTTGGACAGTTGTAGATACACTCCTGCTAAGGTTTCTGGCATAGTACATCTATCTTGCCATTTGTGGTGTGCATGTTTTTAAAGAAATTCCATTAAATTTAATACTGAATCAATTTAGAAAAGCTACTATATTTTTACAGATTATTCAGACACTAAAATTGAAATCTAATAGCTGTCCAGTCAGTTAGGACATCTACTTTTATAATATAGATTGTTGGCCAGTCTTGGTTATTTCTTAGCCTAGCCTAGGGCCTAATCCTAAGATAACTGAATTAAAGAGAATATACTGTGTATGCAGTATGTTTAAAAAATAGAGGACATTTTTAATTTTTAGGCTATATAAGTCCACTTAGTACAATTTTTGTTTGTCTTGGTACACTTGATTGTAAAGTATCTATACACTGGTAGCCGTATTACTTACTTCATTATTGTTTAAATAAAGTTTTAAAAAAAATGATAGCAGATAAATTGCATTTAATTTGGTTTCAAGAATGGAGTTAATCCAAAAAAGTCTTGAAAAAGTTAAAATGTTGAATGAAGTTCAAAATTACTTAAAATTCTAGAGATTGGAACAAATTTTGGTGTCACCCATTTCATGATCAAAACATGTGAAAGTATTCCTTGGCATAGATATACCTACACTTAAACAATCCTTTGGTATTAAATCTGATACATTATCCAGATTCAGGAAGAGGTGAGGTTGTATTCAAGTGCGTTGTCATTTGCTTTTTTATACTTTTACCTACTTCTTAACCCTAAAGAGCCACTTCAATATTTTCAGTGGAGACAAGGGCTGCACAACTAATTTCACACATACATCAATAAGCCAAATGTAGGCAATACGTACATCGTATAGTATGCGTTGTATATAAAGTAATATGAATCAATAAACTTTAAGCAAAAATTTTCATATACATTTAATATCAATCTCAATGTACAAAGGATCAAAATAAGTATAATATTAAATTTCTCGTCATTTAATCATGTTGTTTACGGTTATCAGAACACAGTACATTGGAAAAACTCTCAAGTTATTTAAATTTAAAATCCTCTATACGTATGTAGGCCTACTAACTTCACTTTATGAGAACACTATGGACGTGGACAATTGTCCAACAGTTCATCAAAATCAATCTGATTTGAAGTGGTTACAACCTTTAGCAGAGCTCCAGGATGTTTCTGAGTCTGATGCGGTGAGTTGAAAAGATGGAATCACAAAGGTATGTGTTTCCAAACATTGAATGAAACTATATCCTTACTGAAGACACGTAGTTTGGGATATTTCTCCTCAGGCATTTGACTCCAAAACCTAGTAGGCCTACATGTTTCTGTCCTTGTCTGCAAAACCTAGTAGGCCTACATGTTTCTGTCCTTGTCTGCAAAACCTAGTAGGCCTACATGTTTCTGTCCTTGTCTGCAAAACCTAGTAGGCCTACATGTTTCTGTCCTTGTCTGGAAAACCTAGTAGGCCTACATGTTTCTGTCCTTGTCTGCAAAACCTAGTAGGCCTACATGTTTCTGTCCTTGTCTGCAAAACCTAGTAGGCCTACATGTTTCTGTCCTTGTCTGCAAAACCTAGTAGGCCTACATGTTTCTGTCCTTGTTGCAAAACCTAGTAGGCCTACATGTTTCTGTCCTTGTCTGCAAAACCTAGTAGGCCTACATGTTTCTGTCCTTTTCTGCAAAACCTAGTAGGCCTACATGTTTCTATCCTTGTCTGCAAAACCTAGTAGGCCTACATGTTTCTGTCCTTGTCTGCAAAACCTAGTAGGCCTACATGTTTCTGTCCTTGTCTGCAAAACCTAGTAGGCCTACATGTTTCTGACCTTGTCTGCAAAACCTAGTAGGCCTACATGTTTCTGTCCTTGTCTGCAAAACCTAGTAGGCCTACATGTTTCTGTCCTTGTCTGCAAAACCTAGTAGGCCTACATGTTTCTGTCCTTGTCTGCAAAACCTAGTAGGCCTACATGTTTCTGTCCTTGTCTGCAAAACCTAGTAGGCCTACATGTTTCTGTCCTTGTCTGCAAAACCTAGTAGGCCTACATGTTTCTGTCCTTGTCTGCAAAACCTAGTAGGCCTACATGTTTCTGTCCTTGTCTGCAAAACCCAGTAGGCCTACATGTTTCTGTCCTTGTCTGCAAAACCCAGTAGGTCTACATGTTTCTGTCCTTGTCTGCAAAACCCAGTAGGCCTACATGTTTCTGTCCTTGTCTGCAAAACCTAGTAGGCCTACATGTTTCTGTCCTTGTCTGCAAAACCTAGTAGGCCTACATGTTTCTGACCTTGTCTGCAAAACCTAGTAGGCCTACATGTTTCTGTCCTTGTCTGCAAAACCTAGTAGGCCTACATGTTTCTGTCCTTGTCTGCAAAACCTAGTAGGCCTACATGTTTCTGTCCTTGTCTGCAAAACCTAGTAGGCCTACATGTTTCTGTCCTTGTCTGCAAAACCTAGTAGGCCTACATGTTTCTGTCCTTGTTGCAAAACCTAGTAGGCCTACATGTTTCTGTCCTTGTCTGCAAAACCTAGTAGGCCTACATGTTTCTGTCCTTTTCTGCAAAACCTAGTAGGCCTACATGTTTCTATCCTTGTCTGCAAAACCTAGTAGGCCTACATGTTTCTGTCCTTGTCTGCAAAACCTAGTAGGCCTACATGTTTCTGTCCTTGTCTGCAAAACCTAGTAGGCCTACATGTTTCTGACCTTGTCTGCAAAACCTAGTAGGCCTACATGTTTCTGTCCTTGTCTGCAAAACCTAGTAGGCCTACATGTTTCTGTCCTTGTCTGCAAAACCTAGTAGGCCTACATGTTTCTGTCCTTGTCTGCAAAACCTAGTAGGCGTACATGTTTCTGTCCTTGTCTGCAAAACCTAGTAGGCCTACAGGTTTCTGACCTTGTCTGCAAAACCTAGTAGGTCTACATGTTTCTGTCCTTGTCTGCAAAACCTAGTAGGCCTACATGTTTCTGTCCTTGTCTGCAAAACCTAGTAGGCCTACATGTTTCTGTCCTTGTCTGCAAAACCTAGTAGGCCTATATGTTTCTGTCCTTGTCTGCAAAACCTAGTAGGCCTACATGTTTCTGTCCTTGTCTGCAAAACCTAGTAGGCCTACATGTTTCTGTCCTTGTCTACAAAACCTAGTAGGCCTACATGTTTCTGACCTTGTCTGCAAAACCTAGTAGGCCTACATGTTTCTGTCCTTGTCTGCAAGACCTAGTAGGCCTACATGTTTCTGTCCTTGTCTGCAAAACCTAGTAGGCCTACATGTTTCTGTCCTTGTCTGCAAAACCTAGTAGGCCTACATGTTTATGTCCTTGTCTGCAAAACCTAGTAGGCCTACATGTTTCTGACCTTGTCTGAAAAAATGGGTTGTTCCCACAACCAATATTCTGTAACCTATACCAATCTATATTTTTATTAATAATCTAATGGTTTTAACATTAGTCTGGGGCTGCATAAAACCAGGTTGCGAGCCGCAAGCTGCATCCGGGTTGCTAGTTGGCCATCCCAACTAAGAAAGATCAGTTATAAAATTACAATACTTTAGAAAAATACTGTTTCTTTTATGCAGATATTTAATCCAAGTCGTGGAAGTTGTGGGCAGGTTCTCTGATTGTGCAATTCCAAACAAAAGATCAATAAAAAAATTTATTGATTGTATAAGAATTATGTAATTATGTATACTGTGTGACCGTTCACCCAATCGCAGATAGTTTCGTTCAGCCTAATTGCAGGGAAACCTGTAACAGCTATTGCTGTTACTCCTAATGAAGAAAAAGCATTGGCATGTCCAGACAGACTAAAACAGTAAGGCTCCTTAGGTTGCAACCTCGAGAGTGTTTGGTTAAGATCGGCTACGTCCGAAAAAAAGCATCTCCACTACGCTCCGTGTTTGAGAATGAATTGAGGTTGGTTTGTATTAAATAAACCCATGACTTGAGATTCGGTGTTTTAAATAAGTAAAAATAAAATAAAAAATCCCAATATATTTCCTTCAATAGAGTAAATCACAAAGTATTAAGCAGTATCTATCTATTTTGCCCATAACAGCCCTTTAAGTTTTTATGATTATGATTTTAATGTCTTAAAAAAAACCTTACTCTTTATGATCTGCAACCACAATAGGTTTTAGACACCAGCCGCCACTGAATCCAAGTAAATGATTTTTTTAATTTTTCAATTAGTTAATGTGTATCCCTATATATTTCCCACATACACCAAGAATTATTCATACTACAGCTTGAGAAACACTGGTTTCAATAATTAACTTGAAAATTTAAATCTAATCAAAACATTAGTTTAATATATATATATATATATATATATATATATATATATATATATATATATATATATATATATATATATAATTAGGAAGTATACTTTTAGATGCTTCTCCATTAGAGTATTTATTATAAGAACAGTATTAACTATACGTAAATGCCTGAATTTTTATTAATATGCCCAATTTGTTAGAAACCATGAATGTTTCCTAAATATAAATGACTCTAAAGTAAAATCCTTCTGCTATTTATCTTTTGTTAAGTTTAAAAGCAAAATAAAACACTTTGATAATTACAATTTAATTTTTGAAATTCATTCCTTAATAGTCATAAATAAAACTGCTGGGAAGCAAGATCATGGTTTCATATAGAAATGTAAACCAAACCCGTTTTAAGTCTGCTACCTACTACAATGTGTAGGATGTAAATGTGGGAGGTAAGTTCAATGTAGCTTACAGAATTGTATAATAGAAATAGAATTTTTAATTAGGCCAGTCTAGTTTGTAAATTATTGTATTCTAGATTGTAATTTTGTAATAAAACTTTCTGATGATGATGAGATGGTCATTGAAATGTACATAATGGTTTAATCTTAGGTAACCTATAATATTAGATATTTTTGATTATTTTTGTGGTATTGGGATTTTTGACAATATTTATATTCTAATATACTGTGCCACAATGCTTTTGATATTTTATAACCCAATTTAAGCAAATATTTACAACAAACAAGAGCTGATTCAACACAGTTATACTTTCCAGAGCTGGACAGGAACAATCCTTCTATGATTCCAAATTTTAACAAAAGAATATGAGAACGCATTCGACCAAGAAAATATTAATAAAGATATTGAGCAAACCGTACTTTCCAATTTCGAGAGAACTCTCAAGTGGAAAGGCCAATGTTGGATGAGCCTGTATATTTTGAAAAAATCAAACATTCATAAAAAAATAAATTCATATCTCTAGTAAAATATCAAGTGAGTTAATTCATAAAATTATTTAGGACTTCAAAAATGCATTTAATAGTTAAAGTATCAGAAAATAATTTTAAAAATGGCATTTTTAATTTCGTAAATTATTATTTGGCACCAAATGTAAAATACAACTTTTATTTTGAAGATGATTTTTATGAGAGATATAAATTTTTTACACTCAATAGCTTTAAACAATCTAAACTCTATTTATATTTATTAAAGGATCTTTTCTAAAACGTCTCCGCAATATCAGTTGTGTTTGAAAAGTGAGTCCACACAGAGCTCACATAAATAGTTTTTCCAATCAGTAGTTGATTGAGCTGCCATATTCAGTTCTACCAAACAAAACTTAGTCAAAGTGTAATCTTTACACCAGGAATAAATAAACAGAATGAATGTCTCAAATGGCAACTTTGTTCCAACCATGTTCCTTTCCACAAACCAATCTCTGTTCTCAATCCTTTTTATTGGACCTCCAATGACCACTTCTGTCGGATATATATAGTCATGTTGTGATTGTTGTCACAAATTCTGGTACAATGTAAAATACCTTTATGTTGTCAAAACTCCACCACTTTATCTTTGCTATTAATTTCATGCACAAGGTTGAACAACAACATGATGGTCACTGTGTCCAGTCAGAAATAAATTAACCGTTCTTGGAAATTAAAGCGAAGCAATAAGACATGCCTAGTTCTGGTAGGTTGAGTTCATGGAATCAGAGCTCGCTTATCTCCCGTAATAGATAACTCCCATTTCATGTTGAAGTTTGAAATGAATTTAACTCCAACTCCAAAAAAAACCCGTTATAAGTAGTTGATGTTGATAGCAGAACACCAGAGAAGACTTGCTTTATACGAGAAGTATACAGTTTTTCGTGCCTTGGACATAATGTATCGTGTGGGTGGAGCACAAGCAACAGATGTTGCTGATAAGCTTTTAAATTACTTTGTATGTTATGGAATGCCGCAGTTACTATATTAGACATTGCCATAGAATTTAACATAGATCTACACAAAATTCAAATACATTTTACAAGTATGCAAAATTCCTAACAAATGGATTGTGTGACAGGTTTCATGTCACAATAATAAAACACATGGGACTTTTAAATAATCATATTGAGCTCAAAGGGAGATAATTAACAAAATGAAGTTAAAGATTAAGATAAAGAAGTTAAAGATAAAGTGAAAGAAGTTAAAAGATTCAGTAATAGAACACACATTTACCAAACTAACGCCATGGTTGATCTGTTCAGATTTATGAATTGGAACAACCTATTAGACGTAGAAGTAGCAAACCAATTCTCAAATGACTTTGTTTTAAGCCATAGAGAAAAAACAAAAAAGTCTGTATGAAAACATTTTAGATACTAACTAAAAAATTAAAGAAACTATTTTGGCTAAAAGAAACAGAAACAAGGAACCACATTCAGTTACTCCAACATTTAGGTGTAGACAGTACAGAAACAGGTGAAACAAAGAATAAATATATCAAAGAAGACATATCTTTAGTAAGTAAGGAAAGGAAGATGGGTAGAGTAAAGGCTAAACGTGGTAACATGAAGGAAAAGTACAATTGTATTTTTCTACATCAAAAGACGCTGAGATATAAAAAAGGTAATTAATATTCAAAATCCTTTTCCAAGTCCCTCCTCTTCGTCCTTGGGACAGCCACCGATTCAGCAGGTATTAAGAATTTGACCAACAGCCTTTGAATAATCCTAATAGCATTATCTTTTAGCGTTATCTCAACCCAAGAGCTATATAGGAAAATAGTTAAAATCTATTAATATTATAATGAAAGATTATATTTAGAACCTAAAACTGAAAGAAGGTCTGCCCTCTCGTTCCCAGCTATACCGACATGGCCGGGTATCCACTGAGCAGTGCAGAAAGGGTTTATATTTATTACTATAACTGTATGAAACAACTGTGGTGTAATGTTTAATTTAAATAAATGAAACCTCTATACCATTAAGATTTTTTCTTTTATTTAAAACCTTATGTACATTTCAATTGCATAGCAATAATTTTCAGAGGTAATTTACTATAAAAATACATTGAAGCAAATTTTTCCTCAAATATATGCACCAGTAACTACTTCTCCACACCCCTTTTACATATTTTCCGAATAATCACGTTGCAGTAAATTCCCCCCTCTGTAACTAGGTCTGGTCTCTCAACTTCAGTGGTGAAGAGTTGCCGTTACACATATATCAATTTTAAACAAAATATTTAAATAAATAAAATACCACAGAAAATAAACACCACAGAAGTTGAGAGACCAGACTTAGTTGCAGAGGGGGGAATTTACTGCAACGTGATTATTCGGAAAATATGTAAAAAGGGTGTGGTGAGTAGTGAATTAATTGCCGGTGTATATATTTGAGGAAAAATGTTGCTTGAATGTAATTTTTTTTGGAAATTACCTCTGAGAAAGAAAAAGTCATTTGTGGTATAGAGGTTTCATTTATTACTATAATATAGTTACTATAGGCATGTAATTGTTAGTAACAAATAAACAAGTTAGGTTTTTTGTACAACCAGTTATTTGTAAAATACCTCTGAAGATGATTATTTTGTAATCAAAATGTACATAAGGTTAAAATAAAAATTGTTAAATTTGTGATAAGAGGTTGTTTTAATTAATATAAAGTTAGGTTTATTAAAAAAGTAAAATTATGTTTTCAAAGCTGTTGTCCTGGACAAAAAATGTAACTTATACATACATTGCTCAATTCTAAAACAAGGAAAATGCATTAACAAAATTGTACCCGGTAAAAATTTGTATTATCAAAATATATGTTAGTTATCGAATTTATTATAGTCTTAAAATTTGGATTAGTGTCCTATATCAAAATTATATAGGTTTATTGACTTTTATACAGAATCCTGTAATAATTGAGGCTAAGTATATTAGAACTTTTCAATGGTTGCACATAAACATCAATATTTGCAACTTGAATGTAAAGGATCTTTTCCATCTTGAATATTTATTCCATAGTTTATGTAATGCAACAGAGTTTTTTTATTGTATTCTTAACAGTTGGGTCTGTTGTATGATAGTTTAGCATAAGCATAATAAACAAATATAATTTAAATCATTTAGGATCATAATTGAATAGAATAGTATTTGTCTTGACTATATTTTATTAATATAAAAAATGTAATAAAAAGTACTTAAGAATATATCAAGAAGTACAAATAAAGGAGGCACACAAAACTCACAAATTAATCATTTATTAACTGAGACACAAAATATATATATATATATATATATATATATATATATATATATATATATATATATCAAGTAGTACAGATAAAGGAGGCACACAAAACTCACAAATTAATCATTTATTAACTGAAACACAGAATATATATATATCAAGTAGTACAAATAAAGGAGGTACACAAAACTCACAAATTAATCATTTATTAACTCAGACACGTTTTAATGACAAAGTCATCATCACTGAACACTTAAACTTAGTTGTTAAGAGTTTGTAGTACTTTACGAAATTTTATTTTTTTTTACATTTTCTAATAAGAAGAAAAAAGAAATAATTTTGATATTCTTTGATAAATCATATTTGTTTTATTCTAAACCAAATTTTAGATGATATTTTGCAAATTAAATGATGGCATGAAAATACGTAGAAATCAAATTTAATTTTTCTTTTAAAAAATTTTAGTGTTTAAATTTATCATCTTTTTCTCTTCTTAACAAAGTAATCTGTAAGTCAACAAAGGTAATGGCTGAACTGATAACAACTCTACTGTTTAAAGAGCAATACTTGCGTAATATATATTCATGAAAACCTAAACACGAACATTATCACAAACTCATTCTAATTATAGTTTCTTCAACTGCCTTAATGGTGGTCAATTTATTAAAAAAACAAATGGACTTTTTAAAATGTATCCCCTAGCCATAGTCACTTAAATCTTTGTCTATTAACTTTTAGACATTTTGTGTTAGATACTATAATTTTACAATCTAAATATGAAATATATTTATAAAAAATATTTTATACTCATGAAATATATATATTTTTTAAAATGCATATAATAAAATTAATTTAATATTTAGAGTATTATGTTATGTGTTGATATTTGGTGTGTGTGTGTGTGTGTGTGTGTGTGTGTGTGTGTGTGTGTGTGTGTGTGTGTGTGTGTGTGTGTGTGTGTGTTTGAGGGGTATTATTACCTTTTTCCATTTGGTGTCAACTTTTTTTTATCAACTTAATAAACATATAAATTTGGTGACAGCTTTAAAATTTATTCAATTGTTTTATTTTTATCAAACATCCTATGGTTAATGATGTATAACTATAAAATTGCTATGCCTCTTGTTTTCTAATTTGTTGTTACTTTTTAATATTATGTTATTGGTATTTTTATTGTGGTTAATTGCATTACATATTAAGAATAAAATAATCTTAAGATGTATAAAGATCTTTAGAGATAGAAATAAAGACATAGAAATGTAGAGATCAATTAATATAATAGAAAAAAGTATTTTTAAGTAGATTTAAACGTAAGGTGGACTTTATTATTATTCATTTTCTATTTACTGAAAAGTTAATGAAATTAACTGTTATTTTTGTATAAATTCACTAAATATGTTGAAAGTAATAGAACGTATGACCATAGTTGCTAGTCAAAATTTACTCGTTTCAGATATCTCATCAGCCATAGCTCTGTATTGAATATTTATATCAAAGATGTTAATCAAATAACTTGTTAATAGAATTAATAGGCTGAAGTATAGCATACGAATGTACAAGGTATGTTGAATGAATTTGTGCTGCCATTTGCATTTTTTCCATTGGCTTCATTTAGTGAAGTCAATGATAGGCACATCATTTGCCTGTCGGCTGTTCTACAGTGTGCATCGCTTCTAATTCGAACCCTTGCTTAAGTGTTGTGTTAAAATTTCAGGCTGCAGCGTTTCAGTGACCTTCACAACACAACAAAATTTGATCTTGCCTTTAAGAAGTATGTGCCAAGATCATTTTCATGCTGGTAGAAGCTTATGGTAATAATACCACCAGCACAAAATCTTCCAGAAGAGCAGAGGGAGCGCAGAGCAAAAGGGAAAGCAGAGAGGACAAAGATCACTTCCAAGCAAAATGTAAAGAAAGTGAGGGAGAAGTTCAATTCTCTTGGGTGTTGGAGTTTTGAATGGTAGTAGATGAGTGCAATCTCTCTGTACTGTCTATCATATTATTGCAGAAGAGTTTGACATGAAGAAGATTGTCCGCAAGAGATTTTCTGACTAACAGAAGACTGCTAGTGAAACAATCTTATGTATCTCTTGGAGTAGTGTGAAAATAACAAATAATTTTTAGATAATGTTGTTACAGGTTTTTATAAAACATGGATTTTCGAGCTGCCATAGTGCCCTAAGTTGGAACCATCAAACTTCTTTTGTAGTCGAGGTTCAAAAAAAAATTCAAAGGCCATCATTTTGGGGTCTTGGAAGCCATTAAAAAAGCGATAATATATGTTAAAAAAAGTGATTCTTTCCATTGAGTGCTCTGCAAAAGGAAAAACTCTGACATGGAAGGGAGCTATTTGAATAGTTTTAACTTTATCCCTATAAGTATTTTTTGTGGATTTAATGAACATACTTTTGGAACAACCTGTATATAATAATAATAAGCCATTTATCAAATTTTTTTTCCGAAATACGGGGTTCAAAAAAAGCACATATTTAAAAAAACTTATTTTTTAAATTAAAATAGGGATATCAAGTTGGTTGTGGTCTTGAAATGAAGGTGAACAGTGGGCATTATTTCTGAAGCCGGTGTTTGGAGCTTACAAGTGACCTTGAGGATGTCTCATCTGCTGTCTAGCCACTGATCCCAGCCAGAATGATGTCCAGCAGAAAGCTCAATGTGATCTGTGGTTCGCGGAATTCAAATCAAATGTACTTGAGCAACATAATTTTAGACAAACTTAAATTACGTGATGCACCAGACAAGCAATCAGGCGATGGTATAATTCTTTTAGAGACACTTGTAGTGTAGGGAAACAGAAATCACTTGGCTGGCTAAGAACTTCGGACAAAATCGTTGAGCATATTCAGATATCTTGCCTTTATAGTCCCAAAAAATCTATTTTGCGTTTAAGTTTAGAACTAGCAATACCCAAGACTACTATCCAAACAGCTGGATAATGTGGGAGCATTATTAGGCCCTTCTTTTTCGTCAAAAGATAAAGACTGACTTGGCACACCTCAGAGAAAGGATTAATGCTGCAATCGCAACATCAACGCCAGACATGCTCCAGCGAACGTGACAAGAAATAGACTATCATTTAGACATCTTTCGTGCAACTAATAGTGCTCACATAGAGACTTATTACGGTATTTGAACAAAACTCCCAATCTTCTCCTTCATGTCATGACTACAACGAACTTGATATCTCTATTCTAATTAAAGTAGTAACATTTTGTAATATGGGCATTCTTTTTCGATGACTCTGTACAAATTTAAAAAAATACATTACATTTTAAAAAAATATGATTTATTACTTATGAAAAATTAATTATTTTACTGCAAGCAGTTCAATAATTAATTATTTTCTTGTTTTTTTTTTGTTTCAGTTGGGAAAACATCCCTTATCACTAGGTTTATGTATGACAGCTTTGATAATACCTATCAGGTGAGTAATGTATTGTGTTTCAATTATACAATTAATAATTTTTTGAAATGGTTTATTTTATCTGTGTATAAATATTACAATATCCATAATTTAACATCATGTGTGGTTTTACAACAAAGATTACAATTTATATACACATGTTTTATTATTAGAAACCAATTTTCAAAAACGTTTAGAGATTTTGTCTTATTTTAGGTATATGTTAGATGAAAAATATGAAAAACTATACTTATATTTTCTTTTTTATATTTAAAAATTGTAAAAAAACAAATAATTTAAATATTATAAATGAGAAATTATGAATTTAACAGTACATTTTCATTTTCAATGGTTAAAATAAAAAACAGTGCTAAGTCTAACAGTGATGTACAGTTGAACCTCCTTATAACAAAATTCTCTTTATCAGATTCTAAAGCACACATCGAAACTTTGCTGTTGAAGTAACCACTTTTTAGGCTATGTATAGAATTTCATATTCTGGGAAAATATAATTTCTTCGTCATTAATTCTAATGCAGAACAATTTTAATTGAATATTAAGGAATTATAGAAAAGGTTGCTTAATTGAAAGATATGGATATTGGAAAGAAGGTGTGGATTAAAAATTACGTATTATCAATTTCCCATGGGGATTTACAACTTGTAACTTATTGAGATTTTTAAAGTAAACGGGATTTATGTCTGCTAAATGATGGAGCTCTGACACATTTATAGGTAGATGGAAAGCTGTTGACATCAATTTACAGTCCGCTTTTGACTACCTAGCTGTATGGTACACATGGTCAGGCATTTACAGTTTGCTTCATAGTAATCACATTTTTATAAAGAACCTTTATACGACTCCTCACCGTGATAGAGGAGTTAACATTCCCAATGGATCTCGGGAGAGTTTTACACAAAGATCTGACCACCATTGATGAAATTGTTCTTTTACCAATACTTGAATTTTGACAAAATTACATTCCAAAAACATGTTGACATCCATAGTGAAAAACTTGTTCCATGGGGAAATGATGAATGTATAGAAATCCTCCATTTATGACAAAGAGCTTTAAGGAGATTATCAGAAACAGACAATTGAAAACCTTGATGAATACATAGAGAATCTTCAGGCAGAGTAGAGCGGTCGATGGGCACAATTTCAAGAACAACTCTATCATCCACTTTATAGACAATACTGTGAATGTGCTAGGAACATCATTTTCATGTTATTGTTTTTGTCTTACAATAAAAAATACCAATCTTACAAAATTAAGGAAGGCACTACACATTTCATTCTTAGATTGTTGAGAGGTTCTCTTTTGATAGTCCAGTCTATGGGGACAAACTACAATCAGTTTTCTTGTCAAAGAAGGATTCTGCTCCAAGTCCTAATGGCATTATATACGATGCAACAGTAATTCCTCTTCTAAATAGCAATAACCCTTGCTTCCAATATTTAAACACCCTTGATGTACATTTCGCCAACACAGTTAGCATCATCAGAAGGTTACAAACATTCTGGGACTAAAAAGGAACACTACACCTAAAATAAACTCGTGATGGGCTTACTCCCACTCATTCGCCTTTATTAACCAATACCAGCACTGCACGTAGTAACACGACTACACCCACCACTGACTTGTCGTGACAATTCTAAATTAAAACTAATTACAACCAGTATAAGCTAAAATTATAAAAGTAACATAAACAATAATAAATTATCATGTCAACTTAAACTAAACTATAAATACAGTTAAAAATCATGTATTTGGTCGTAACAAAGAGAATAAACTAGAATCAGGAATTGGGCCTTTAGCCTTTAACTGTATTTATATTTTAGTTTAAGTTGACATGATAATTTATTATTGTTTATGTTACTTTTATAATTTTAGTTTATACTGGTTGTAATTAGTTTTAATTTAGAATTGTCACGACAACTCAGTGGTGGGTGTGGTCTTGTTCCTATGTGCAGCACTGGCATTGGTTAATATTTTTTTTTTTTTTTTCCTTCCAGGCGAAAAACCTATTGAGGTTATCATCGCCTAACTAAAGTTAAGTTTTTAAGACATAAAACTAATCAAAATAAAACAAATAAATGTTTAAAACTAATTGTAATTATCTAAAACTAAAGAACCTTTCAGCACTCCCAACTCGCAACGGTTCTGACCAGTCAAATTCCCTAAGTAAAGATGTTAGTGTATGTGTATATGTGCATGTGTAAGTGTGTGTGTGTGTGTTGTGTGTGTGTGGGCTTTGTGAGTGGTGTAGTG
Organism: Prosapia bicincta; assembly: GCA_036971475.1. Classification (NCBI taxonomy): domain Eukaryota; kingdom Metazoa; phylum Arthropoda; class Insecta; order Hemiptera; family Cercopidae; genus Prosapia; species Prosapia bicincta. Next base: position 990,381 of record JBAIZL010000066.1, on the reverse strand, counting down.
TTAGGCTAGGGTATCGCGAGGGACGCCAAATCCCTCATAGGTGCGGCTAGTCCGCACCCCCCTGCGGGGCATTGGTTAATAAACTGGTCGCTGGGCGGAGGAGTAAAAGTAAGCCCATCGCGAGTTTATTTTAGGTGTACTGTTTCTTCTTAGTCCTAGAATGTTTGTAACCTTCTGATGATGCTAACTGTGTTGGCGAAATGTACATAAAGGGTGTTTAAATATTTGTAGCAAGGTTTATTGTTATTTATTTATCATAATTACGCTACTGTGCTCTGTGTTAAATTGCTCTTCTAAAACAAAGAAAAGTTTAAACTAGACCTGGTAGTTACCAACCAATCTCTCTAACAAGTGTTTTGTACAATTAATGATGATCAACCCTTGTCTTCTCTGATACTTAGAAACTAACACACTTCTTAGCAACGATCAGTGTGGTTTTATACAAGAATGTTTATCATTTGCACTGCACAATTGGTCTTTATAGGATGAGCTGTAGGAAATGTTTTTTCTTCAACCTTAAGAAGGCTTATATTATTTTATGAACATGAGGAGTTATACACTTTGAAATCATCGTGTATACAAGGCAACATTCTTACATTTATCAAAAACGTTTTATTTAACTGACCTTGGAAGTATTGTTTTAAGGCAATTTGTTTTGTGGAGCAATCATCTGGTGTTACTTTCACTAATGCATTGCTAATGAAGAGGTAGCAAGATAAAGCTGCTTGGAAATACTAAAAAATCTATCTTTAAGTCAACTTAGATATAACTATATGACTATAATACGTCTAAAATTAGTTATAATTTTGTAATCTATAATACAAAATTAGTTACAAAACATTTAATAAAGCATTTTACTTTCAACTGAAATGTTCCTAGTTATATTTAACCAAAACCAGCTCAGACTCTGTAACCATGGGTTAACAGAAAAAATTGCCTATTTAAAACAACTCTATCCCATTTTTTTGGTTTTACTATAAATACTATTGTAATGAGTTGAAGAATGTTCTTGTATATACATGTGCACTCGCGCGCGCGCGCGCGCGCGCGCGTGTGTGTGTGTGTGTGTGTGTGTGTGTGTGTGTGTGTGTGTGTGTGTGTGTGTGTGTGTGTTATATGTCTGTGTTGTGTGTTGTAGGAGTGTGTGTGTTTGTGTGTGTGTGTGTGTGTTATGTGTCTGTGTGTGTGTGTGTGTGTGTGTGTGTGTGTGTGTGTGTGTGTGTGTGTGTGTGTGTGTGTGTGTGTGTGTGTGTGTGTGTGTGTGTGTGTGTGTGTGTGTGTGTGTGTGTGTGTGTGTGTGTGTGTGTGTGTGTGTGTGTGTGTGTGTGTGTGTGTGTGTGTGTGTGTGTGTGTGTGTGTGTGTGTGTGTGTGTGTGTGTGTGTGTGTGTGTGTGTGTGTGTGTGTGTGTGTGTGTGTGTGTGTGTGTGTGTGTGTGTGTGTGTGTGTGTGTGTGTGTGTGTGTGTGTGTGTGTGTGTGTGTGTGTGTGTGTGTGTGTGTGTGTGTGTGTGTGTGTGTGTGTGTGTGTGTGTGTGTGTGTGTGTGTGTGTGTGTGTGTGTGTGTGTGTGTGTGTGTGTGTGTGTGTGTGTGTGTGTGTGTGTGTGTGTGTGTGTGTGTGTGTGTGTGTGTGTGTGTGTGTGTGTGTGTGTGTGTGTGTGTGTGTGTGTGTGTGTGTGTGTGTGTGTGTGTGTGTGTGTGTGTGTGTGTGTGTGTGTGTGTGTGTGTGTGTGTGTGTGTGTGTGTGTGTGTGTGTGTGTGTGTGTGTGTGTGTGTGTGTGTGTGTGTGTGTGTGTGTGTGTGTGTGTGTGTGTGTGTGTGTGTGTGTGTGTGTGTGTGTGTGTGTGTGTGTGTGTGTGTGTGTGTGTGTGTGCGTGCGTGCGTGCGTGCGTGCGTGCGTGCGTGCGTGCGTGCGTGCGTGCGTGCGTGCGTGCGTGCGTGCGTGCGTGCGTGCGTGCGTGCGTGCGTGCGTGCGTGCGTGCGTGCGTGCGTGCGTGCGTGCGTGCGTGCGTGCGTGCGTGCGTGCGTGCGTGCGTGCGTGCGTGCGTGCGTGCGTGCGTGCGTGCGTGCGTGTTATATGTCTGTGTTGTGTGTTGTAGGAGTGTGTGTGTTTGTGTGTGTGTGTTATGTGTCTGTGTTGTGTGTTGTAGGAGTGTGTGTGTGTGTGTGTGTGTGTGTGTGTGTGTGTGTGTGTGTGTGTGTGTGTGTGTGTGTGTGTGTGTGTGTGTGTGTGTGTGTGTGTGTGTGTGTGTGTGTGTGTGTGTGTGTGTGTGTGTGTGTGTGTGTGTGTGTGTGTGTGTGTGTGTGTGTGTGTGTGTGTGTGTGTGTGTGTGTGTGTGTGTGTGTGTGTGTGTGTGTGTGTGTGTGTGTGTGTGTGTGTGTGTGTGTGTGTGTGTGTGTGTGTGTGTGTGTGTGTGTGTGTGTGTGTGTGTGTGTGTGTGTGTGTGTGTGCGTGCGTGCGTGCGTGCGTGCGTGCGTGCGTGCGTGCGTGCGTGCGTGCGTGCGTGCGTGCGTGCGTGCGTGCGTGCGTGCGTGCGTGCGTGCGTGCGTGCGTGCGTGCGTGCGTGCGTGCGTGCGTGCGTGCGTGTTATATGTCTGTGTTGTGTGTTGTAGGAGTGTGTGTGTTTGTGTGTGTGTGTTATGTGTCTGTGTTGTGTGTTGTAGGAGTGTGTGTGTGTGTGTGTGTGTGTGTGTGTGTGTGTGTGTGTGTGTGTGTGTGTGTGTGTGTGTGTGTGTGTGTGTGTGTGTGTGTGTGTGTGTGTGTGTGTGTGTGTGTGTGTGTGTGTGTGTGTGTGTGTGTGTGTGTGTGTGTGTGTGTGTGTGTGTGTGTGTGTGTGTGTGTGTGTGTGTGTGTGTGTGTGTGTGTGTGTGTGTGTGTGTGTGCGTGCGTGCGTGCGTGCGTGCGTGCGTGCGTGCGTGCGTGCGTGCGTGCGTGCGTGCGTGCGTGCGTGCGTGTTATATGTCTGTGTTGTGTGTTGTAGGAGTGTGTGTGTTTGTGTGTGTGTGTTATGTGTCTGTGTTGTGTGTTGTAGGAGTGTGTGTGTGTGTGTGTGTGTGTGTGTGTGCGTGCACGCATGTTAATAAATAAATCCGTAGGTTATGTGTTTAGTCTTAAATAATTTTTAGCAACTAGTTAATAATTAGGTATAGTTTTTGTAATCAGCTTACTGTCCTAAACAGTCCTTCATGCATGTGAGGAACTATCTAGGATTTTTAAATGATCCAATATATCAAAAAATTGGTGGTGTGTAGTAACAGTTTATATAACATTCTAGAATTCCAGATGTGTATGATTTAAAGAAAACAAACTTAATAAAGAATATTGTAATGTAACTGGTGTTTGTTTAAGATTATTCATAGACACATTCACTTTTATATAAAGTTGTACAATGTATATATTTATTTGTTTCAGGCTACTATAGGAATAGATTTCTTGTCCAAGACAATGTACTTAGAAGATAGAACAGTGAGTATTGTGAGGCAAAGGAGATTAATAATTTTATATTTACTTTTTACACTTTACTTAGGCCTTGTAACACTTAATAGAGTATCAAAGTAAAGAAAAGATCACAAGCATACCAAAGAGCTTAACATAGTAGATTTTGTTTCTTCTCAGAATTTGAGTGATTGATCAAATTTGAAGTCTTGAGTAGTATTAAAAGAAAATAATAGATTGCCAAAACCAGTGATTATATTTCGAATTACCAGCTTCATGAATACCAATTTTATATTATGTAAATTTTGTCTTTTCAAATGTTTAAAATATTTTTTTTTTTTTGCTGGAAGTTGAAGGAAGATTTAGAATCTGCAGATTTTATGAAATATATTTTTTAGCCTTTTGTATTCCAAAAGCATCAAACATTTTCTGTCTCTTAAGTGGATTAATGTCAAACTTGAGAAACAATTTTCACAATGAACGAAGCACTAGTCACAACACTATGTCTTATTTGTATTTCTTTTTCATATATATACCTTGTTCAAATTTTCAATTGTTAATCAAAATAGCTGATTTATGTTATAGGTTATGTGGTAGAACAGATGTTTTAACGTGTAGGTTATGTTACTTTATTTATACTAGTTGTAATTATTTAAAAAAAAGTAACTAAAATAAAATCTTTTGTTGGTGACCTAAGTGGGTATATACTTCAAAATTGTTTGGTCATATTACTTGATTGTAATAGAATGCACATTAGATTCATTTTGTAAACCTAACACTTTATAAACTTTTCCCATATCAACATCATTGTAATCTTTGTTGCCAATGCAGAGCCCATTTCCGCAGCTTTACCACAGTTACATAGAAACAATATTCTAACTGAAAAATATTTCATATTGTCAATGAAAATGTGGCTAGGTAAACGATACAATACAAAACTGAAATAATATATCCTCAGAATCATTTAACTTTTCCATGTTCATCTGTGTATGAGAAAGGGCAATGGTTAGGTCTAAGAAGTTGCTTTTGTTCTGTTTCCAGTGTGAAGTTTATATTATTGTGTAACTTGTTTATGTAATTGTGGAAGGTGTTTATCTGTCGTATGTTGCCATTGTTACCTAACGACAACAAATCAAAACAACAACACATTCAAACAACAAACACATTCAAAATAAACAGGAAACCCACTACCACAGACAGAGTTATACACAACACGTCCACTCTGCTGCCTTCCACTCCATGATACACAGATTAGTCAACGTATCCATGAGCAATGAAGACAAAATAAACGAACTAAACACAATAAAACACATAGCCCAAAAAATGGATACAAACACACTTTGATAAACAACATAATGTGCAAAAAACAACGTACACAACAAAAAACAATATTAATCTCTTATACAATAGTTTATGACTATCCGAACTTTGAATTTAGTAAATTTGTTAGTTTTAACAAATTTACTAAATTCAAAGTTCGGATAGTCATAAACTATTGTTTAAGTGATTAATAAGATTCACCGAACGTAATGGACTATAAAATTCAAGAAAAAACAACACAAAAATATATAACACTTACAGATCACGACAACACTTCACAAAAAATATCTACCTCGTTCCACAAACTTAAATACAAAGTAGCATTCACAACATCCAACACAATAAACAAAACACCTACACGCTTCAAAAACACACCAGGATAAACACGACAGGGCAGGTGTATACAAGATTACATGCAACAACTGTCCCAACTTCTTTTTACATAGGACAATCAGGGAGAACATTTAACACAAGATACAAAGAACATGTAAGACAGATAAGAAAAACATAACCCAAATCAAATTTTGCCTTGCACATACAAAACCCACTACACTCACAGACTGACATAGACACCAATCTAAAAATCCTAAATTACATCAATAAAAGCACCAAACTTAACACAGTAGAAAACTATGAGATATATAAACACCATGAATATTATCCACAACACATTCTAAATGACAAACCACACTCCCAATCAAACACTATATTTGAGCACATAATTAACAACTACTCTATGAACAATAACACAGCACAGAACAGAAATATACCACAGACTTGATACAAAAAAGTGTAATTTCTACAAAAATCCCCAAGATGTACAACACAAAAACTGCAAGTTTTAAACATCTTTGTATTTTATTGTTCCAAGATGTTCCTCACTTTTCCCTCCATGGGTTTTCATCTAAATTTTTGTTTGGTACTATTTTTCTTCTATCAGTTTTAGAGAAAGGCAAATACCTTCAACAATCCTTCTTCCTACTAGGCACCACCGTCTCTTCAATTTTCATTGTGCCCGCTTCTTGGTCCAGTCTTGATATTCCTGCACTTCTTATGTGAGCCATTTCTGTTACTTCCTCTTAGATCTTCATTAACAGTTTACTCTTCCACTTTAAAACTTACTCTGCCATTGATTTACACACACTTTTATTGGGGACGCCACCCTTTTCTACTAAAATGATTTAAGGCTGTCTATGATTTTCATGTTGAATTGGAATTTATACTTTATTTCATCCTTTATCAGAATGAGTTTATATATTGATGATCTTAGGTACTTAATTTGTTTATTTGGTTGATTTCCATGTTCTAATTATCCAAAATTTGGAACCGACCATCATGAATTATTACCAAACACTCTGTGGTACATGATTTAGTGTAAGCTCATTTTTAATCCAATTTGTTAATATTCCTAGTAAAGTTTTATGATGAACTTTAGGCCATATGAGTTAAGACTCATCTACCTACATTTATCTATTTATTGGAATAACTAATTGCACTGCATTGCATCTTCTGCCTTCAAAGCACAACTTTAACAAACAAGAAAGAATACTTGCTGCCACCTTGATTCCTAAAATTAATATGTTTTTATCTTTAGCCTTATTGTTCAAAAAAAGCCTATTATAACTACAAATCCTTATAAAAGGACTTTTCAGAAACAAAAGAATTTAATAAGTACAGAAAATTACTTTACATGGTTAAAAAAAAAAAAATCCAATCTGTCACAGAAGTACTAAAGTTCTAGAGTATTTAAAAAGCATAGCATGTCAGGTGAAACTCGCTGGCTAAATTCTTGAAAGCAGTGCCCCAGTTTTCAAGACTCATTAGTATGTTAATTTCTATTCATATAGAGTGACTACATTCTGTAATAGCTAGTTACTCTATGTTGTACAGAAGAGAATTAGTTTTAATCTCCTGTACGTCTGTGTGTATATAAAATATTATACCCAATATTCCCTCAGGTCACAAGATATTTATACAAAGACATGTTTCTAAGTAATATCCAGTACTGTAATGTAGGTGTACTACACGTACACATGGTGATGTGCACTCACATTGGTGAAGGTGTAAAAGCCACAACAAAGAAGTTGTTTGCCCATATTTTATTAAGGATCTACATTGTACAATAATAAATATTAATCTATAAATATCATCTGTAATAAGAAAAATCAATTGATAAGAAATGTTTTTAATGTTACAGGGAGGTATTGAATTTGTATTGGCTTATAAAGAACTGAATGGAATACTTATTTGATTGGTATATGAGTTTTCAATTAAGTTTTTTAATTAAGTAAAAGTAATTGAGTTTTTAATTTTCATATTGATTAATAAATTATGCATATAGGTTAAATTTTGTTATTTTTGCTAATTCTTAACATCTCCTGTACCACAGTGACCTACTCACAATTACTAAGACCATTGTCATTTTTTAATCTCTCAAAACGATTGCATAATATAAGAAACTCGATGGATTCTTTCTTAAAATAAGATAGAAAATTTAAATTGTAAGTAATTCTAACTGGCTGTTTTTTAAAGAAAAGTATTGTTGATGATTATTATAGACTAAAACAGACCTCTGTATTAGGTAAGAATATATATAATTGAGTTATAAAAGACAATACATAATTTTTGTTCTTAACATGTTTATAAGAATTAAATACTGTAGACATTTAGTATTTATTATTATAGTTATATTTAATAAATCAATCATTTATGCTTTTATAAACTATTATTATTTTGTTACAGTATTGTACTTTATTTATGTGTTTGGTAGTATATTAGGGGATGGTCGATCCAGTGACTTTAATGGATCGGTAATTTTAGTGACAGCGCCAGATTTGGATCCATGACTTTAACTGAAGACTTTAGTACTTTTGAGCGGTGAGAACAGAGCCAGTGATAACGGCAAATCAACCAATGACCCGTTTCTTCCAGTGACTGCGACTTTTTGCCCAATCACAACAGAGCCGTTGTCACTGGAACTGGCATTTTCCATATTTTGTCGCTGGTACCACCAGCAACAAACTAATATCAGTGACAAGTCGACCATCGCTATACTATGTTGCAGTATATGGATTTATCAATTAAAACCACATTTGATAATGTAACTTATTATTTTGAAAAAGTCTCATACATATGAGGATTTGTTATTTATCACTCAAGAACAATTCCCTGAACATTAAAGGTTGTATAAAGAATCCTTTTGTTTTTGGTTTGATATGGTTTGTTATACAGCTATGTGCAAGTAGACTGTATACTGTCTTAAATAATATAGTAGCTAGAACCTATCATTTTACCTTTTATGGACGAAATATTTTTATTTCATTATAATGAACATTAATATTTATTTATAGAAACAAAATTTATACAAAAAGAAACATCTTAGTAAGATGTTTCCAACTCAGTAAGAGGTATTTTATATAAGCTCTTCAATGAACGTTCCCTAAGACCATGCAAAAAGGATATTATGTGGGTAGAGGGTACAAATAAACAGGACCATTTTCTGAGATTTAATTGTACCTTAAAAATTTTAGATATTACCAAATTATATTATAATTTTATATTTTAATTACCAAATACATGTGTATCCCTTTTATTAATTTTTATAAATTTGTGTAACTGTGTGTTAATTGTGCTGTTTCTTTACATGTATTGTGTTTCTTGATATTTATTTTTGTGACTGCTCTAAACAAAATGGGACCTCTCTCTTAGTATTTGTTGTAAGAAGGTGTCCAGTAAACCATTTTTTTTTTTTTTTTTTATTAACTTGGGAGCGGGTTAAACTGCCCGAAGCACTGCTACCTTAAGGTATATTGTACTTACCTCCCTGATCTAGTCAAATAGCCCCTTCCCTCTTAGCAGGTCTCCAGTAAGCTATAACAATATAGTTCCCAATTGTATGCAAATGCGAATTAAGTATTGTTTTTTCCTGCCATTTAGCAAATATATAAAATAATAAGAAGGGTTTTAAAAGTCATATATGCGTATTAAAAGGTAGGGTGTTTTCAAATAAAAAATTTTGTGTATTGCATAAATTAGTTGCATTAGACAAAATTTCTAATATTAAATACATTGATCAGTTAAACAAAATTAAAACTTTAATTTTTTATATGTAGTCTATGCTCATTAAGGTTTTTAAATACTAAGATCTACGGCATTTCATAACAAAATTCTGTTTTGTGAAAGGTAACTAACAACTATTTTAGCAATGACTTCTTATTTATTTTGGAAGTTATAGTTTTAAATTTTTTTTAATATAAACTTAATTATATTCTATGGTAATTTTGTTTGCTTTTCATACAAAACATAACAGAAATAAATGTTATTTCACCTATTAGTAACAACCATCAGATGCTGCACATTTTTAGTTATATATTTGTCAACATTTGTATAATTAAATTTATGGCTTTAAAAATAGCTTTTAAAGCTTTATTTATTAAAATAGATTTTATTTTAATAATTGCAGGTAAGATTGCAGCTATGGGACACCGCAGGGCAAGAACGGTTTCGAAGTCTCATTCCCTCATATATTCGAGATTCCACAGTTGCTGTAGTTGTATATGATATTACCAGTAAGAATTTATATTATGATAGTACAACAATGAAGTCACTATTTTATTTATTTCATTTTGTTTTGTAAAATAAAATATTTATATTATTAAAGAATCAGCTTTAGGATAGTAATTGTTCTCTTTGGGTAGTTGCTGTTATTAGCTCATATTTTAAAATTTTCTTTTTTATGAAAAAATTTTACTTTTCTAATATTTTTTATTACTGCAGATACAGTAGTCTTGAAATTGCGAGTCTCAATATTTCGAGCTTCTGTTAAATTTGAGCCTATTATATCTATTTGAAAGAAAATGATGAGTCGGGCATCCAAGAAATGTTTTCGTCAGTATGGTATTCAAAGGAAATGAGATGGTATTCAAAGGAAATGAGTGGGGCTTCCAATAAATGTTAAAATAAAGTTCTATAAACGTTATTTTTTGAATTATTTATTATAGTATGACACGCTACTGCCGTCAGAGGATTTAATAAAACAAGAAGTCATTGATATTAACTCTAAAATACCTTTGAGTACAATTAACGGACATAAAATCCTCTACGGGCCATGGACAGTGCGTTTAAATATACATACGAATTATTAACAAATATAAAAGAATATTAAATGAGTCATTTACCTGTTGTGAGTCGTTACTAGGACTTATGCGTTACCTCTTACTGGTTTCCTCAGGAAGTTAGCATTCGGCCGGATGTAGTCCATTGGTTGCCAGTAAGATCTCTTTCAACTCGCTAGTCCGGGTCTCTCTCAATGACTGTACAAAAACTATACCGGAAATATCAAACTTCACCTGGTCAGCTGTTTTATTATTGGTCTCTCGCAGCGACAATTAGAACCGTTTGCTCTCAGAACTATTTGGCAGTAAAATACTAGTTTGGCGGTAATATATTAAAAAAACTGTTACAAGTATTAGGGTTCATCAAATTATTTTTTTTTTTTTAATGAACAGGAACGTATTTCTATGTAATTTGAGGGGGTCTTGGTCCCATTTACCTGATATTATTGAGACTCTACTATTTGATTAATATTGAAGGTCCTTAAAAACATTTAAATTTTCTCCATTAATTATGTTATATGCTGCTTGTTTGTCGCCCCTTAATTTCTCCCAAAAAATTTCAATTTACCTTGCCTTACAGCTTAGTTTGCACCTGATCGACTAACAAGAGGATGTTACATTTTTTTCTAACACAAGTATTTTAAAAAAAATGTTACTTTTTGTGTGATAATATACCCTGGAACAGGAGTTTTTTCACTTTTCACTTGAGACTCACACACTGCAGAAATCTTCGTCAGTATTCCTTTCATTTTTTTTTTTTAAGTTGCCTGTTCTGTTTGTTTTTTTTTTGAGAAATGGTATACAATTATTTTTTTGATTGAACATCTAAAAGAGTGTAATAGCTCACTCTATTTTCTATCATAGAGATTCATTTGCTTCTTGATGCACCATTTCCATTTTTTTTTTTTTTTTGAGTTTCTCTTAACTTGATAAAACCACTATTTTTTTGTTGAACAAAACTCTAACAAAATTTCTTGTTGAACAAAAACTCAATTGATATGTGAATCAAGAAACCTTGATTTATTAAAAATTTGGCTACATTTCGACGACTAAATTGTTATCCTTATTCAGGCCCATAAGTACAATGGACATATTTAACATTTACGTCTAAAACATTTCACATACATTTATTAAAAATTCAGCCAAGTTTTGACGACTAAATTGTCTTCCTCAAATTTGTAGGCCTGAATGAGGACGACAATTTAATTGTCAAAGCGTAACCGAATTTTCTGTAAATCAAGGTTTTTGTTCAACAAAAACTTTTGTGAGAGTACACCTCATCACAACTTTTTCTTTGATTTGTCATTACAAACTAAAATCATGAAGAACTATAATCGTAAAAATTAGCAATTTAAAGAAATAAGTCAACTGCTACTTCATATTAAATTGACAATATCTAATCTGACATATCTGTTACAAGAAAACAAAAAGAAAAAGTAAAGGACATGGCAGGTGGAGCTCTTCTTCATTATTTATAACTCATACATTCTCTGGTATAAAGCAGCTCATGCCATTGAAATAAATAAGAGTGCAATGTTTATACTTCCTGGATTGCTCTCTATAATATGTAATTTAGGTTTAAGTGGTATAACATATTCTATTGCTATGAGTGAAACTATTCTAGGAAGATTCCCTGTGTGCAAGGGAATTTTTGTTTCTAATTACTATAAAAAGTGTGAACAACTTCCACTTATACAGAGAAAACTGTGGACAGTCTGCAAAGCTGTGGGAAATCTATGGGCATTGTAAAAAATTGAGAGTTGACTATGTTCAAAAATTACAAGTAATATATAAAAATACCTCACAAATATTTGTATTCAGTACTTCATATTGCTTCTCTGATTAATTTTTGAATGCCAGTTATATGTTTTGTTTTGATCCAGTGAGTTCATTACTACATGAGGAACTTCTACATTGGCATACATGGTAGCTTTAAATGATATAAATCTGCTTTTCTTTCTAGGTAGAAGAAACATATTGGGTTTCTTCCTTGAACTTTTGAAAACTGAAAACTCATGTTTATTATAGATTTGATGGTCAGTGCATTTATTTTTGTTCCATATTTATCTGGTTTATCACTCAAATAATGATAATAATTACACTTACACTTGTCTCTAGATGCTTCTAGCAGCTTCAATGGAGCAGATGTGTATAGCTTTTAATACAGCTCTGTACAAACCCTTGAAATAATTCTCAGATTGCTGACATGTTGTTGTTTTGCTTATTTTTATCTCTTCTAACTTATTATTGCCCTGAAATGCTCAAGGCCATTCCATCAACAGCTAAATTTTCACAGGTGTAGCCTGCTGAAAGGTGTTAGGAATATGAGAATATTGATTTCCAAAGAGCAGTCATTAGACTGATTAAAGTCAGTATATTGATTAGAATATTCTGAATCTATCACAAAACTGTCAAGAAAATCATTCTAGTTATCTTACTTTTTATCCATGCCAACAATATTTCTGAAATGGTTGTTGACGTTTTGTACATTAAAACAACCTAATCTACCCAGGAACTACTCTAAATAAAATAAAGTACTAAACACTCTTCACTATCGCAAGATGTAAACTTCAAAAGTAAAGGAACAAGGTTAACCAAGTGTTCAGCTCTACTAAAACTCTGTCGAGCTCATAGATATATTTTTACAAGCCAAGCTAACTAGATTCTTTTATACCTTCAAGAAATATAAGAATATTATTAATCATGCTCAATGATTAAAACATATCTTATAAAGTTCTGATAGAACTTGAGAGTCCTCATAACCATTTCCTGAAAATTAAAAACTCTTTACTTAATGAGATTGTTACTGTTAGATGGCACTTATCAGGTCTGTTGTTGGCAGGTTAATGAAAAACTCTTCTATGTCAGTCCCATCATAAGTAGTGATGCTGGGTAAATGCCTTTAAATAGCAGTTGACTGACTAGAGCCAAATTGAATGTTCATGCCAGTGCAATATTTTTATCTGGTTAAGTTATCATAGCAACTAAAGTAAGTTTACTTCTATTAGTGAAATTTATTCTTAGGCATTTAAAAGAAAGTTATTATTGTTATAAAGTCAGTGAGATGGAAAAATAATGGACGTGAAATATCACGATATATATATATATATATATATATATGTATGTGTATATATATATATAGGAATTTTTTGATTAGATAGGAGACTGACAGACTTACCTAATGGCAATAGTCCAAAACTGCAATCTCTTGGATATAAATAAATAGACACATATAAAAACCTTATCACACTATTGAAATATTTCAATCAAAGATGATCTTTGTCAATCAAAGTACCTTCAAAGTACTCTCCTCCCCAACGCACACACTTATCCCAACGGTGTTTCCACTTGTTACAACAGTCCTGGTACGCTTCTTTTGTGATGGCGTTCAAATCCATCGTTGCATTTGCCTTAATCTCCGAAATCGTTTCAAATCTTCTTCCTTTGAGGGATTTTTTGAGTTTGTGGAGTAAGAAAAAGTCACAAGGAACAAGGTCTGGTGAGTAGGGGGGGGGGAAGAACAGTGATTGAGTGTTTGGCCAAAAACTCACGAGTTCTGAGTGCTGAGTGAGCTGTAACGTTGTCGTGATGGAAAAACCAGTTATCACTTCTCCACAGTCCTGGCCTTTTGCGTCGGACGGTGTCCCTCAGACGTTTCAGTACTTCAATGTAGGTAATCTGGTTGACTGTAGAGCCTTCAGGGAGGTACTCGTAGTGAACAACACCCTTACCATCAAAAAAAACTGTCAGCATCACCTTGATATTCGACCGAACTTAACGAGCTTTTTTGGGACTTGGGGACGTTTGACTCACCTATTGGGATGATTGGACCTTCATTTAAATGTCGTAACCATATACCCATGATTCATCACCGGTTATAATTCTTGACAAAAAGTTCTCATCTTCATTTGAATGATCAAGCAGTTCTCGACAAACCCGGACACGATGGGCTTTTTGGTCGTTGGTCATCAGGCATGGCACAAATTTCGCAGCGACGCTGTGGATTTTTAATTTTTTGGTCAAAATCTCGTAACAAGATCCAACTGATATCCCACACTCTTCGGAAAGCTCCCTAATGGTCAGACGTCGATTTCCGCGCACCAGGTTGTTGATTTTGTCAACGTGTGGGTCGTCAGTTGACGTTGAAGGACGTCCAGGACGCTCATTGTCATCAATCGACTGTCAGCCACCCTTGAAACGTTCATGCCACTTGAAACATGCAGTACGCTTCATGGCAACATCGCCATAGGCAGTGTTAAGCATGGCAAATGTTTCTGTTGCAGATTTTCCTAGTTTGACACAAAATTTCACAGCAATTCATTGCTCCTTCAGGCTGTCCATTTTCCAATCCGACAAACAAAAAAAACACTCTTTACTAAACTACGTGTAACTCATCAACAAATGAAAATATCTGCGACTAAATTACCGCGTTTTAATCAGCTGATTTATAGGAACCTAGCGACACCAAGCGGATTCTCCTGAAACTAACGAGCCGCGAAATTTAAACAGTCCGCGTATTTTTTGAACAGACCCGGTATATGAAGTTGATATATTACTATTGTAAATTGAGTGATTCTACAATGGTCAAGTGACCGAAAGGTGCCTCATCACACAAGGTAAAAATTGGACTTAGTGGTGGATAAAAGTATTTACAATAGTAAATAATGGACAACGAAAAATATCAATATATATATATATATATATATATTTTTTTTTTTAATATTTTATGTTATCCATTGTTTTTCCGTTGCACTGACTTTATGAAGTTAATATATTACTATTGTAAGTAATTTTATCCACCATTAAGTGCAATAATTTTACCAAGATAAAATTATTGCACTTAATGGTGGATAAAATTACTTACAATAGTAATATATTAACTTCATATATATATATATATATATATATATATATATATATATATATATATATATATATATATATATAGTGATTCGACAATGGTCAAGTGACCGAAAGGCGCCTCATCACACAAGGTAAAATCATTGCACTTAATGGTGGATAAAATTACTTACAATAGTAATATATTAACTTCATAAAGTCAGTGCAACGGAAAAACAATGGATAACGTAAAATATCAAGAATATATATATTATTTTCAATCGTTTTTAAATACGGTGTTTAAGAGTTTCCACATTACAAAATATTTTCTTTTTTTCTGTAGCAATTGGGGAAAGTGGTAGACAATGTTTATATACGAATATAAAATGTAAATATAGGAATTGGTTTATATGGCCTCATTTTCGTAACGGATAACTAAGAAAATATAATTATAAAAAAAGACATAACATCAGTTAGAATAGATTTTAGAAGAGGTAGAATTTCCGAAATAAACCTGATAAGGCTGAGTTTCCTGTCTTGCACCGTTATGGAACTATTTATCGACATATGCTTCCTTTTGATTCTTTCGTGGTCATCAATCTCATGGATAAAATATTTGTCTCGTGAATTATGCTCATAACATTCAACTAATTTTTAAAATTAAAAATGTGTATCACAGTTTGAGCTACTAAAAATAAACCTACTTGAATAAAATCAATTTTAATTAATTAGTAATCATCAGTGTTCAGGTTGATGGTAAGAATGTGTTTGTAATCTGAACAGCATTGGTTTTTAAGGTGTTTAATGATATGGTCAAATATGTATGTGGTGTTATATGTTTTGTGAATTGGGTATGTTTGTAAATTTTATATTGCTCTACCGTTTTTAGATCTTTTTGTTGTTATTTGGAGAACTTTGTAGTTGATGTTTGTGTAATTTTTGCTTCTTTCAATTTGGTCAACATAAAGCATGGAGTCAGCAATGATATTAATTGTGTTTGTATATTTGTTGAAAAACTCTAGAAAACCGCAACTGTATAGTATTTGAAACAAACAACAAATTACATTACGACATATATTTAAATCACAAATTTATTATAACTTTTCATGAGCTGATGAATATTTTACAATATATTAAAAAAGTTTACCATGAACATTCATTTTTATGGGTAATCATTATACTACTATTGTCAAATGTAGAAACTTCTCAACTTGTTTGTTAATTGGAATCTCTTAAGCTGGGCAATATTTTATTTGAATTTCATGTTACAGGTTTTATTTGAGGCAAAGAATGCTGCTAATCTAAGCAAATTTGGTGAACCTTTACCAATGATATATGGATGACACTGTTAGAATAAAATAATAGAACTATTTTTAATCAAAATTTGTTTGTAAAAAGTCTGCTATGTCAATGTTATTTTACTTTAACATATATATATATATATATATATATATCACTCTCACTTATGTACTTAAACAAGAATCTTACTTGGTATTTATGCGAGCTAACTTTCAACGGCTGGCTGTGCCGTCGTCCTCTGGCATACTGAACAGGGTTGTAGACTGCGAGCTGAGTGGATTTCCCGTTGACCTTGGTGTACTGTTATGTTCTATTTTTAGATTCACTGCACTGTGCGAGTTTTTTTGGGTTGGGTAATTATCCTACAGGATGCTAAAATTGCCTTTAAATAATGAAGAAAACACTAAAGAAAAACACATAATATATCAAATAGCCCAAAAAAATGGATACAATAAAAAAAACTATAGATAAATTAGAATTTAAAATATTAAATAAATTAAAACAACCTAAAATCGAACCACAAACAACAAAATGGGCTACATTCACATACAGGATACAACATAAAAGGAATAACTAAAACACTAAAAAATAATAATATTAACATAGCCTACAAAAACACAGGAAACATAATCAACAAAATAAACCAACCAGAAAAAATATGTCCCACACTTAATAACGGAATATACAAAATCGAATGCCCAGACTGTAATAAAATATACATAGGCCAAACAAAAAAGAAATTAAAAGACAGATATCAAGAACACCTCAATGCATACATCAAACCTGAAATTTATAACTCAAACTTAGCCACACATGCCATCAAAAACAAACACACATTCCCCACATTAAAAAACGTACACCTAGTATAAAAGGTTCAAAAAGGCCTCAAAATGACAATCTGGGAACAACTAGAAATTTATAAAAATGAAAATTATATCATTAACGAACAAATACAAATAAAATCAAAAAACGATAAATTATTCAATCTAGTAGACAATATTAACCCCAAAACAAACGTTAAAAACTCGCACAGTGCAGTGAATCTAAAAATAGAACATAACAGTACACCAAGGTCAACGGGAAATCCACTCAGCTCCCAGTCTACAACCCTGTTCAGTATGCCTGAGGACGATGGCACAGCCAGCCGTTGAAAGTTAGCTCGCATAAATACCAAGTAAGATTCTTGTTTAAGTACATAAGTGAAAGTGATAAGTGTATACAAGAAATCAGTGTTGCATAATCTACAAATATATATATATATATATATATATATATATATATATATATATATATATATATATATATATATATATATATATATATATTATTATATAAATAAATATATATATATAAATTATTATAAATATATATATATATATATATATTATATATATATATATATATATATATATATATATATATATATATATATAATTGGTAAAATTATTGCACTTAATGGTGGATAAAATTACTTACAATAGTAATATATTAACTTCATAAAGTCAGTGCAACGGAAAAACAATGGATAACGTTAAATATCAAGAATATATATATATATATATATATATATATATATATATATATATATATATATAAAACGTGCCTTACTGAATTTTTAAATTATTTGTTTCTTATATTTTACATATTTTACAATAGTAATATATTAACTTCATAAAGTCAGTGGAAGGGAAAAACAATGGATAACGTAAAATATCAAGATGTGTGTGTGTGTGTGTGCGTGCGTGTTAATATTTTCTACACATGTTTTAGTGTAACTGTAATTTAACATTTTTACTCTTACAGGTTTTAAACCATAGTGAATAGATTAAATTGCTGCTTCATTTCTTGACAACCTAATCTTAGCTATACAAAAAATTGAAAATATCCTTGAAACTAGTATTTGGCTTATATTTCTAAAATTGGCATCTTATAGAATTATAACTTACAGAATCTGTCACAAAACACAAGTTTAAAACCTTCATGCTTCTTTAATCAGAAAAAGAGAAAGAAACCCAGACATAGTAAGCTTATACTTCATACTTAAATTTCTTTAATTAAATTTAAGTTTGGTATATTCTAAATATTCTGGAATTATAATTGTAGATGCAAATTCATTCCACCAGACATCAAAGTGGATTGATGATGTGAGAACAGAGCGAGGAAGTGATGTAATTATTATGTTGGTTGGCAATAAAACGGATTTATCAGATAAACGACAAGTATCTACTGAAGAGGGAGAACGTAAAGCTAAGGAACTAAATGTAATGTTCATAGAGACCAGCGCTAAAGCAGGGTATAATGTTAAACAGGTAAAAGAGTTCTTTTTTATTTCTCAGCAGTTTCCAACCAATGCTGGTTGCTTGTAGTACTTATTCATCGTCTTAGCACATCTGTATCCTCAATCTAACCCAGTTTTTTTCTCTCTTCGATTCCTTCAACTTCTTAACCTAAAAGCCTGAAATAACTTAGTATTTTAATTTTTACATACATTTAAACGCCTGAGTATACTCGTGTGTATCATGAAAATATCATGTATATAAATTTAAGCACTGAATATATTTGATGTGTCTGTTTCATTCTATCATGCAATGATATTTTCGTCTGTTTCGCACTTGTGTTCTTATCTGTAAATCAGCAGTTGTCATGGACGTCAGTGGAATGAGGTTCTAGTTTGTGTAAAAAATATATTTTAGTTCCTTCTTTGCATTTGTTTTATTTCCTATGGAGAGAGATGAAGAGTTCCATTTAGAATTTACTGAAACTAAAAGTGACACTTCAGACTTTTGATAGAGATAATGAAGCAACAACCCACTAAGAGAGGGATTTAAGCAGCGTTACATTCTCTAACATTAGAGTTAGGCGAGAAATTGAAGTGTCTGTAGTTATCTCATGCATCTCAAAGATTTCCCTTTACTGGAACATTTTCGCACTTCATCTAAAATGAATATTCAGATGTCATAGAATATGTATAAAAAATAATGGCGATGATAAATGATGATGAATCAATAACTATTGTAGTCACAGAAACTAATCGATACGGTAGACACAAGAATATCATTGGTTGGAATTAGATATACAGTGATGAAAATTGTTTATAGTGTAATACTGTTCCAAAATATATAGGAACCATATGTATTGGTCTAAATAATCACTATTTACAACTACAAATTTTTGACAGTTACTTAGCTACAACAAATTTTTTATACTAAATTAGTGCCTTCATTTTTCAGATAATTCCACATACAACCCTACCAGTTATTCACAACCAAAGCTGAACAAATTTCAGTCTTTTTTAGAATATTTCAGTTATAAATTTAAACATCTTTGCACTAGAGAAAGATAGAGAGATTAGCATTGATGAGAGCCTTATTTTACATAAAGAGAAATTAGGTTGGGTTCACTATCTACCACTCTATATAGCAGGGTTTGAGACAAAGACTTACATATGTTGTCTGCCGATGTGCCATCTGTAATTATTTATACAGGTAAAGTCACAAACCTTTTGGATAGATACCATAATCATCTCAAATAGTAATGACCCTAACAAGATCTTCTTAACAATTAATACTGCCTTACTGTTGATGATATTCACCCCTCTCCACAACTAGCATATGTAATTATTGTTAACAAAACTGACGTATATGACAGTGTGCAACCTTTTAGAAGAGATATGCCTCTTAGAATTGGCAGAAGAGGGGCAGTTGTTGCATTTTAGAAGGACAAGGTTACAGCATCAAGATGAAATGATAAATATGGTGTATGTATTTTAAACACTGACCACAATACAGAAATGAAAATTGTAAATAAAAAGGGGTAAAAATAAAACCCCGATGTGTCATCGTATAACACAACAGGAGGAGTGGATAACATTGACCAGCATATAGCAAATAACCCATTGATAAGGGAAAAAGGAAAAAAATTCGACAAGAAAATATTCTTTGTATTTACTCTAATTGGAACTCTGGAATGCATTCATCTTGTACCAGATCTGGAGAAATAAATAATGCTCTTAGTTTCTGTGCAGCAGTTATTGAGAAGGCAGCTCAACATTTCAGAAAAAAATTCCCTTCAAAAGTAGCTGGTCCACAAAAAGCAATCTTAACAGTATAACTGGTCGCCATTTTCCATTGGAATCCCACTAAAATGTGTTAATATGTGACCTCAAGTTGTGAAGGGGAAATAAACCAGGAAGGAATCATGATGTATTTGTGAAGATTGTCATATCGCTCTGTGTATTGTTCCGTATCTTATATCCTTTCATACAACAAACATAAAAAGATGAACTTATGTAAGAAAGTGTATTATTATTTTTATTGTTTAGCAAAAACGTTATAAACATAATCAAAAGCTATTGAAATAAAATATTGATTTCTAAGATATTTTAATATATGTGGACCCACTTTTCAAAAGCAACGAGTGTTCTCAAGTTTGAAAGTTTTGTGATTTTTACTATTTTTTAAGAAAAACAATATATACAATCTTATAAGTGATACAAAATATTCATCTCCAGAATATTTTATTCGATGTATATTTATTTTTTCGTAAATATGAGTATACTCGGAATTTTCTTGAATGTTATCTAATTACCACTTGCATTAATAAATTAGTGTTTACAGTAATCTATATTCAAAATAATTGTCAAGTTAAAATATTTGCATGTAATATAAGGTTTTTTCCTTTCCTTTCTTGGTTTTTCTTCACTCTTTCCCTAGCTTTATTATCCCTAACTATCAACTAGTGTTTCTTCTTCCCAATTCAGGACCTGAACTTGTTCCAATATTTTTCCATCATCCTATTCTCTGAAATATATTTATATCTTGAAATATATTATTAAATTTATATATATATATTATTAAATTAATAATGAAATTAAACACATTTTTTAATTTATTGCAGTAATTATTTTTTTAAAAGATTAGATTTTAAGATAATGCAATTTCAGACATTAATTAATGATACAACTTTTAATAAATTGTCCATATAGTTGAACATACATGAATTGTATATTATTATAAACTAAAATATCTAGAAACAATAACAGAATTTAAGTTAGTTTAAAAACATATATTTTAGTTATTAAATAAAATTCAATTTTTTATATGTAACAATCAGAATAACATTTTAATTAGAAATGTTAACACTTCTATAGAATTGTTACAATAACTGTTATTTTGGCCATAAACACAATTTTATTTGTCCTTTAAATATATTTTTCATCTAACTATATTTTTTATTTTCATGTTTTTAAAAATAATAAAACACATTAGTGCAATTGTTTTGTAAATATTAAATAAAAATTAAAACCTCAAGCGTATTGAAATATTTCCAGTTATTCCGACGTGTAGCTGCCGCACTGCCTGGCATGGATTCCACAGAAAACAAACCACCTGAAGACAGTATCCTTTACATTCTTTCTTTCTTTAAAAAAACACTAATTGGTACTTACTTACTATGGAGGCCACTAATATAAGTACGTAGTAATGTTGAACAAAATTACACCAAATTTCTCCTAACTGGATGCTTTATAGGTATATTAATATCTAGACGTAGTGGAGTGTGCTGTTGATACTGTGCGCCCAAAAACATAGTCCCAATTAAAATGTAAATAAAGAAACCTAGCTTTAGCTTTTTCCGCAGTTAATTTGAATGATGGTTCAAGTTAATTTATTTCCCTATAAAACATTCAGTCAGGATAGATATGGTTGCATACCTGTATTAGTGGCCTCCATATAATGCGCAAGTACCCACTAATTTTATTCTAGGTTTTTATGGAGCTTTTGTGTTTTTTTTATACTTCATCTCTAGTGACAAAATTATCATCATTGTCACACTGACTGGAATAATTGAATTTGAATTTATTCCAAGTAAATCTTAAAATATTAAGGTATTATTTAAGTATGCTTGCTATACAAAACAAATGTTTTATCAATTATTCACTTGAATGATTGATAAATTATTGTTCAATATAAGTATAAATAGTAATGATATTATCCTAGCAAAGAATTGAAAATTTCACTTAAGCATTTAATTTCATGAAAACACATTTTTTTCAAATAATTTTTTTTTTTCATTTCTATAGGATTGGTATTAGTACAAAACACAAGGGGTTGAAAAAAACTGTATTTGTGATCATTAACGTAACAATAGAAAATCTTCATTTACAATCAAGACAGGTTAGTAATGTTTATTATTTACAGGTCTATTCATAATGAAAATCATATACTTTTTTAAATTAATAAAATATACATTTCATACATAAAAAAGGTAATCCAAAATACTATATACATAACATAAAATAAAGGAGTAGGCTACAAATAAATATCTAAAGTTGAATTTGGGTATGATATATTTCATAACCCTTGTCTGGGTGGAGCAGGTATGTGATGGCAAGCCTTCCAAAAGTAAATAATCTTTTTTTATTTATTTATCTTTTTTTAACACTCTAAGTACATTGTTGATTCTTTTTCCCTCTTCTTCATGAAGTGGGGTTTAACATTAAGTCTCGGCTCTTTTGTACCTTGGGATGTTGTGCATGTCTTCTTGAGGCCAAAGGCTGTGCTGCCATCTTTCAGTCACCAAGGACTTGACTAAAAGTTTTCTAAATTCTAAGTGTGTCATTTAGTTGTCCTTTTTTACCTGCTGGTACAGAATATAGGAATTATAATTCCTACCACCATTAGCAAAAAAACCTCTTCCCGTACTACGTATTAGTGTGGAGCATAAATTCATATGAGGATATAAAGAGGTTACTACAGTCAATTTCCCCCATTAGTTTTGTGTTACCTAAAATAACTTTGGTTTTGTCACTAGGGTCTTACTAACCCATTTGTTAGAAACCTTTTCATATCTCCATGTGAGCACCAATATGTTGGCATAGATGTTTCTTAGATTGAGGAGTTTTTTCTTGTGGTCTTTAAGTAGGTATTCATGCTAATAAAACCCAGGACTCATGTAATAGCGATGTGTGTGAACTTCAAGCCCAGTCATTAGTGCTGTTGGACTTGTTATTATTACTGACTAGCAAAGTAACAGCTCTAGAGCCAAAGTAGAGTGATTTGTAGACGGAATAATAAACTCGGTTTCAATCAATAAAACTTTTAAAAAATTTCTTAGCTCTTCAAGTAACTACTTTAACATAAAATAAAGCCTTTTTATTTGGTAAGTGCTTTAGCCATCAACAATGATAGTTTAAGAAAAATATCATTAAAAATAAATGGAACAAATACAATTGAATATTATCAATGGAAGTAATAATAAATATGAAATAAGTAAAATGTATTGTTGATGCAGGCTGAAGAAAAATAAATTTTGTTTACTAAACATTTTTTTTAGGAACATGTTATCAAATACAAATTGGTATAAAAATTTATATTCTTTGATACATTTTTACATTTTCAACTGAGAAAACTGTTTTTGATAAAAATTTTCCCAATCCTTTAGAAACAAAGTAAAATATTCAGTTTTATATAACATTTTTTCATTGTAATGAACATATTAGAAAGAACCCTAATACCACAAAAATAATCAAAAATAACAAATAAAACAAGTTACTTAAGATTAAACCCTTACGTACATTTCGATGACCATGTCATCATCATCAGAGGGTCTTATTACAAAATTACAATCTAGCAAACAAAAAGATACAAACTAGAGTGATAACTTGTACAAACTCTAGTTTGTAACTTCTTGTTTGCTAGATTGTAATTTTGTAATAAGATCCTCTAATGATTATGACATGGTCATCGAAATGTACATAAGGGTTTAATCTTGAGTAACTTGTTGTATTTGTTATTTTTCATTATTTTTGTGGTTTTGGTGTTCTTTCCAATATTTTCATTGTAATATATTGTACCACTGTGCTCTTGATATTGTGTACATTTTTTCATGTTTGGTTCTCTTGAAAGCTTAGACAAATTTAAGGTAAGGTGTTTCTATTAAATCTTGTCGCCAGCTTCTCCTGTGGGCTACATGTGTGGTGGGTTGAATTTTGTTTTTAAATTTATAAGTGTTAGTACAGTAAAGCCCCATACAGTAAAGTTAACTGAACTTCGCTGATCTGAAACTCAAGTTAACAGAAATGAATGTGAGATTAAGAAAAAGCTCAGTAAAAGAGCTAAAGAAAAATAAGAGCTCCAAAAAGAAAGCATTGAATTACAAAGTCACACAAAGTAATTTGTAAGGCAACTATGTATTTGTCCTCATGGGATTGTTTGACATAACACTCTTCCCCCCACTTGGGTCTCATCATTCCCCTGTCACTTTAGTTCAATTGTATTTCTCAATGTTAAACTTGAAGCTGTTGTATTTAGTAAGGTTGTGGTAAAGTGATGGTGTGAGGGGATTTTAATTTGTGTACCACATTTCCAAATAATGGCTACTGAAAGCAAACACATTGTTATTCTTCTTACTGATAAACTTGAAGCTGTTGTATTTAGTAAGGTTGTGGTAAAGTGATGGTGTGAGGGGATTTTAATTTGTGTACCACATTTCCAAATAATGGCTACTGAAAGCAAACACATTGTTATTCTTCTTACTGATAAACTTGAAGCTGTTGTATTTAGTAAGGTTGTGGTAAAGTGATGGTGTGAGGGGATTTTAATTTGTGTACCACATTTCCAAATAATGGCTACTGAAAGCAAACACATTGTTATTCTTCTTACTGATAAACTTGAAGCTGTTGTATTTAGTAAGGTTGTGGTAAAGTGATGGTGTGAGGGGATTTTAATTTGTGTACCACATTTCCAAATAATGGCTACTGAAAGCAAACACATTGTTATTCTTCTTACTGATAAACTTGAAGCTGTTGTATTTAGTAAGGTTGTGGTAAAGTGATGGTGTGAGGGGATTTTAATTTGTGTACCACATTTCCAAATAATGGCTACTGAAAGCAAACACATTGTTATTCTTCTTACTGATAAACTTGAAGCTGTTGTATTTAGTAAGGTTGTGGTAAAGTGATGGTGTGAGGGGATTTTAATTTGTGTACCACATTTCCAAATAATGGCTACTGAAAGCAAACACATTGTTATTCTTCTTACTGATAAACTTGAAGCTGTTGTATTTAGTAAGGTTGTGGTAAAGTGATGGTGTGAGGGGATTTTAATTTGTGTACCACATTTCCAAATAATGGCTACTGAAAGCAAACACATTGTTATTCTTCTTACTGATAAACTTGAAGCTGTTGTATTTAGTAAGGTTGTGGTAAAGTGATGGTGTGAGGGGATTTTAATTTGTGTACCACATTTCCAAATAATGGCTACTGAAAGCAAACACATTGTTATTCTTCTTACTGATAAACTTGAAGCTGTTGTATTTAGTAAGGTTGTGGTAAAGTGATGGTGTGAGGGGATTTTAATTTGTGTACCACATTTCCAAATAATGGCTACTGAAAGCAAACACATTGTTATTCTTCTTACTGATAAACTTGAAGCTGTTGTATTTAGTAAGGTTGTGGTAAAGTGATGGTGTGAGGGGATTTTAATTTGTGTACCACATTTCCAAATAATGGCTACTGAAAGCAAACACATTGTTATTCTTCTTACTGATAAACTTGAAGCTGTTGTATTTAGTAAGGTTGTGGTAAAGTGATGGTGTGAGGGGATTTTAATTTGTGTACCACATTTCCAAATAATGGCTACTGAAAGCAAACACATTGTTATTCTTCTTACTGATAAACTTGAAGCTGTTGTATTTAGTAAGGTTGTGGTAAAGTGATGGTGTGAGGGGATTTTAATTTGTGTACCACATTTCCAAATAATGGCTACTGAAAGCAAACACATTGTTATTCTTCTTACTGATAAACTTGAAGCTGTTGTATTTAGTAAGGTTGTGGTAAAGTGATGGTGTGAGGGGATTTTAATTTGTGTACCACATTTCCAAATAATGGCTACTGAAAGCAAACACATTGTTATTCTTCTTACTGATAAACTTGAAGCTGTTGTATTTAGTAAGGTTGTGGTAAAGTGATGGTGTGAGGGGATTTTAATTTGTGTACCACATTTCCAAATAATGGCTACTGAAAGCAAACACATTGTTATTCTTCTTACTGATAAACTTGAAGCTGTTGTATTTAGTAAGGTTGTGGTAAAGTGATGGTGTGAGGGGATTTTAATTTGTGTACCACATTTCCAAATAATGGCTACTGAAAGCAAACACATTGTTATTCTTCTTACTGATAAACTTGAAGCTGTTGTATTTAGTAAGGTTGTGGTAAAGTGATGGTGTGAGGGGATTTTAATTTGTGTACCACATTTCCAAATAATGGCTACTGAAAGCAAACACATTGTTATTCTTCTTACTGATAAACTTGAAGCTGTTGTATTTAGTAAGGTTGTGGTAAAGTGATGGTGTGAGGGGATTTTAATTTGTGTACCACATTTCCAAATAATGGCTACTGAAAGCAAACACATTGTTATTCTTCTTACTGATAAACTTGAAGCTGTTGTATTTAGTAAGGTTGTGGTAAAGTGATGGTGTGAGGGGATTTTAATTTGTGTACCACATTTCCAAATAATGGCTACTGAAAGCAAACACATTGTTATTCTTCTTACTGATAAACTTGAAGCTGTTGTATTTAGTAAGGTTGTGGTAAAGTGATGGTGTGAGGGGATTTTAATTTGTGTACCACATTTCCAAATAATGGCTACTGAAAGCAAACACATTGTTATTCTTCTTACTGATAAACTTGAAGCTGTTGTATTTAGTAAGGTTGTGGTAAAGTGATGGTGTGAGGGGATTTTAATTTGTGTACCACATTTCCAAATAATGGCTACTGAAAGCAAACACATTGTTATTCTTCTTACTGATAAACTTGAAGCTGTTGTATTTAGTAAGGTTGTGGTAAAGTGATGGTGTGAGGGGATTTTAATTTGTGTACCACATTTCCAAATAATGGCTACTGAAAGCAAACACATTGTTATTCTTCTTACTGATAAACTTGAAGCTGTTGTATTTAGTAAGGTTGTGGTAAAGTGATGGTGTGAGGGGATTTTAATTTGTGTACCACATTTCCAAATAATGGCTACTGAAAGCAAACACATTGTTATTCTTCTTACTGATAAACTTGAAGCTGTTAGGCACTGTGAGGACAGTGCTGTGTGGCAGCAGCCTACAATGTTTGTTTCAACTGTGAGCAATTTGATTAAGAATAGAGATAAACTTACACAAAAAATTGTACCATCGTAAAACCATCAAAATTTGGTTTTTTTAAAGTCAATAAAGCTTTGTTTTTATGGTTTACCCAGAAACAATTATGCCTTTATCCGGGCCAATACTTCAAGAAAAAGCTAAAACCCTAGCTAACATGTTAAATGAAGATGAAAATAGCTTTGTTGCAAGCAGCATATGACTTTATAGGCTTTGTAGACATGTTTAAGACAAGTGGTGTAAATAATTGATGACTAAATGAACAACCAAATATTTAATGCTGCTTAAAATGAGACTGATTTTTAAAATAATGCAAAAGCAAAAATCACTATTATAGCAGCAGCAAATGCAATCGGCTCATCCAAAAGCAAGAATCACTATTATAGCAGCAGCAAATGCAATCGGCTCATCCAAAAGCAAGAATCACTATTATAGCAGCAGCAAATGCAATCGGCTCATGCAAAAGCAAGAATCACTATTATAGCAGCAGCAAATGCAATCGGCTCATGCAAAAGCAAGAATCACTATTATAGCAGCAGCAAATGCAATCGGCTCATGCAAAAGCAAGAATCACTATTATAGCAGCAGCAAATGCAATCGGCTCATGCAAAAGCAAGAATCACTATTATAGCAGCAGCAAATGCAATCGGCTCATGCAAAAGCAAGAATCACTATTATAGCAGCAGCAAATGCAATCGGCTCATGCAAAAGCAAGAATCACTATTATAGCAGCAGCAAATACAATCGGCTCATGCAAAAGCAAGAATCACTATTATAGCAGCAGCAAATGCAATCGGCTCATGCAAAAGCAAGAATCACTATTATAGCAGCAGCAAATGCAATCGGCTCATGCAAAAGCAAGAATCACTATTATAGCAGCAGCAAATGCAATCGGCTCATGCAAAAGCAAGAATCACTATTATAGCAGCAGCAAATGCAATCGGCTCATGCAAAAGCAAGAATCACTATTATAGCAGCAGCAAATGCAATCGGCTCATGCAAAAGCAAGAATCACTATTATAGCAGCAGCAAATGCAATCGGCTCATGCAAAAGCAAGAATCACTATTATAGCAGCAGCAAATACAATCGGCTCATGCAAAAGCAAGAATCACTATTATAGCAGCAGCAAATGCAATCGGCTCATGCAAAAGCAAGAATCACTATTATAGCAGCAGCAAATGCAATCGGCTCATGCAAAAGCAAGAATCACTATTATAGCAGCAGCAAATACAATCAGCTCGTTTAGACTTAAAAAACTACAAAATCCATCTTTCATTATTTTAAGTCAATTTAGATGTAACTATAGCCCCCACAAGACTGTACAAAATTAGTCATAAAACAATGAATAAAGCTTTCTACTTTGAATTAAAAATCTAGCTGGTTTTATTTAACCAAAAATAGCTCAGACTCCATGACCATGGCTAAACGAAAAAAATTGCTTCCAAAAAGCAACTCTACCCTAATTATTTCGTATAAGAGGGGTTTTACTGTATTCAGTTTTTTTCTCTGTTTTAACATCTTGCTTCTTCATTAATATTATGTATAGAGGTGGGTGTTTTTTATTTTTATACCTTCCATTTTATCATTGTTACATGTTAAGTGTATTCTAATTTGAGCAAAACAATACGTAAAGCACCGAATCACATGTTAGTAATTTATTTTGTTTGTTTTTTTAATTGATTACAAACAGTGTAAGAAGGCAAACATGCAAGGTGAGTATGCATGTTCTTTCTGTTCTATTTCTTCTTAGCACTCTTCATACACTTTCTTCTTAATGTTGATTTTGCTTTTCCTGTTCTCTGCAACCTTGACTATAGTTTTGCTTTTTAATATTCATTTTAGCCAATATTTTTTAGCAATTTTTTTCTGTAATTCTTTAAGGACATTAAAAATAAATATGTCATGTCAAGGATTAACAATTAATATATTGTGAAGTTATAATAACATTTTATATTATTTCATTGATTATAGTATATTTTTTTAACCTATATTAATTTTTGGATAAGTAAAATGTTAGTCCTTCAAGCCAGGACATCATGTATGTGCATACACTGAAAACACTGTACTATTGAATGAATGTCGTGCATCTGCCTGCATGGTGTAGCGTCTTACATTGCTCTGTCATCTGAAATCCTAGAAACTGTGTTTTTGTTTTTATAACACCCATGTAACTTACCTGTGTCATAGATTACTTATTTATTACTCATAACTCTGGAGCCCACATGTACTGTAGTTTATCAAAAGTAATATATCAGTCCATTGAAAAGTCACAATTACTGTACGTTGACAGAGTTATCTATTATTGTATAAAGGATTTACTATTTGTATTTCTATTTATAAAATATTCACCTACCCATCATTTATTTTATTTATCACTTTTGTGCAATTGTATACAATCTATCTGGTATGTACAAAATAACATGTAACAACTGCCAAAGCTTCTACATTGGAAGAACCTATAGATTGTTCAACACATGCTTCAAAGAACACAACAATGAGAAAAACATAAATCCAAAATCCAGCTACGCAACACAAACAAAATGTGCATCACACATGCATACTAATTTAAATATTCCCCACATATTAAACCATAGTAAAAAACTAACAACTACAGAAAAATATTAAATATACAAACATCACACAACAGAAAGAAAATATCTTAAACGACCACACACACACTTTGAATCCAACACCCTTTTCTATTACATAGTAAACAAATAACTCACTACACTCAGAAATCGTATGCCCACAACCTTTTACCTTGTGTGGTTTTCAGTATTACCGAAAATTTTACCAGTTTATCTTCAGTAGGTTCTGAGGTATAGTTAGAGACACTAACAGATTTAATTTTAGAGTCATTTAAATACAGCCATTAGGAATAAGCTATTCAAATACTGGCTTGAAGGGTTAATACAATATTCTCTCTATAGAAATATACAATAAAAATTGTTCTAAGAATCTCTTTTTATTTAAAATTCTTTAAAAGCTTTCATAAATTTTCTCTTTATTATTTTGACAGGGTCCGCTTCAGAAAATAATCAGCTATAAAATATTCTTATTTTAATCACATAAGTAATTTATTCAAGTAAAACTTTCAATCATTCCTAATTATTCAAACTTTAATTGAAATTCTTTAAAAGTTTTAAATAGTAAAACCAAAAATTATCCAAGATTGTAAAAATATATTACATTTTTAAAAGATTTTAACTATAAAAAAAACAATTTCAGGTTCTTAGAGTTTACAAATGAAGACTTAATATTATTAAAATTCTGATTTATTTTAAAATTTATATTACATTATTTCTGTTTAGTTTATAAGCATGTGAAGAATATATTTTTGTTTTTAATTAACTCAGTTTTTACAACCTTATGCTAGTTTTTTCTTTAGTTTAACTACCAAAGAAAAACCATTTTTTAAATATAATGGTATTTTTAACTGTATAAAACAACTGTGGCGTAATGTTTAACATAAATAAATGAAACCTCTAAACCACAAATAACTTTTTTCTTTATTTAAAACCTTATGTACATTTCGATTGCATAGCAATCATCCTCAGACGTAATTCCCAATATAAATACTGTTCTGTATGTATTCGTTATTTTTATTGTAAATTACGTCTGAGGATGATTGCTATGCAATCGAAATGTACATAAGGTTTTAAATAAAGAAAAAAGTTATTTGTGGTTTAGAGGTTTCATTTATTTATGTTATAATGGTATTTTTATTCAGAACATTAGTTCTAGAAACACCTTTTAATTGTTTCATTGGTCATGAATCCTATTTGTGTATTTCCCAAATTAATTTTGTAGAAATACCACAATTATTAAGTAAAAGAAATAAATCATATTTTTTTTGAAAAATTATTTCGATTTAAAAAAATAATAATATATCTCTCTAGACATTTAAAAGTATGTATGAGCGCACATATAAATGTTTTTGTTGATAACAATAAACATCATATTTTAAGTAATAGTAAAGTAAACTTTCTATCTGCTTTACAGAAAATCTGTGGTGTAGATTTTCCAATTTTAAATATTGGAGAGATGTTTATTAAATGTGTATTATCTTGTTTGCATTACTTTTATAGGGATACAAACAAAAATTGTCTTTTGTGTTCAAAAACTATTTATTAGTACCTTTGGCTAATTAAAGATATTTTGACTTTCTAGAAAACAATTTTTTACTACTAGTCATAGAATGAATTAGGACTACCTTTGGACTTTTCAGGGAAAACCCCTCTCCACCAACTACTTCATTTTTTCGTAATTCACAAATCATTTTAATGTGTTTTGTGCCAACTTTGTGTTAAAAATCTGTTTGCTTTGGTGTTTAAGTAGTTGGTTTTTCTGCTTGTAATTTATCGTGATTTGAATTTACAATAACTGATAAATAGAAAAAAAGGTTTTGATAATAAAAAGTAATTAATAACGGCATATCAATAAAGCAAATAGACTGTAAGATAATGCATTATTACAGATATATCTATTGTATTTTTAAATGCATAGATGGCAGATCCATGATTTAAAAAAAAAAGATAAAATACCCTAATTTTGGCACATTTGGAGGAAATGAACCAATAATTGAGAAATGAGGGAATTCCTTTTTTAGGGTCTTTTGTTTCTGTAAAAACAAAATACTTGTTTTTAATTATTGGGCTTAGAACAAAAATTTGTGGTATGTCTAAAGTAGTTACCAAGATACAAACAACTCCTGGGTTGCAAAACAGATTTAGAGCAGCTTCTTGAGAATGAATTTCTAGTGAACATTCATTCCTTTACAGGAATTTCTTTGCTGGTGATTTAGCAAAGAAATTTTGTTGTAGAAGATTCAACATAGTTAGATACTGGCTGTTGAAAGTAAGTGGCAAGCTATAAGTCCATCAAGAGAATATCAATATATTGGGTCCAACAATGCAATAAGGTCTCATAAACTACAACTATTAGCGTTTCAAAAATAAAAAACCACAATGGTTTTTAAATGGACATGAGTTAAAAAGCTATCTGGCTTTTTACTTCAACCAATACAAAGAGTGATACGAAAAAGATTCATTTTTAAAGTGTGAGAGCATGTATATTCTAAAAACTTGCCTTGGGTAGCTTCTTTGATTGGAAAATAGGAATTTCCTTGTCTAGTTTTTGTCTCAGTGTGATTACTCCTAGTGACATAAAATAGCAAAGTTACTCATGAAATATGGTTGAAGAAATAGCAAAGATATTCAGGATATATTTTACAATCACTAACATTACTTGCGTGTCATTGAAGAAAACTATGTCAGTAAGAGAAAAAATGTTTTTAAATGTAGAAGATACATTAGTAGAGTCTGCAGAAGCAGGAGACAAGCTAACTCAGCAAAATCTATTGCTGGTAGAAGTACTGTTAAATGACTTTATTGATGCCATTAATCTAGGCTTTGAGCATCTTACTGTTGAACAAATTTAAGGTACAGTGTTAGGTATGGCTTTGTAGGAGACGGAAGAAGAAACAAATGAGCCATGATACAACCTTAAGGGCTTATTCATTATCTGAAAGAATAAAATACACTATATATCGACAAAAACTGCTGGCTGGGAAAGGTTTTTGTGCGAAAAAGTAAACAAAAATTTGCAAATATAAACTTACCATTTTAACTTGTAAAAATTAAACCTCATGTAAACATTTTCCAAATGAATAATAGTGTTGATTTATACCATTTTTGAGGATTATATGTTGATTTGGCTTAATTAGGGATGGCATACTTTATTATTATATGGGTAATTGAGTTAAATGTTTTTGTTTGTTTTAAAAATGGTATTTTTAGAAAGAGAACGTTTGAAATTAATTACTAAGTTCAAAAATAAAATAAAAGACAATACAATATGATTATGTTTTCGTATTAATTATTAAATGTAATTTGTTCTAAACAGATATCTGCTTTATAATATAAAGAGGAATAAATTATGTTGACCAGTTACTTGAATCGTTGATGAAATAGACTGTGTCTGATAATTTGTAGGAATTTCCCACATATTTGTCACACTGACTTTCCATCTTTTAGAAACATTTTAATTGCCAAAAATTTGCTCTAGTAAATTTACATTTAATTAAGATTTGAATCATCTAAAACGCTGAAATTTAAAGCATTTGTTATTCAATAAAATGGTAAATCTTTAGTTATTATTAGCCAAATTAAAAATAATGTTTGCAAATAACATTTCGACAACTATATTGTTGTCCTTATTCACGCCTACAAGTACAACAAACAGAATATTAACTATTTATGTCTAAAGAATTCAAATACAAAATTAAAATAACATTACAATATACGTTTAAGTTATTAATACTAATAAATTAACATTACAAACAACACAAATAATCAAATTAAATTATTAAAAGCTAGGTATAAAACGTGATGATCCAATGAGAATAAAATCTATAAAACAATTAAAATGTGTCAAAAACATTCCTAAACCTATCAATTAACATCAACAACCTCTTGAAATTTACTCACAGCTAACGTTCCAATTGGAACATAAATAGTTAATTTTGTCTGTTGCACTTGTAGGCCTGAATGAGGACAACAATATAGTTGTTGAAACGTTGCCCAATTTTTAATAATTTAAGTATTCTTGACTCATGAATCAACCATATGTTTATTCAACAAAAAAAAATTTTGTGAGTGTACACAATCATCATTTTTGCAAACAGTTTTCCTCAAAATCAGTGTTTATAATGACGGATGAATTTATGTTTAAGAAAAAATTACCAGTTAATTTTACTGGAAAACTATTATTTTATTTTTTAAAACAGAAACTAAGATTCAATTTCACATTGACTTTTTTTGTTTTTAATGACCACTAACTTGGTTATACATTTTTGTTTTAAAATAAATACAATAATTTTGTTTACATTAACTTTTTTTCTGCTGTAAGACTTCATCTTTACTTTTATAGGAGTTTATTTTCTACAAGAGTGAATCAAATTACATATTATTTTTCAAATCTATTGAAGCATATGTAAAGAAACATTAAAAAAAAATATTCTTTATATAATCGGAGACATTTTATGTTTGAATCTGTTTGTCACTATCCTCAGATCATTCCAATTCAGAGCTGTAAACAAATTATTATTACAAAACTATATATTTAACCAAAATGGGACCTTATAAAACATTTATATCTTGCATTAGAAATTTTATAGCTCCAGGTATGTGATATTGCATAGCACTCTTCAGTACAGTATTTCTGGTGAAAATGATGTGCAAACTTGAAAAGCTTTCCATCTTGTTTTAATGTTTTTGCTTTGAACTACAAACTAATCTTCCCAAACTATTTTTATACCACTTGGACAATAATTGCACATTTGATGATATGTTGAAACCTTTTACAACTATAGTTAAAAAACACAACTGAAGAAAGGTCAGGCACCACACATGTTCTTTCCATATTGCAATATATTTGATCCACTCTTGTACTGTTTTATTTTATTTACTGTGGTTTTGATTAGATATTAAATTGAAATAGATTAAAATACTTTTCAGTAGCCTCACCAATATCATTTACAGTTTATTATAAACTGAACTGTAAAACATATTTTATTGTTTTGTTTATTCTGTTTTATTATGATTTAATGTTATTATCATTGAAGTTTATTAAATTTGTTTTTCCTTGACTCTTGATTTCCCTTAGTGCAAGAAGTTGTGTTGAAAGACACACCAAATGAAGTAAGCAGTTCCGAAAGTGGATGTGCGTGTTGAAGTCTCTTTCCTCACATTGGCCTTGTTCATGCTCATATTTAAGCTTTTCTGTGCATGGCTAAGATATAGATAAACATATTTATAACATTCTATTAACTTAAACATATTCATTAATTTATAAAATATTTATTACAATGTTACAGTGTGATTATATATTAGTCCCAATTGTTATTGTAATTCACTTCTCAAAGATTGTAGAAATATATTTAATTTTTTTAAAACAAAACCATAATGTAAAAATATTATTTTTCATATAATTTATTCATTCAATTTTATGCACTTAAGGATTGTAAATAGACTTATGTTGAATAAACTGTATTAATTTGTAATTTTTACTTGTTACGATTTTGTTTTACCTGTTTCAAATGCTTGCTTTTTCAACTAGCTTTTGCTTAGTAAGTGAATGATCTGTAAATAAAGTGTGAATGCAGTTTTTAGTGTCATGTTATCTTCAATGTTGCATGTATAAAGATGTGCAGCCTTTCATTGTGATTGAACCTGAGTGCAGTGCACATTTCTTTTGTAATGAAAAGTAGTATCAGTTTTCAAAGTTAATATTTTAGCAACTAGCATTCTAAACAAAATGTAATTTTTGTAAACTAGAAATGTTATGAGATTCGTATAAGCAAATAGCTGGTAAGTAATTATTAATAACAGTTATTTGTTATATATTTAATTCTAAGCAGATCTTTTATTGAGGAAAAATCTTTTTTGTTTTTTTATCATAACTACAGAGGAGTCTCGATAATTCGAGGTAGATGGGACTGAGACCCCCATGAATTACCAAAAACTTGGATTATACGGAAATAAGTCCCTGTGCATTAAAAAAAATAGGAGTTTTAATGAATCCTAATACTATAGGTAATTAAAAATGCGCTAAATAAGTTTATAGAACTTCATGTTTTTGCTACCCTTCTTGTA
Organism: Prosapia bicincta; assembly: GCA_036971475.1. NCBI lineage: Eukaryota > Metazoa > Arthropoda > Insecta > Hemiptera > Cercopidae > Prosapia > Prosapia bicincta. The sequence continues at coordinate 954,576 of JBAIZL010000066.1, read as the reverse complement.
AATTAATTTAAATTTATTAAATGAAATTTTAGACTATGCAGTTAAGAACATTTATAGATAATTTCTTAATTCTCTATAAAAAGGTTTTCTATGATTATATTTTAAAATTTACAATATGAGCATTTCTTGGAAGCTTGACTGATTTCCTTTGCATATCATACTAATATAAACATTTCTTGGAAGCTTGACTGATTTCCTTTGCATACCATATTGGTATAAACATTTTTTTATGTCCAACTCATTTCCTTTGCATACTACATGACTATAAAGATTTCTTGGAAGCCCGACTCCTCATTTTCTTTCAAATAAATAAAATAGGCTCTAATTTAACAGAAGCTCGAATTATTGGGACTCGGAATTTCAAAACTCTACTGTATCTGCTCCTTAGTGTTTTGCTTAGTTTATTATGCTATTTACAACTTAAGATTGCCCTTAAACCTAAGAGAATCTATGTCACTTCTCCAGTTATAAGAAGAGTTATGGCACTGCCTTATAAGAGTGGTTGATAAAGATTTTTTATTACCATGTACCCTATACCAAAAAGTCCTGTTCCCATATTTCTACCCACAGCCAGAGATGCTGTAGGACAGATTTTGCATAACGTCAGAGGCCACTAAACTCCCTCCTTCTCTGAGTGACTGACTTATTGTAAATGAATAAACCTTTATCTTAACATTCAATCCTCTTGGTTTTGAAATATGGCACATGCTTTGGTTTTGGAAGTGTTTAAGTTGATCTTGTGCACCTCTGCTGTGATTATAGTAGTAAATCTTGTTACTGCAAATGGTAGGTAACACAACTAAATTTTAAAAGTAGGTTCAGGATGTGTTAAATTAAAAATCCAGTTAACTATCTTGTATCATAGTTACTTTTCAATATTGTATAAATATATATTTTTCATAACTGGTTAAGAGATTTTAGGTCAGGTTCCTAAACTTCAATATATTTTTTTAGCAGTTGCAAATATTTTGTAGCATCCGTTGCAGATCTCACTTTTACCATCAGTACATAAAACTATCCTGAGCAACCATTGTATTTGAAACAGCTGTATGTGAAAAATCCATGGTAATACAAAACTTCATTAATAGCAACAAAGTTCTAATTTTAAAAATACTTAACTAAGTGAATACGTAATTGCTTACTTGCTGACGCGTTTCAAAACATTTGTTCCTTTTACGAAGCTAACCCTCTACTGGCGGCATTGGTTAGGTGTAAAGGTTCTAACGGGAATGGATTTATGACTGTGGAATGGGGTGGGTTGTTTGAGTTGTGTGTCATTTACACATGATTTCATATTTTTCTAAGGTTGTTAGTTTTTTTACTTTGTTTTAATGTGTGTAGAACATTTAAATTAGAGTGTGTGTTGGGTGTTTTTTAGGTGTTTTGCGTAGCTGGATTTAGGGTTTGTTTGTTTTTTTTGTCTATTTTTTTTTTTTTGTTGTTTTCGAAGCGTGTATAGAATGACCTGCCGGTTTGGCCGATGTAATAGTTGAGACAATCGTTACAAGTTAATTTGTAAATACCTGAGAGTTTGTATTTGTCAGTTTCTTTTTGAAAAGGTTGTACGAGGTCTCTTCAAAAAATACGCGGACTGAGGTCATAAAAAAAAAATGTACTTTATTTGGAAGTTACACGTCTGGGTCTCCTTCAAAGTACTCTCCTCTCCAATGCACACACTTATCCGAACGGTGTTTCCACTTGTTAAAACAGTCCTGGTACGCCTTTTGTGATGGCATTCAGCTCCTTCGTCGCATTTGCCTTAATCTCTGAAATCGTTTCAAATCTTCTTCCTTTGAGGGGTTTTTTGAGTTTTGGGAATAAGAAAAAGTCACAAGGAGCAAGCTCAGGTGAGTAGGGGAGGGGAGAACAGTGATCGAGTGTTTGGCCAAAAACTCACGAGTTCTGAGTGCTGAGTGAGCTGGAGCGTTGTCGTGGTGGAACAGAACTGTTCTGGCCTTTTGCGTCAGACGGCGTCCCTCAGACGTTTCAGTACTTCAATGTAGGTAATCTGGTTGACTGTAGAGCCTTCAGGGAGGTACTCATAGAGAACAACACCCTTAGCATTAAAAAAAAACTGTCAGCATCACCTTCACATTCGACCGAACTTGGCGAGCTTTTTTGGGTCTTGGGGATGTTTGACTCACCCATTGGGATGATTGGACCTTCGTTTCAATGCCTTAACCATACACCCATGATTCATCACCAGTTATAATTCTTTGTTTTTTTGTAGGGTATTTGGTAATAAAGTTTTTTTGAATGTGGAGGCTATTTTGTCTGTGTTTTTGTTGTGGTAGGTGAGGGTTATGTATTTGTTGTTTTTTGTGTGGTTTGTCTGCATGGCCGTTTGATGGTGTTTATGTTTACTTTTCCTGAGTATGTTGTCTATGAGTGTGTGTTGGTAGCCGTTTTGTTGAGCGATGTATTTTATGGTATTAAGTTCTTCGTCGTAGTCTTTCTGTAGCTTTGGTACATTATACGGTGTAACATATGATTAAATGCTTCGTGTTTGTGTTGTGTGGGGTGACTAAATGTATTATGTATGACAATATCGGTAGTTGGTTTTCTGTATATTTTGAAATTAGATCTGGTGTTGTGTTTGGTGATGGTAAGGTCTAGAAAGTTTATTTTATTGTTTTCTTCTAATTCGAGGGTAAATGTGAGGTTTTGGTGTAGGGTATTAATGTAATTGTGTAGTTGTTTGATTTGTCGTTGTATAATATTAAAATGTCATCTACATATCTATGGTAATAAATTATTTTATGTGTGTGATTATTGTTTTGTAGAATATATTGTTGTTCATTATGGTGTAGGAATATATCTGCTAGGATACCTGAGACGGGGGAACCCATAGGCAGGCTATCTTTCTGTGTGTAGAATTTGTGTTGGTATGTGAAGTAGTTTTGTGATATGATGAATTTGATGAGTGTGATTATTTCATGTGTGAGATTATGTGGAGTGTTGTTTGCTGTGAGCATATTTTGTATTATGTGGAGTGTTTGTTCTATTGGCACATTAGTGTAAAGGTTTTTTATGTCAAATGAGGCAATGGTGGAGTTCTGTGGTATCTGGATGTCTTGAATTTTGTGTATGAGGTTTATGTTATTGTGTATGGATGTGTGATTGTGAAAGTTTATGTTGTCTCTGATAAGTTTGTCTATGTATTTGGCTAACTTAAGTGATGGTGCATGTGTGTGATTGATTAGTGGACAGATGGGTGTTTTCTTTGTGGATTTTAGGGAAAGTGTTTAATGTGGGGGCTTGGGGTTTTATTTGTTTGTAATATTTCTTTTGTTCACTTTTCATGATTTCGGTGCATTTATTTAGAAGATTTTTAATTTCTGTTTGAAATTTAGATGTGGGGTCTGATCGGAGTTCGGTTATTTTGTTATCAGCTATGAAACTGTTTACTTTCTTGTCGATGTCTTGTTGGTGCATTATTACGATGGAATTACCTTTGTCTGCTTTTAAGAAATTTAAGTTATGTTTGTCACGTTTTTGTATAATTGATTTGTTTTGTGTAAATTTTGAATGTTTTGAAACACGTCAGCAAGTAAGCAATTACGTATTCACTGAGTTAAGTATTTTTAAAATGAGTTTAATCAGTGAATTGAAGATGATTACATCAAGCAACGACAAAGTTCTGTTTTTGTGCTCTGGAATTCAGTAGCTATTGAGCAATATAAAAAAATATATAGTTTAACATATTATAGGTAAGTACCACAAAGATTGATTTATGGTCATAGATTTTACAGGAGGCTGTGGACTAGTCACATATATAGAGATGTCTGGCACACACAACACATCAAGTATATCATTCGTATATTCTTGGGAATGGTACAAGCTAAACCTCGATCCCAGTAGAAAACAAGCCAACCTAATGAACCCATATTCTCACAGTTAATTGAACAGTCTTCATTAATGTTTAAAACATTTCTATAGTGAAAGTCCTGTCCATTTTCCATTAAATAATGCAACCGTTAAAGAAATGACAGACAAATGAAATGACAATCCTTATAAATATTTTAGAAATCAGAGAGCTTTAAAATAAATTACCGGATGGTGAAGCATTTAACACTGAAGATTGCTTGACCTTTTTATCTGGTAGTTTTGGTTTTGCCTTCAAACAAAATAATTTAGGTTGAGTACATAAATTTTTCAGCTTTTCCTCTAGTGAAGTCCTCTAGAGTTAAGTCATTTCCTCTAGTGTTGACATGCTTTGGATGCTGTCAACTGTGTACTCAATTATCTAGAACAGTGTCCCCCAACCTGAGAGTTCGACAGAGGCTTCACAGGATAACTTATGTTCATTAAAGATTAAAACATATTTATTATAAATTGAATTATATTTAGAATGTCTACATCAACATTTTACAAAATAGGTTTAATGCAAATTTAATACAATGTTGGCACTTTTACTCCACAGCTATGTGAAGAAGAATTGAATTGCCAATCTTTTTAGTGATTCATGCCTGTTTCTGCCATTACTTTTGAATAGGGTAGTCAGAAAGGTTGCACTCAAGTTAGTATGAGTCCACTGGCCATGCTTATACCTTTAACAACATACAGTTTTCACTTCAGTACCAGATTCATCAATGTTTGTTCCTTTAGTACTGATTTTGCTGTGAATTTTTGTAATAACTTTGTTTATTAAAATACTGTTTTTCTGCTTTGTCCAAAAAAATTACCATATGAAAACTCCCTTTCTAGGCTTAAAATATGAACATCCCCAATTGACAAAGAACAACTTGTAGCTGGTCACTCATAAGTTTGCACAACTGATTGATAGAAAAACTGTATAGCCGTATTCAAAAGCATTGGTTTTTGTAGCACATATTGCATCAAAGATCAACGCTAAGAAATTGCAGGCATTGTGCTTGCTTAGAAAACTGCTATAAGAATTTTTTAAACCCTTATGTGAGTGATCTGGTTAATTTGACAAATCAAATGATATTTATAGCGGCCTTTCATCCCTGTTAGATATACATTATTGTAGTATGACTTCTGTACCTCATATTATTACTCATTGTTTCATAATAAACCTCAATATATTAAGCTTTGCTATGCGATCCATGAAGTACAATAAATGAGTTTTCCCTTCATCGTATCACTGGGGCTGTAATTGATTCTATAATTCTTCAACCCCAGACATAACGCTTGAATCCTCGCCTAATTCTTCACTGTCGCCATTCAGAAGAATGATAAGACTCTCCTTGATGTTATCAGTATCTGGCTCCTTTGCGATATACTCACCTTCTGTCTCTCTAATATGCTTACATTTTTCCCTTTCCTGTCTGCTGAGTTTATTGAAGAATTTTTCTCCACACACTTGCTACGCACAGATATTTTAAGTATAGCTTTGTGCGAAGCAACATAATTCTTTACTAAGCACAAACTTATACGTAAAATATCAATTGGCTGTATACTACAAACACTAGCAGAAAAAAAAATTAAAAATAATCCGAACTTACTAAAATAATTATAACTATACACTAATGCACTTTGCAGCAGGGAAATGATGACTTTTATTCATGTGGTCTAATTGTCATCTGTTTCATAGTTGACATTGTAAACTGGCCCGAGGTCTAGTCGTCGAATGTGAATGTCTGTAGAACAGTCTTTTGCTTCCTCTACCTCCGCCCTTCGAGGCCACGTGATCTGTACTTAGCTCTCTTAATTTATGGGAGAAACTGCTGGTCTAGAATAAACATATACTTGCAGAGGAAAACGAAAATTACTGTACTCAATATATTTATATAGTTGTAGAAGAAACAGAGGCTGGGAACAATTACTGATAAAATAACTGTGATAACAGAAAAAGGTTTCTTCTCATTTATGTTTGAGTTTATACAAAATTAATTTGGATTTGGGACAACTTTTTTATATTTGTTTGATATAAAAATTCATAAGTCCAAGAAAAAGCTGAACATTTAGGCATTTGAATTGAACGGATTAAACAATATAAATTAATGTAGTGTTGACAGTTAAGTAACTGTTCAATTTCAATTTTTTCTGAAATGGCTAAAATTCTAATTCTAATATTGAATTCTAAAGGTCTCCTTTTACATTAATTTCTTGACATATTTGTAAATTGATTGATTTAATAATTCTTTCAATTGAACTACAATATATATTGGTACGTGATAATATGTGTATGCGTGAGTGTGTCTGTGTGTGTGTGTGTCTGTCTATGCCTTTGCTGTGTGTGTGTGTGTGTGTGTAACAATGTTAAGCAGTGTACATGTACTTTAAAATTTATATCAAATTCACAAAAATAACTGTTAATAATTTTCTAGCAAAATATTTAAGAAGTAGATTGCAATTTCCAGTATGAGGTATTAAATATCTTCTTTAACCATAATCTCAGCTGTTGACTTACAAACTCAACCTTCCCCACAAAACGACCAACAAGACTCTGAAGGCGGCTGTATGTGCTAAATAGAAGCAACTACTATAAAAAATTGTTGATTTAATATTGTTTGGGATTGGGCAATTTAAAGACTAGAATTTTTCAATTGGTTTTATAGAATAAGTTGTTGTTTACAACTTATTTGAGACACATTTTTAGGTGCTTTTTTGTTCTTGACAATTTTCAAATTATGTGTTCTTGTTTTGTTACAAAGAGACTATCATTGCTGCCTAACATTGGTGTTATCTTTGCTTCTTGTAACGCATTTTGGCTCCTGTCATTGCTTCAAGAAAATTGATCACATTCTCACAAAGTTTAAAATTAATAATGTTCTCTGTAGCCACCTCCACCACTTCAAGAATAAAAACAGTTTATATCACGATAATTAAATTGTTCAATAAAAATGCATCAGTAAGTAATTTGCTAATCAAAATGTGTTTTATTATTTACTTACCCTTAAAAATTAACCTGCTGGGGGGGGGGTGTCATAAAAATGATGACTAGCCGCTCCTACTAAGAGGGGCTGGGCGTCCCTCGTGGTACCCCAGTCTACATACACCAATGACAACACTCCCACATATATACACACTCTCTCTTTCTCTCACACATTTAAAAATATCATCAAACATCACAATTCTATACATTTTATACTATCATCTTCTACAGATTTTGACTGGTTAGAACTATTCCGCGTTAGGGAGTGCTGAAAAGTCCAGAGCTTGATAACTCTGGACTTGGATGCTGATGTGAGCTCGTTCGGCGTAGTCGCTCGTTCGGCGCAGTCGCTCGTCCGCCAACCCCCTCGGTAATTGGCCATTGGTCAGGAAGTGTCCATGGTGCACAGGTGTTAGAGCCTGTGTACAGTATTACGAGTTCTAAACTGATGCCCATCCAGTAGAGATAAGGAAGAAACTATGGGCCCCAGAGTACTGGGGACTGGAAATAATCTCTAGTGATCCATGAGTGGTACCTGTTCCCATAGTCTCGCCCATAATGCCTGACATGTTGGTTAGTTAAACATTAGTTCATTGTTCGCTTCGCCAAACATTTGTATTGAAAGCTATGGTTTGGAGAATGTCAACAGCTGTACAACCTCAAAAATATTTGATAGTATCATGTGCTGAAGTGGGAGCAGAGCTGTCAAAAGTATCACCATTTTTAATTAATAAGTCTATAACTGGATGTGCAGCAGGCCCTGTTTCTTCCATAAGGAAGTTAAGAAATGGAACACTGCTGATTGAAGCATTAAATCAGAAGCAATCACTTTCTCTGCTGAAGATGACGTTCTTAGCCAAAGTTTCTGTGGGACTCAAAAAAAAAAAAAAAAACTGTTCGAAGGGAGCCATCACATGTAGGAATCTGATGCATATAGATTTGGAAGAAATAAAAAAAAGTGCTAGTAGCTGGATTTGTAACAGGTGTTGTGAAAACAGCATTATGAAAACAGAACAGGGACAAAGAGTATCAACTGCATCCCTGATCCTCACATTTGGGAATCCACCTATCCCCGAATACATATATGCTGGCTAACAACGACTTTCTGTCAGCCCCAAGTTTCAAATCCTCGACGTTGTTATAAATGTCAACAATTCGGTGAGTACCTCGTGAATGCTTACAGATAATGAATGCTCCAAAATCCGCCAATTGCGCTGGCAATAGTGCAGTTTGCTCCTTTAATTGCCCAAAGTTCACGGAGGAGGGGGCGATCCTCAGCATAGTGGTAAAGAAAAAATATCATTATTTATCAAATATCAACGGCAGTCGTATTCCGCTGCTACCACATCTGTAAAATCATCTTGTTTCAATTGCAAAGAGATGAACAGAGGAATTATAACCCCTTACTCTACAAGTTACTCTGCTACTAGCTCTGGTAACAAAGTCTTCTTCAACTGCAAATGGTGAAACAGCTGATTTACCTCTTAAGGCAGATACCACAACTAAAAAACTTGGTGCACCTAGTAATTCCTTCACAGGGACCACTACCGTTAGAAATAAACATTAGAAACCAGTAATTGAAAAAAAGTAATAAAAAATCTGTAACTACAACCAATTAAATTGCACCAACTAAATCAGGTACAAAAGCAAAAAAACAACCAAGGAGGGCCTCATACCAACCCCCTCCTTTGTTATCAAATTCCTCACCTTACACCACAGACATAGTGGTGATGGAATCAGAGGAAACGCGTCAAGCCTACCAATAAAACAAAACATCAATGGTAGTCCACTAATCAACTATCTCCATAATTAGGGAAACTGTGATGCAGTGGAATATCAACGGTATTAGAAGCCACACAGAGGATCTTAGAGTAATTATGAGAGATCTGTCTCCAATGTTTATCTGCATTCAAAAGATATGTATTTACGAATTGCAAAATTTTCACCTAAGGGGGTATTCAAATTTTAAATCGGACTTTGTTACAGAAACTCCAGTCGTTCTAGCCTGTAACTGTATCGATGCTGTTTCTCTAAACTTAATAACTCCCTTACAAGCAATAGATCCCGCTGGGGGGGGTTGCGGACTGCCGCAACTACTGAGAGGGGTTTGGCGTCCCTCGCGGTACCCCAGTCTAACACAACACCACTGACAAAACTCACTTCTACAATATTCAACAATACACACACACTCACTCACTCACACACACACATAAACACACACACTCTTTCAACACTTATAACTAACATCACAAATTCACATAGTTATACTAACATCTTCTCTTAGGGATTTTCACTTTTCAGGAGTGTTGCTCTTTTGGAGTGCTAAAAAGACCAGAGCTTGACAAACTCTGGTCCAAGATGCTGCTGTTAGCTTGCTCTGTCGACATAGCAGTTCCTGGTCTACTAGCCACTTTGACCCATGGTCGAGTGTCCACAGTGCATAGGTGTTGGAGCCTGTGCACAGTATTACAAATTCTTGACTAATGCCCATCAAGTCGAGCTAAGGGGAATACAATGGGTCGAGACTGGAAATTATCTCATGTGATCCATGGGTGTACCCGTTCCCATAGTCTCGCCCATAACAACAAATGTACAACCAGTTTAGTGGTAAGAGATGTTGTCTGGCTTCACCCAACATGCCTAGTAAAGCAATTGAAGTTACAAAAGACGTTGTAGTAACATCTGAAGTACCACCTAAATATTTATTAGTATAATGCACAGAACCGGCTAAAGACCTGTCAAAAGTGTCACCAAAAAAGGAATGGATGGATGTGCAGCAGGTTCTGTTTCTTCCATTATGAAGTTGAGAAATAAGGAAACTCTAGAACACTACTGCTATGGTGTACTGCAGAGTGGCGTTCTGAGTGTGTTTGGTATTGCCATTTACAGTGATACTTCAAACGTACAGTCACCGGCCCACTGTTACCTGTTTGTAGATGATATTTGTATATATGTGCCTGCTAGAAGTATGGCAACAGCGGAAAGGTCTCTTTAATTAGTCTTTAATAAATTGCAAGAATAGACAAAATCTACGGGCTTCAAATTTTCTGCTTTGAAGACACAGTTTATTGCATTTAGTCATCGCAGGCAACAGCAGTTTATACTTTAGCTAGTTATACTTTATCTAGATGGTATGCGGCCTCAGACAGTTAATAATGTGAGATTTTTGGGTCTTTTATTGGATAAAAGACTTTCATGGAATCCACATGTGCATGATTTCAAGACTCGATTGAGCTTGCCCCATATTTGATATGTTAAGAGTTCTTAGTGGTATCAATTGGTGAGTAGACAGAACCTGCATGCTCCAATTCTAGCATTCTGTCGTAAGATCGCACATAGATTACGGTTCTATAGCCTATTTGTCTGCTCGACTTACAGTTCTGAAAAATCTCGGTTTGGTACATCACTCTGGTCTTAAACTTGCTGTCGGTGCTTTTAGATTAAGCCAAATTCCAGCTTTCTAGTTGAAGCTGGGGCACCATCTCTTTCATTGCGATGTCAAATACTTCAAATCTCATATTACACTGGTCTTTAAAAAACCACACCATCCGGCATTTAAAACAGTGCTTAATAACTCTGTCGAAGATCGTTACTATTTGCTTCAACGTTCGACAGCTCCCTTTCGGAATTAGAACATTAAGTATGATTAAAAATTTTCATTTACCACCTATATTCGAATGGACGTTGTACTGCATCCCTACATAGATAGTAGAAATTTTCATTCTCCAAGTATTTAAAACACAACACTCCTGATGTTATTTATTGTCAGGAGTTTTTGTAGATTTGTAGGACCCAATAACATAGTAAAATTATTTTTACTGATGATTCAAAACTGGTCAATGGTGTAGGATGTGCATTTTATATGTCAGCTCGCACCAACACCTATAGATTTCGCTCACCCTGCAGTGTTTTCACATCAGAGCTTTTTGCCATTTTCCAAGCGATAACATCTATTCCATCTGCAATATCCCATTATCCCGTGTGTTCCAACACAAAAAGTGCTCTTCAGTGATCCTTTACTCTAAGAACCCTTTAGTTGGAAACATCTTGTGTTCAACACACAGGCTTCAATTATGTGGTATTAATGTTTCTTTTTGTTAGGTGCCTGGTAACTGCCGAATACATGAAAACATAATAGCAGGTGAAAGGGCTAAATTAGCTACAAGTATGGTGCCATCGACACAATGTGTCATATCATCGGATTTTGTATATAATGTTAAAAATGCAATACTCCTTACTTGGAATGCAGACTGGATAAATGTGAATGAAAACAGTCTGTGGCCAAGAACACCACCCGTCCATGGAGATCTTCAGTTAATTCGAATCATAGAGAGGAATTTATGGTTACTCGTCTTCACAACAACTACTCTTGGTTAATGCATGGATGGTTGATGCGACATAAGGATCCCACCACTGTCAGTTTCGAGAAGGTAGCGTCACAGTCAAGCATATTCTGCTTGAGTGGGATAAGTTAATCTATTTAATTTATATAAACGCCATGATCTTCGAGGGAGTTTACAGGTGGGGCTTAGGGATAATGCCAGGGCTATTTACAGTATCATCACCTTCCTTTGCCGCCAATATATATTAAATAAAATTTAATGTGTTGTTAGCTTTAGTTAGTATAACATACAATACAAGTTTATTTTAGAATTAGTTTAAGTTAATTGTTTACTTTATTTCAAGACTTTATTTTCTTTAGGTCAAGTGTTTAGATTAAACTAGTTCAAGTAATTAGTTCTGTTTGTGTAATTATAACCCAGATTTAGTAATAGTAATTTTTAGATTGTAATAATAAGTAAAGGGAATGATAATTTCACTAGGCTCAATTCAAATTATTGGCTCTTATATATTAGTAATTCTTTTAATTAAATGAGTATATATATTTATAGGTTAGTTTTTGTTGGTAAAGATTATTTAGATTTTTTGGACTAGGAGACTGACAGACTTACCTTGGTAAGAGTTCACTCTGTAGTCTTGAAATAGAAACACATAAAAGCACTTAACCAATGATTGACAAAGACCACTGTGTGGTTGAAATATATCATTGGTTAAGTGCTTTTATGTGTTTCTATTCCAAGACTACAGAGTGAACTCTTACCAAGGTAAGTCTGTCAGTCTCCTAGTCCAAAAAATCTATATATATATATATATATATATATATATATATATATATATATATATATATATATATATATATATGTATATATATGCTGATACATATTCCTTTACGGATGGAAAATATGATGAATAGTTACTATATGGAGTACATCCGTTCATTCTGCAGTCCATAAATTCGCAGTTCCGACGTTTCGCTAGAATCTCATCCAGCATTGATGAGGTGAACCCAACAACAGTAGAAGAGCGAGCTCCTACTACTGTGAATTTATAGACTTCAGAATGAACGGATGTACTCCAGATAGTAACTAAAATTTATGGACTGTAGAATGAACGGATGTACTCCAGATAGTAACTATTCATCATATTTTTCCATCCGTGAAGGAATACGTATCAGCATATATATATATATATATATATATATATATATATATATATATATATATATATATATATATATATATATATATATATATATATATATATATATGAAGTTAATATATTACTGTGTGAGTAATTTTATCCACCATTAAGTGCAATAATTTTACCTTGAGTGATGAGGCACCTTTCGGTCGTTGACCATTGTCGAATCACTCAATGACCAGTGATTCGACAATGGTCAACGACCGAAAGGTGCCTCATCACTCAAGGTAAAATTATTGCACTTAATGGTGGATAAAATTACTCACACAGTAATATATTAACTTCATAAAGTCAGTGCAACGGAAAAACAATGGATAATGTTAAATATCAAGAATATATATATATATATATATATATATATATATATATATATATATATATATATATATGAAGTTAATATATTACTATTGTAAGTAATTTTATCTACCATTAAGTGCAATGATTTTACCTTGTGTGACGAGGCACCTTTCGGTCACTTGACCATTGTCGAATCACTGATATTTTTCTGGTGTAGATGTTCGGTCCGTGATGTTGGTATTTGTTGACGTTATATGCATTTTCTCTTGATCTGCATGTATGATGTTTTTAAATAGTATGTCTTCTGTATATGTGGTCTGTAAGTTCATTAAATTGTTGTGTGTGTTTTTATAAATGTGGTATTTTTCTAGTGAGTTTAATTCTATTGGATCATTATTTATTTCAAGTATGGTTAGGTTATTTTCGTAGTTTGTTATTTCATGTGTATGTGATATTAGGTGTGCTGCAACATTTGATACTTTTGTATTTTTATTATATATATATCTTTATCTATTATATATATATATATATATATATATATATATATATATATATATATCATGACCATGAACTATACAAACATAAGGTTTGCATGGGTTTGAAAAAAAATAACTTTATAAATTTGAAAAGGGAATAAATTTTGTTGAGATAAAAAATGTATAAAAACAAACAAAGATGAATCAGACAGCAAAATATGCTAATAAATATGTAAGAAATTTATGTAACACAAATGAGACATGGGTAAAATAAATATTGCATACCAGTAACAAGTATTGTTTATTTTTCCATTAATTTTGAAGAGAAAAGCTCAGTTGATTGGAGTCAGTAAAGGATGACCATTGAGAGCATTATAAATATTTGTTGCTGCTAATGTTGCCATTGCTGTCCTAGTCTGTACAGTGGCACTACCAACATGCGGGCTGAGCACTGAACCAACAAAAAAACTTAATAAATTAAAAGTTGTTACTTTGGAAAACAGAACTATGAATAAAAATAGGAAATATATAAGAATTTGCTTTTATCTTTTGAAATAATATTTAAATAAACATTGTAAGGGGGAAAATAATTGAATATTATTCAGATTATACTTATGATTAGTTTCTATTATTTGGACTTGTGTGCAAAATATGGCAACCACACTTTGCGCACTTTTTGTTATGTTTACAGAAATGTTGCCATGCACAGTTCATTGTTTACTCTTAATAACAATGAAGTCTTAACAAAGATAGTAGTAAACTTTATTTACATGGTAATATATATAATCATTTAGAATAATGTAACCATAGCACCTCGATAAATCATACTGCATTAACTCACCTCTCTGGATATGATTTTGAAGTAGAATAAAAAATATGAAATACCAAAAACCAAATAAGTACAGTTCACACATAAAAAGTCTGATACAACAATAAAAACGTCTTAAGACCTACAAATAAACAAAATAATGTTTTTTGTGTTAAACTGAAAAGACTTCAGGATCGCACAGCACAAAAGCGGCATACAAAATTAAGTGGCCAAAATTGACAGATTGTTGGCAAGAAATAAATTGCAATAGAGTTTACTTGTATATATAACATGTATGTTCATATACTGTACATAATACTCTTTGATTGACAAATATAAAGTTTTCCAGTAAGTACAATGTCTAATTAAATTTTACCTTAGTGTCCAGCTAACCAAAATTTTCCGTAACCTGGATGGACCACAGTACCAGTTAGTCTAAATTATTGAGGTTCTACTGTATATATTAAAATTAAATATTACATTAAAATGAAATGTTTATGTAACAACTAGCCAAAATTTATAACTAAATGAATTTATGAAAAACTTACTTGGACCAAACCTGTTTACTATAAGTTGCTGATTGTCAATGCCAGTTAAATCCATTTTAGAACTATAAAGCTTCTAAAACAAACCTTAAAGCTAATGATTTGTCTGTGGAACTACCTTACGGAAAATTGAACAAAAACTACTAAATAAACATTGAAGATTATTTTATTATACATAAAACTACTCAATACTTTTAATAGACCTAAAAATGCATGTTTTTTATAATTTTGTGTTTTTCTTTTAGCATTCAACACACGATTGTCCTTGATGTTCTCTGCACTTTGCCTTTGTACAGTGTTCACAGTAATACTTTGTCATCCTTTTTTTCTGCATGACAGAAGCCACATATTTTGTTCATTGAGGCTCCACAAGTCTTGTTTTGTTAGTGGTTCAACATCAAATATGCTGGCTATGCATTAACAAAAAGGACAAGTCAGACTCTGGAAAGGCAACCACTGCTTCTAGGTTTTACCAGTTCACACTGAAGTTCAGTTGCAAACTTCAGGGTTGTTTTTCCCCAAGGAAGACTTTATTATTAACATAAATGTCATAGAGTTAGTAATCATTAAGTTGATCATCCTGAACAGAATATAAAAGGCTATCATTTTGCCTTTCAGTAGAAATGCAGGACATCCGTCCATACACTTGATCTAGAATATTAACATCTTTTGGTGTGTTGTAAAATTCAAGTATTTCTGACTTCTAGCTTCTTTAGTTTATTGACGCTTTTTCTTGGGATGTAGAAAGTAACAAAATAAACTTTTCTGTCTTGTAACTCTAAAAACATAGAAGACCTAAATAACATCCTAAAATGATATGTGTGTGACTAACAGTTAGTCATTTGTAAAATACCTCTGAAGATGATTACTTTGTAATCGAAATGTACATTAGGTTAAAATAAAAATTGTTGAATTTGTGAAAACAGGTTGTTTTTATTTAATATATATATATATATATATATATATATATATATATATATATATTAACATAAATTAGGATATGTAAGAACTTACTTATAATAGCATCTTTTTTATGTTAAATGAAGCTAGCTGTTCCAGGAGTTATCAACTTGAACAACAATTGATCTTTTGATTTTTATGCTTACAGTAGAAGTGAAAAATTTATTAGGTAGTTCTATGAGATTTTATGCATTTTAGGACAATAGCATTTGTGAAATGTATGAAGGATATTCAGAAAGTGAGATTAAATTTCTTAAAATAAATAAACCATATCAAATTTGTTCAAAAAAGTTTTTAAAATTAATTCCTCAGACTCTCCTCTACTTTTCTACACAAACTTTATCAGAACATTCTAAAAGCTTTTTTTTAATTCAAGTTGCTTGTTGTAATCATCTTGAATTATAAATAAACTATAATTAAATAATACTTAACTTAGTGAATACGTAAGGGCTTACTTGCTGCGTCTTGGTATTCTCTTAGTTAAATATTATTTAATTATAGTCTTTTTGAATGCCGAAATCATAGAAGTTTATTGCCTGTGACATTAACTGGACTCCAACTGATTCTTTTACCTTGTCATCCTTGGGAAAGAATATATCTAGAAACTCACCTATTGAAAATCCAGGTCTAGTCTGGAATGGTGGGTGATCTATCCGATTCTGATCAGATTTTAGATGTGATTGGCCGAATCAGGTTTACCTTTGTTATGCAGCAATAAAACTCAGCCTTTAGAAGGTGTTGCTTATTCTAAATTGGACATTGAAGTTTAGTCAGGTTAGTCCAGTTAAGTGGCTAGATTTATTATGGTCCCTTGCAGAAATGTAAACTACTGAAATGACTCTATGTCCGTCCTAAAACTC
The DNA here is from genome assembly GCA_036971475.1 of Prosapia bicincta. Lineage (NCBI taxonomy): Eukaryota > Metazoa > Arthropoda > Insecta > Hemiptera > Cercopidae > Prosapia > Prosapia bicincta. The sequence goes on along the minus strand of JBAIZL010000066.1, from coordinate 938,248 downwards.
CATGCATATAAACTCCATTTCCTTTCTAAACAGGTAATTATTTGCTAAATTTATGCAAAAAAAACTCTCATGTTAATCTACTAAGCACTTCGTCATAGTTGTGACTAGTGGTAGAGGCTTTGCTTTGTAAAAGGAACGATTGTTTCAAAGCGCATCAGCACGTAAACCCTTACGTATCACTTTGTTAAGTATCATTTAATTATAGTTTAATCAGTGAACTCAAGATGATTACAAGCAACTTCTTCATAGTTATATAACCTATTTAATCATTGCTTAAGAGAAAGTGTTTACAAATAATTTTTATATAGATAAAAAATACAAAACATGATTCTGAAAATTTTAAAAAAGAAAAACAGAATAATTATAAATACAGCTTAATGGTCTATTTGTCAGAATCCTATGCCATTGGAGCACTATTAATATGGTTATGAGATCTTGAAAAAGGAAGATAGGCTTCTAAAGGATGTATTATAATACCGAAGCACAAATTGTCAGTAAATTAGAGTTCATAATAACATGCGAAATGATTTAAAGATTATTGAATAAAAAGGTAGAGTTGAAAGTAAGTGCAAAATGGATTTGATGACTATTCTTAGTAAATACTTTTAACTTGCAATAAAAATTGAAAATGATAAAATTAAAAAATATATAGATCTGTTATTTACTGTTAGTTTATAAGTTTCTTTATAGTCTCTGGAAAGCCTGTAGTTTAAAAATATCTAACTCATCTATTTTGGCTGGTTCAATAACTAAAAGTATAAACATGCCAAACTAACAACATACAAAATTGTTTTTCATACATAATTTGAAATAATTGTTACTAAAATTTGTGCTACAAGAAGTTATAGTAACAAATTTTTTTTTTTTTTTTTTTTTTTAAACAACCAAAAAAATAAGATTAAACGTGGTTTTTGGCAAGATAAAACAAGCAAGTGTAATTAAAATTTTGAAAAATATTTAAGTAACAAACCACATTTATTTTGTCTACATTAATATAACAGAGAAAATTACTTGATATTGTAAAATTAATATTAATTTTTAAAAATGGAGAAGAAATAAACTGACTGTACTTAATTTTGGTATAATTTTTGTATAATTTGGTAAACAAAACTATATATTTGTTTTCTAGTACTCAACACGTTCATACGTACCACAGGAAGAGATCTTAATTAGTGGATGATCTGAAGGTAATGGTTCTGGGCTCATTACATCAAGACCTGCACCCCAAATGGTTCCATTTTGTAGAGCTTCTACTAATGCATCTTGATCAATGATCCCTGAAAGTTAAGTTGCAAAATTACCGTTTTAAAAAACATGTGAAACCTTTGGAATAATACATGTAGCTGCACCACATCCTAATCTTCCAATTAGCATCTTTGATCTCAATTGCCTGCCAGTCTACTTCTTGGTTTGCCTGCTAGTTTACTTCATGGTTTTGCATACCAGTCTACTTCATGGTTTAGTTTTGCCTGCCAGCCTACTTCATGGTTTTACCCACCAGTCTACTTCATAGTTTTGCTTGCCAGTCGACTTCATGGTTTGGTTTTACCAGCCCGTCTACTTCATTGTTTTGCCTGCCAGACTACTTCATGGTTTGGTTTTCCCCGCCAGTCTACTTCATGGTTTTACCTGCCAGTCTACTTCATGGTTTTGCCTGCCAGTCTACTTCATGGTTTTACGCACCAGTCTATTTCATGGTTTTGCCTGCCAGTCTACCTCATGGTTTTGCCGGCCAGTCTACTTTGTGGGTTGACCTGCCAGTCTACCTCATGGTTTTGCCTGCCTGTCTACTTTGTGGGTTGACCTACCAGTCTACTTCATGGTTTTGCCTGCCTGTCTACTTTGTGGGTTGACCTACCAGTCTACTTCATGGTTTTGCCTACCTGTCTACTTTGTGGGTTGACCTGCCAGTCTACCTCATGGTTTTGCCGGCCAGTCTACTTTGTGGGTTGACCTGCCAGTCTACCTCATGGTTTTGCCTGCCTGTCTACTTTGTGGGTTGACCTACCAGTCTACCTCATGGTTTTGCCGGCCAGTCTACTTTGTGGGTTGACCTGCCAGTCTACTTCATGGTTTTGCCTACCTGTCTACTTTGTGGGTTGACCTGCCAGTCTACCTCATGGTTTTGCCGGCCAGTCTACTTTGTGGGTTGACCTGCCAGTCTACTTCATGGTTTTGCCTGCCTGTCTACTTTGTGGGTTGACCTACCAGTCTACTTCATGGTATTGCCTGCCAGTCTACTTCATGGTTTTGCCTGCCAGTCTACTTCATGGTTTTGCCAGCCAGTCTACCTCATGGTTTTGCCGGCCAGTCTACTTTGTGGGTTGACCTGCCAGTCTACCTCATGGTTTTGCCTGCCTGTCTACTTTGTGGGTTGACCTACCAGTCTACTTCATGGTTTTGCCTGTCAGTCTACTTCATGGTTTTGCCTGCCAGTCTACTTCATGGTTTTGCCTGTCAGTCTACTTCATGGTTTTGCCTGCCAGTCTACTTCATGGTTTTGCCTGCCAGTCTACTTCATGGTTTTGCCTGCCTGTCTACTTTGTGGGTTGACCTACCAGTCTACTTCATGGTTTTGCCTGTCAGTCTACTTCATGGTTTTGCCTGCCAGTCTACTTCATGGTTTTGCCTGCCTGTCTACTTTGTGGGTTGACCTACCAGTCTACTTCATGGTTTTGCCTGTCAGTCTACTTCATGGTTTTGCCTGTCAGTCTACTTCATGGTTTTGCCTGTCAGTCTACTTCATGGTTTTGCCTGCCAGTCTACTTCATGGTTTTGCCGGCCAGTCTACTTTGTGGGTTGACCTGCCAGTCCACCTCATGGTTTTGCCGGCCTGTCTACTTTGTGGGTTGACCTGCCAATCTACTTCAGGGTTTTTCCTGCCAGTCTACTTCATGGTTTTGACACAAGTTGTAGCAGTTAATGTGTTCTGAAACTTTCTCACACTGGAGACAATTGTTAGACCAGATTTTATAGTAAGTACAAGTATATTGGTTTTATAGTGTTGCCTGGTTCAACAAAGTGAGGACAAGACCTGAAGGTCATTATTTTAAACTATAAAGAATGTTTACTAGTTGTAGAAGCACATTCTAAGAAACGTTCAATAAAAGAAATATTAGTATTTTGTCAGTTTTACCAATAAATTATTTTTTTTCTAATCTCTTGAATTTTGTAGTCCATTACGTTTGGTGAATCTTAATTAATCACTTTAACAATAGTTTATGACTATCCGAACTTTAAATTTTGTATATTGGTAAAAACTTACTGAGGCGGAACAATTTTGATCGCTCCGTAGCGATCTTCATCAGTCTTCTGCTTGGAATTGTTGGGTTAAGCGGGGTTGGTTTTAAAGGCAGGTTTCGATAGTATCAAAGAGTATGTGTGATGTATAATGGGTTTGGTCGTTTAATATGTTTGTACTTTGTGTTTTTGTGTGTCTGTAAATTTCATATTGTTATAGTGTGTTGAAATGTGGTTTTTTTTTTGTTGATGTGTAAGATTTCTAGTTAATGGTAAATGTCTGTGTGTTTGTGTCCTGTTTCTTTTATGTGATTGTAAAATGCTGAGTTGGTGTTCTGATTGTGTTCCTCGACTCTTTGTTTAAAGCTGCGACCTGTTTGCCCAATATAGAATTTGTTGCAGTTTAAGTTGTATATGCCTGGTGCCTGTAGTTTATTTTTGTTGTTGGTGTCATGTTGTATTTTGTATTGTAAATTGTTGTTTTGTCTAATGTTTACAATATTATTTAATATGATTGTTGCAAAAAAATAATAAACACATTATTTGTACCTTACCTCCTCGACTGATGTTAACTATTATGCTGGTAGGTTTCATCAATTTGAATTTGCTTTTATTTATGAGATGGTGAGTTTCTTTTGTTAAAGCACATGACACGATGACAACATCACTTACTTTCAGCATTTCATCTAAAGGGACAAACGTTGCTCCCAAATCTAGCCCTGTTGGGAATAATTACTATAGTTTAGTTTACAAAATAAATTGTAGCAATTAAAGTTTAGTAAATTTGCAAGTTATTAGTTAAAAGATTTATCTACTGTCTATTCTTGGTTAATCAATGTAAGACATATACTTTGATAAATATTTATAAATATAACGTTTTTGCGTCTTTACTAACACAAAATTATATGTTATTGCGCTATTGGCAGATATATACATAGTTCATAGTTTTTTTTTTTTTTTTAATAAAATTATTTTTACAAAATATACCCGCAGGGGGGTGCGGACTAGCCGCACCTACGAGGGATTTGGCGTCCCTCGCGGTACCCTAGCCTAACACTACACCACTCACAAAGCCCACACACACACACACACACACACACACTCACACACACACACACACACACACACACACACACACACACACACACACACTCACACACACACACTCACACATGCACATATACACATACACTAACACCTTCACTTAGGGAATTTTACTGATCAGAACCGTTGCGCGTTGGGAGTGCTGAAAGGTCCAGAGCTTGACTAACTCAGGTCTGGGACGCTGCTGTGAGCTTGCTCTGCCGAAGACGTATGCGCGGTTGCTGGTCCGCTAGCCACTTCGGTCCTTGGTCAGGGAGTGTCCGCGGTGCACAGGTGTCGGAGCCTGTGCACAGTATTACGAGTTCTCGACTGATGCCCATCCAGTCGAGCTAAGGAGGAAACTATGGGCCCCAGAGTTCCGGGGGTTGGAAATGATCGAAAGTGATCCATGGGTGTACCCGTTCTCATAGTCTTGCCCGTAACGCCTGACACGATGGTTAGCTTAAATCAAATTTATGGAAAACCAACAAAAGTCCAACCAACCAGAGTAATGTGAAGAGGCGTCTTAAGGTTTCTCCGAAGATGCCTAGTGAAGTTAATGACACGAGGAGAGAAATGGATATAACATCAACCAAACTACCACCTAAATTTTTAATTGTCTCTAGCGCAGAAGAAGGAAAAGATCTTTCTAAGGTATCGCCTTTTCTAATCCATAAGGCTATAACTGGATGTGCAGCAGGACCTGTCGCTTCCATAAAAAAATTACGGAATGGAACACTGCTGTTAGAAACAAGTAGTTCGAAGCAGTCACAATATTTGCTGAAAATGACCTCCTTCTTTGATCAGGTCAAGGTTTCGGTGGCCCCCCACAAAACCTTGAACTCATCAAAGGGAGTAATATCATGCAGGAATCTTTTGTATGTCCATGAGGATGAAATAAGATCTGAACTGGAATCGGAAGGTGTAACAGAAGTTGTACGAATTATGAGGATGGAAAACGGTCAGAGAGTTCCAACAACATCATTAATCCTGACATTCAGGAAACCATCTATCCCGGAATATTTATATGCTGGCTATCAACGGCTTCCTGTTAGGCTCTACGTTCCCAATCCACGACGGTGCTTTAAATGCCAACGTTTTGGACACGTAAGTTCTTCTTGCTCCAAGCCAGAGGTATGCGGACAGTGTGCATCTGAAGGACATACTGAGAAGGTTTGCACAAGTGCTCCGAAATGCCCAAACTGTGCTGGTGATCACCCTGCTCGCTCCTTTAACTGCCCAAAGTTCAAGGAGGAGAAAGCGATCCTCAGCATAATGGCGAAGGATAAAACATCTTTCCACGAAGCAAAAAATAAGTTCAAGTCAACTCAACCTAGACTTGAAACAAAATCTTATGCCTCAGCTACCACCACTGAAAAGTCGTGTTCCAACTGTGTTGAGCTAAATAAAAAGATTGAACTTCTCACTGAGCAAGTTAGTAATTTATTAGCATTAGTGAATAAAAATTTGGTTTCCAACTCAAAGACTAATGTTGAATGTGCGGAAAAATCTCCATTGCCAGTTACCTCTGCGAAAATTAGAAGAAATAAGACACTATTAGAGACAAGTGTGAGAAACGTAAAAACTACACGAAATAATAACAAAGCTGCACCTGTGAAAGTAGGTGCAAAATCACAAGCGACTCAAAAGAGGACCATTTCAAACTCCTCTTCTGAGTCAAAAAACTCTTCAGATTCCACCACTACAATAGTGGTGATGGAATCTGATGACTCTCTGCCTGGAATGTCCAACATTCCATGCCAGCGAATTTGCAATGACAGCAACGAGAGCCAGGTGAATCCTTTTCACTAGAATACGATGTCCACACCTAAACAATCCGTGATTCAATGGAACATTAACGGTGTTAAAAGTCACATTGAGGATCTCAAAATAATTGTAAGGGATGTGTCCCCTATGTACATTTGTATTCAGGAGACACATCTCCATGTATCGCACAATTTCCATCTAAGGGAGTATTCAGTTTACAGATCGGACTTCGTTACAGAAAATCGAGCTAGAGGTGGCGTAGCCATTCTAGCCCGTGACTGTGTCGACGCCGTTTCTCTGAACTTAATAACTCCCTTACAAGCAGTAGCAATTCAAACAGCTGTACAGCAGTACAAACTCACTCTCTGTTGTGTCTACCTTCCACCAAGTGACAACCTGCAACAGAGAGATCTTGTAGACCTTATAAATCAGTTACCGACTCCGTTTTTATTAGTGGGCGATTTCAATGCCCACCATGTTTCATGGGGTTCCCCAGATTGCAACCCGCGAGGTAATCTGATCGAAAGCATCAGATCGGAACTGGATTCATACCTGCTAAATGACGGTTCTCCGACACATTTAGCAGCGTCAACAGGTGGATGGACAGCTGTAGACTTGTCATTATGCAGTCCTGCCTTGGCTACAAGGCTAAAATGGTCAGCATTGCCTGATCTTTACAGTAGCGACCACATTCCTATTGAGATCTCTTTGTGTGACTCCTCACCCTGTTGTGTTCGACATCCCCGTTGGATCCTGAAAAAAGCCAACTGGGAACAATTTTCACAATCAGAATCACTGGATGTGGATTACTTAGCTCCCATTGATGACATTGTAAATTCATTTACAAAAACCGTTTTGAATGTCGCCGGAAAGGCAATTCCGAAAACCTCATCCATACCACGACGACCACCTGTTCCGTGGTGGAATGATGAATGCACTGTGATCCTTCGTCAACGACGAAAATCTCTGAACCAGTTCAAGAGACATCCAACGAGTGAAAACCTGGAAAAATATAAAATCTTCCGTGCGAAAGCACGGAGAATATTTAGGCAAAGTAAATGAGAATCATGGTTCCAGTACATTGGCACAATTACAAGAACTACAGCTCCATCCACAGTATGGAAGAAATTACGATCAGTCTGTGGCATTTCCGTTCCGATGCCATTAATTTCATTAAGGCATCCGGATGGAGCTATGACCACGGACTGTGATAAAATTGCCAATGTGCTAGCATTATCGTTCTCAAAACATTCTTCATCTTCTGCATACAAGGACGCTTTCCAGGTGTACAAACGTAAACAGGAATTCTTACCTTTCACCGTTGGAGTGTCTGGAGATTCTTGTTTGAATAACCATTTCTCTATCGACGAACTAGAGTCAGCTCTATCGTCAACGAAAGATTCTGCTCCAGGCCCGGATGATATTGTATACTCCATGATTAAAAATCTACCACCGTCGGCAAAACTAGTTCTCCTTGGAATATACAACCGTATATTCGGGGAGCACGGTTTTCCCGATGCATGGTTAGAAGCGACAATAATTCCTCTTCTAAAACAAGGAAAGGACAAAACTAATCCCAGTAGTTACAGACCCATCTCGCTGACCAGCTGCCTATGCAAACTACTGGAGAAGATGGTCAACCGTCGGCTTGTCTGGTATCTAGAAACAAACAAACTTCTTACTAACGTCCAGTGTGGTTCCAGACAAGGACGTTCATCAGTTGACCAATTGGTTTTGTTGGAGTCAGCTATACAGAATGCTTTCATCTTACGACAAACAGTGGTAGCGGTTTTCTTTGACCTTGAGAAGGCATATGACATGGCAAGGAGAAGAGGAATTTTGAACGTATTGAAATCATGGGGTATACAAGGTAACATTCTTGCATTTATACAAAATTATTTGAATAACAGGACTTTCCATGTACGTCTAGGAGGCATATATTCTGATCGTTGCGAACTAGAGAATGGTGTACCACAGGGTGGCGTATTGAGTGTGACGCTGTTTGCTGTTGCCATTAACACCGTCACTTCAAACGTACAGTCACCGGTCCACTGTTCCCTGTTTGTAGACGATTTTTGTATATATATATGGCTGCTAGAAGTATGGCAACAGCGGAAAGATCCTTACAATTAGTCATTAATAAACTGCAAGAATGGACCAAATCTACGGGCTTCAAGTTTTCGGCTTCGAAGACCCAGTGTATAGCATTTAGTTGTCGCAGGCAACGCCAGGAACCTATTCTTTATCTTGATGGTACGCGCCTTCAAACCGCGGATAATGTGAGATTTTTGGGTCTTTTATTGGATAAAAGACTTTCATGGAATCCGCATGTGCGTGATTTGAGGACCCGGTGCAGCAAGATATTGGATATGTTGAGAGTTCTAAGTGGTACAAATTGGGGAGCAGACAGAACCTGTATGCTCCATTTCTATCGCGCCGTTGTAAGATCGCGCATAGATTACGGCTGTATAGCCTATTCATCTGCTCGACCTACGGTTCTGAAACTCCTGGATTCAATACATCACGCTGGCCTTAGACTTTCTACTGGTGCTTTCAGATCAAGCCCAATCTCCAGCCTTCTAGTTGAAGCTGGAGAACCATCTCTCTCAATGCGACGTCAAATGCTACAAATTTCATATTACACTGGTCTTCGAAGTAAACCTAAACATCCGGCATTCAAAGCGGTTTTTGATAACTACCTCGAGGATCGTTACAATGTGCGTCAACGTTCAACTGCTCCCTTCGGAATAAGAACGTTGCGCATTTTTAGCAATCTAAATTTAGATCATCCACCTATATTCGAACGAACATCATGCTACATCCCTCCATGGATAATACAAAAGCCAAAATGTGACTTCTCATTGTCCATGTACCTAAAACACAATACTCCTGACGTTATTTATCGTCAGGAGTTTTTGCAGATTCAAGAAACTCACCAACATACTGTGACTATATTCACAGACGGTTCAAAACTGGACAATGGGATAGGTTGTGCATTTTATATGGAAGGACAAACCTTCACTTATGGATTGCCCTAAGCCTGTAACGTTTTTACTACAGAACTTTGTGCAATTTTCCAAGCTTTAAGATCAATTCCGTCTGCAAAATCTAAATATCTTGTGTGTTGTGATTCCAAAAGTGCTCTCCAGGCTATTCAGGAAATGTACACTAAAAACCCTTTAGTTGGAGACATCTTGTGCTCTATACACAGGCTCCAATTACGAGGTGTCGAGGTGTCATTTCTCTGGATGCCTGGTCACTGTGGAATATTCGGAAACTCTAAAGCAGATGAAGGTGCAAAATTAGCTACAGGTATGACACAACGTGTGATGGCATCAGATTTTGTATGCAAAGTTAAAACTACACTATTCTCTGTTTGGAATGAAGAATGGCAAAATGTAAACAGAAACAAGCTGAGGGACATCAAAAATACCGTCCGACCATGGAGGATATCTGTTCGTTCGAATCGTAGGAAGGAAGTGGTGGTTACTCGACTTCGCATCGGCCACTCTTTGTTAACGCATGGATGGTTGATGCGACATGAGGATCCACCACTATGTCCGTTTTGTAGAAATAATATTACAATCAAGCATATCCTGCTTGATTGTGATAAGATGAAAAATTTGTATATACGTTACGATCTTCGAGGTAGTTTAAAGGTGGTTTTAAGGGACGATGTCACGGCTATCGACCGTGTCCTCGCTTTCTTACGCCACCTTAATCTATTTAATAATATTTAAATTTTGTATAATTTTAGGTTCTTTAGTTTTAGATAATAGGTTTTAGGTTATACTTATTGATTAATATATTAACATTGCTATAACTAATAGACGTATTACGGTGTGATTTACGAAATGTTGTAAGGTTGGGTAGTTTAATGATCGCCTATTGGTTGCTAAAGCGTTGAGTACTCAACGAGTAGTGTGAATCATGTTTTACTTTTAAGAGTATATTAGGCCACTGTGTATGCGCATCAAAGGATCTATAAATGGAAACAATACTTATCTAGTACATAAATATTATTCTTTAAAATGAGTTTAAAATAGTAGTTTCATAAACGCATATTATTATTAAATATAAAATTTGATGTGTTTACTTTGAGTCAAACGCACCAACATTTATTTGTGAGAACATTACAAATAATCCTATAATGCTGCTTCCTAATCAGCAGCACTGATTAGTCATTTCTCAGCGCATGCGCAAGACGATGGGACTCCATCCCAGGCCACCCGTAACACACACATTGAGTGATGTCACCGCATGGTTTTGGCTGTTTCAGCTTATTCCATGCACACTCAATGCACTAGTCTGGGGCTCTCTGCTGTGAGTCCCGCACGGAGCTTGCGGCTAATTTTGTGCGTCAACTGCTTAATATTTTATGGTTTTAACATTACTTAAGTAATTCTAAGCTCATCTTAACCTAATTTAAGATAAATGAATATTAATTAAAAATTAATTTTTGTAATTGGGAGGGCTGCGCCCCAGAGCCCTTTTGGACAAACCGCCACTGCTTCGGACTTAATCACATTCACTCTCATCACGATAGTCTTTGTCCACATTCAGCAATTCAGGTTCTTCTTCCCATAAAATATAATATTTTTATTCACCCATATCATTTGTTATCCAATATTTTTCAAATCCATGCATAACAGACTGAACAGAATTTTGTCACAGACATGATCGCTTGAAAATATCCTATTCGTTAACTGCTTCCTCAAGTTACCATTAAATTCTTTATTTGCAATCACATCCATTACTTGGAATTGAAATATCACTCTCCTTGAAATGATAACTAGGTCTGTGTTCATTTTATACAAGTGTTTTTTATATTTCCATTCACATCATCACAAAATACATGGAGAACTAACATCGACCTTTTAAATTTAAAGCTGCTAGCCAACACTAAAATCTCATTTATCTATTTTCTTATGATCTTTCTACTATTTCAGTTGAGATTTTATCCTAAAGTAACATTTTTCTTCCAAATAAGACACAAGGTGATAGCTTAGTACTATTGGCCAGCACACACAACATGTCTCTTACTCTGGATCTTTCATTTCCTGTTAATTTAAAAATAAAAACAAATTTTCTCTTTTATTTAATGTTACATCAGTTGACATATCAAAATAAGTAGGCATTCAGTCAGCGTTCCCTATCATATTTAAGGAGTAGTTACAATGGTTTCATAAATTTACAAAATTATTATGTAAACCTAAGAATATAGGTTATGTATATAAATATATATATATATATATATATTGTAATCCTTAGATGAAATATTTTTTCTTGTTGAATATGTATGGTGAAATAAAATAATTTTCATAAACAAGAATATACGAGTATTACTTCATTTTATTGTTGATTGAAGCTTTTCGCTAATTTACATTATTAGCATTTTCAAAATTTATAAATCACTGTCTAGTTATGTGACTAGAGTAAGACTTACTCTAGCCACATAACTAGACAGTGATTTATAAATTTTGAAAATGCTAATAATGTAAATTAGCGAAAAGCTTCAATCAACAATAAAATGAAGTAATACTCGTATATTCTTGTTTATGAAAATTATTTTATTTCACCATATATATATATATATATATATATATATATATATATATATATATATATATATATATATATATATATATATATATATAATTTCTCAATGAAATCATTTAAAATTCGCTGTGCTTCACTTTTTTTCTGCTGTAGGGCTAATCCATTTCTCCTATTCACACCAATTACTTCACATTTTTCAAGTACATATTAAGCTATTTTTTTCAGAATCATTTTTGTCCCTTCTTTGGTATGTGAAAAGATTTCCTTGGAGAATTGCCATTTTTCAACTTCAACTTTTTTATTCCCTACCTTAACACATTACCTTCAGTTACATTGGATCTTTTTGCAGCCATAGAGTTTTTACAACTTTCAGTTTTGTGTACTAGAGGCAAGTTATTATCCCCATTGTAACAGCAACACACACCACGATACGTAATCTCATGCCAGGTTCCTTGTTTTTCAACACATTATAATATATTCATGTCTACCATATACATTGACACAGTCTATACGAGTAAGATACTAACAAAAGGAGATTAATAAAATTACTGTGCTACATGAGACTGAGTTCTGAAGCCCTGTACAAAAGTCTTGGCTGTGCATATAAGACAAGCTAGATTTCTAGAGATTTATTTCTGGAAAAAAGATCATCTTTTAAACAGGCCAATATGGTATTAAGAAATGTGTCCTCTAAATTTAAGGTAATGTTTTAATACAATTTTTTTTAAATAAGAAGAGTGAAAAATATTTCATCATTTAAGGAGAGAGGTTTTTGTTACTAGAGCTTAACACTGAACAATAACCTCATTTTAAAAATTATTATTAATTCACATATAATTATTACTTATTAATTCATTTAACTTTCATTAAAGCGATGTTGAAGTCTATTAATCATGTTTTAATTAAAGTAAGGTAATTTAAGTCATTAAACTTTTAATAAATTTTTTGTTATATTTGTTGATTCCATCTTTACGTGAGCTACTAGTTTTCACTAAAACACTAAACTAAAGTGCTTTAGTAAAACATTTTGTGTTTTATTAATTGTTATTTGCAAAAATTAAAAATAAGTTTCAAAATGTTGTTTTTCAAGACGAGATGGTTGTTAATCACTTACTACAGTTTGAAATTACTTGCGACCAAACATTCTAATAATAAATGTTGTTAAATTACTTATAAATTTAACAGATGATATATTTGTTGATTCCGTCTTTACGTGAGCTACTAGTTTTCACTACACACTGGTAAATATTTACAAACTTGCCTATAGTAGCACTTACTTATATTTGTTGAGGACGACTGTTTTGGGAGATGTGTCCCATTGTCAACTCAGACCGTAACTCAAGTTACATAACTAACTCTGTTATGGTCTGAGTTGACAATGGAACACATCTCCCGAAACGGCCGTCCTCAACAATATAAGTAAGTCCTACTATAGACAAGTTTGTAAATATTTACAAGTGTTTAGTAATTTATATTAATAGAACTCTTGAATTTTGTAGTCCACTAGGTTTGGTGAATCTTAGTTAATCACTTAGTTAATGACTATCCGAACTTTAACTATTATCACATAGTGATCGAAAACGTTCTGTCTCAGCAAGTTTTACCAAATTTACAAAATTTAAAGTTCGAATAGTCATTAACTATTGTTTAAGTGATTAATTAATAGAATGTCTGGTTAAAAGTAATTTCAAATTGTAGTACATAAAAATATAACCTAACTTTTGTTTCGTATAATAATTTACCTTCTTTTTTTTCTTTATGCCCTGTATACAAAAGTTGCCCAATGTCAAAAGCTTTCAATCTTTTGGCAATCGCACATCCAATGCTACCTAGTCCCAAAATCCCAATAGTAGAATTTTCTAATCCTTGGCCTAACATCCACTGAACTCTTCCAGTTTCCCATGTGCCTCTAAAAGATAATGTGAATACCAGTCAGTTATACAGAATTCATCTTATCAAATAAAAACTATCTTGTATGAGTGGTTGGATATATTGTGGTGCACAGTTGGAGCATGTATAATCATCTAAGTTGGAACAAACTTAAAATTAATGATTTTTTAAGCTACTTTTGCCTTAGATTATTGAGTCTACTTTTGCCCCCATGGTGTGTTTAGGCCTACCAAGAAACTGATGATGATGGCTGGCGTGACTGAAAACTTTATATCTGAGATGTTTTTTTTTTATTTACTTTAGTTATAAGTCTATTCAAGTTGTAATGTTAAAAGATTTCTTTAATGATTTGCAAAATATCATGTAAAACAGCTATTAAAAGCATGACTCAATTAAGATATGTGGTAAACATATATTGTTATTGACACAATAAATATGTCAATACGTATTAGGTTTAATTAAACTTATTCTGTCAGTAGATGTGACACCAAAGTGATATAAACAGTACACTTTTCAAAATTTACATCTTCTCTTAAGCTAATATTAGGCAAATGAATGGTTTTCACTAATATCATAAATACTTTTTTCACATATTCACACATCCATATACAACAAAATCAGACAATAAAAAAATCAGGTATCAGTGCACAATTTTCTGTTACATTGAATAAGAAACAGTTTATTTAGTATCTGGAATTTATACTTTATCTTTTCTCAAATATACTGCACAGTATTATATATTTTATTGGAAATTGCAGTAGAAGTTGATAATTTTACATTTATATAAATACAGTATACACACACTTAAATATAATCTCTTGAATTTTGGAGTCCATTACGTTCGCTTCAGAAACTTAATTAGTTTCATTAGGTGAAACTTAATTAATCACTTTTACATTATTTTATGACTATCCGAACTTTAAATTTTGTAAATTTGTAAAAACTTACTGACACAGAACATTTTTTATTGCTCAGTTGCGATCTTCGTCAGTGTCTTATTCTTGGAGTTGTTAGGTTAAGAGGTGACAGTTTTAAAGGCAGGTTTTCTATAGTATCAAAGAGTATGTGTGATTTGTATTGGATTTGTTCGTTCAATATGTTTGTATTTTGTGTTTTTGTGTGTCTGTAAATTTCATATTGTTCTAGTGTGTTGAGATGTGGTTTTTTTTGTTGATGTGTAAAATTTCTAGTTAATGGTAAATGTCTGTGTGTTTGTGTCCTGTTTCTTTTATGTGATTGTAAAATGCTGAGTTGGTATTCTGTTTGTGTTCCTTGACTCTTTGTTTGAAGCTGCGATCTGTTTGTCCAATGTAGAATTTGTTGCTCTTGTTGCAGTTTAATTTGTATACGCCTGATGCTTGTAGTTTATCCTTATTGTTAGTATTGTGTTGTATTTTGTATTGTAATTTGTTATATGCTATTTTGTAACCTGTTTTTTAAAATTTGTGGGCTATTTTATTTGATGTTCTATTTACATATGGTATTGTGATGTATTTGTTTTCCCTCTTTGTAGTGTTAATTTTAGTGTTTGTTGGTATATTGTGCCATTATTATGTATCTATTGTTGTGGTGTTGTATCCATTTGTGTATGCTAAATATTTAATCGTGTCTTGTTCTTTGTTTATGTTTTATGTGGTTATTGGAACTTCTTCAAGTCTTTAAATCTAGGATCATGATTCTGAAGGCAGCATCTTTGTGTTGGATATGGTAGTGGAGGTGTTGTGAATAAGTGTGTTGGTCGTTGTGGGTTTCCTGTAAATGTTGAAGCTGTATTTTTGTGTGTGGGTTTTTCTTATGATAAGGTCGAGGAAGTTTTATTGATCGGTTTGTTTCGATCTCTGAGGTGAACTGGAGTGTTGGGTGTATTTTATTAGTGTAGGTGACGAGTTTTTCATATTGTCAGTTGTTGCCTCTGTATAGTGTTATGGTATCATCGATGTATCTGTGCCACTAAATGATTTTATGGCACACACACACACACACACACAACAAATCCACCCTAAAGCACCTACCCCCAGTAGGTATCAAATCACATATACTCTTTGATACTAAAACTTTTAAACTCCTTTAAAACTGTTACCATTTAACCTAACAACTCCAAGCAGAAGACAATGACGAAGATCACCATGGAACAATCAAAAACTTTCTGTCTCAGTAAGTTTTTACAAATTTACAAAATTTAAATTTCGGATAGTCATAAACTATTGTAAAAGTGATTAATTAAATATAATGATGGAGAATAACAGTAAAGTAGTTACTTTTAATGTTCTGTTCAACCTTAATTTTAAAGCACCACTATTAAACACAACAAATTACTTACTTTATTATCTGTATTACTCGTGAAGAGGATCAATGAGAGGGAACAAGATGCAACACTAAACCTGGAGAGTCCTAATATAGCTCTTCCACCTGGCATAAAGTTAGCAGGGGTTGTAGAGGCATTAGTGCTTTAAAGAAACAAATCACATTCTTGTTGTCTTTAGAGATGCAGTAGAACTTGGGAAAGAAAGGATGGAAATCTGAAAAATGGCTGGACTTTGGAAACATAAATTTATCAAATGAGTTACAAAATCAGTAGAAGTGTTATTTTGTATCAAAACACTTCTAGTTAGACTCACTTGATGCCATACTATCAGACCAAAAAGGACTTAATATCTTTGAAATTAAATAGAAATCTATAGATATGATTTACAGAATTTGTATAGGTGTTATTTTCTAATACAACACCTCTTGTCGCTTCCTAGGTCAATCGATTGGGTGTTCCACAGCCAATTGCATAACCATCTTGCTCCCCAGAACTGATAAAATAGAACTTGCAGTTTTTGTGTCGTACATCTTGAGGTTGTTTGTAGAAATTACACTTTTTTGTATTAACTTGGCAAAAAACCACTACTTACTGATTTACTCAGAATATAATAAATATATGATAATATAGATTTTTTTTTCTGTGGCTTCGTGTAAGAGAGAGTGTTTGTGTTACCCTTAGCAGACAATCTTGCACATCTTAGAAGCAGATTCTACTCTGTGGTTGCAGAAGTTACGGCTAATTTTCTAGAAGAAATGGCGCAAGAAATTGATATCCAGTAGAATTTCTTCTGGATCACCAATGGCAAGAACTTGAAGTTATGTCAATAAATTTCCATATGATTTTAACTAAAACCCTTGTGAATATTTTACAACTTACCTATAGTAGCACTTACTTTAGATTAGGTGTAAAGATCACTTCAGATTAGATTAGATAGGTGTAACACCTCAGACTGACAATGGGACACATCTCCCGAAACGGCCGTAACAACGTCCTCAACAAATATAAGTAAGTGCTACTATAGGCAAGATGTAAAATATTTACAAGTGTTTTAGTGGAAACTAGTAGTTCACATGAAGATGGACTCAACAAATATGATTTTAACATTATTCTATACAACACTTGAGTCAACTAAGAAGTGTTTTGACACAAAACGACATCCCTACTAATTCTAGTACTCAATTTAATAAATTTACAAGAATTTTCAAAACTGTAAAGTGCTTTTTGACTCACCCCATATAGTTCATTGTTATTCAGCTTTAAAGACTTAATTATGGCGTTCTATTTGCAAGAAGAAGGACCAATCGGTTCTGTAAAAGGTCTTCTTTAAAGTTTACTAACATTCTTAATAAACAACATCAATGGCAAAATACAATAATGGCTAATTATAAAAAAAAATAATATATACTTCAATATGACTTGGTATCCTTCATTAAGTCTTCGTAATGTGGATAAAACAAGCCCTACAGCGACCTCAGCAACACAGTTTGAAAGAACTCCAGCTGTATTAGTAGCTTTAATACTCCTTGATGTTAATAAAGGTACATCAATGTGGTCATAACCAGCAGACATTGTTGCCACTACTTTCAGGTCCGGCCCTGTAAGTCAATAGTCATTTATCTTTAATAATTTAAAGTTGTGTTTCATCAAATATTCCAAGAATTGTTAGAAATATATTTTTTCAATGCATTTACCTGCAGCATTCACCATTTCCTCATCAAATTGTTGGTGTGTAGCCCAAAGAACTGCAGCAACTCCTTTGATATCCTTCAGTAATTGATCCCTTGTTGGAAATGGCAATCCTTGACTTACAATCAAATCATATCTGAAATCAATATTATTTATGAACTAAATTAAATCATTTCATGTTTTTATTATTATCTTCTAAGATTAATACTATTAATATCTGTTTCAATTTTTTATCTAATAAAGAATCTAAAATGCTGTTTAAAAAATTTTTAATCTATTTAAAATATTATTTGTTTAAATCACTATTTCCGGTAAAAATAAAACAAACATTTTAACCATGTAATACAATTTTCAAAACAAAACTAATATCAAACACTTGGTCATATATTAAACATGTGAAACTTGCTTATGGTAAATATTACTTTTTTTGTTTAATGTGGATGGCCATTTCATGAGGTGTATCCCATTGTTACGTCAGCCCATAACTGACCTCTTGGTAGGTTTAGGTTGGTGTGTGAAAGGTTGGGAGTGAGTTTGGATAGTGACATTAGGTGATATTTTAGGAAGGTTTTGGAGTTATGTTGCCATAAAGTGTGTGTGAATTATAACGCCTTTAGGTGTTAGTATTTGTATATTTCTTAGTATTTGGTTGTGTAGAGTCAGAACTTGTAGGTTGGTGCAGTTGTGGTTTATGAAAATAAGGTGCTCAGAAAAGTTATATTAAGTATTTTTATTTGTGACTGCTTTAATGTTTTCTTGGTTTCATGTGGAAAATGTACTTCTTGTTTGACCTATGTAGAAACTGGGGCACAAACAGCAAGGTAGTTTATAGCAGTATACACTAGTATAGTTGTATATATCTCTATTTGTGATGTTTGGTTTAAATTATTTGTCAAGGTTGTAGATAGAATAGACTATTTTGTAATTATAATTAAAAAATGGTTAAATTAGGAATTTTTTATGATCTATATCATATTTGTGTATTTAAAAAGTATGGATGATCTATATTAAAATTGTGTATTAAGGAAGATTGGATAATTTATATTATAGTTGTGTGTTTAGGAAGTTTGAATGATGCATATTATAGTTGTATATTTAGGAAGTTTGGAGGATGCATATTATAGTTGTATATTTAGGAAGTTTGCATAATCTATATTATAGTTGTGTATTTAGGAAGTTTGCATGATCCCTATTATAGTTGTGTATTTCGGAAGTTTGCATGATCTATATTATAGTTGTGCATTTAGGAAGTTTACATGATGCATATTATAGTTGTGTATTTAGGAAGTTTGCATGATCTATATTATAGCTGTGTATTTAGGAAGTTTGGATGATGTATATTATAGTTGTGTCTTTAGGAAGTATGCATGATCCATATTATAGTTATGTATTTAGGAAGATTGCAATTATCTATATTATAGTTGTGTATTTAGGAAGTTTGCATGATGCATATTATAGTTGTGCATTTATGAAGTTTGCATGATGCATATTATAGTTGTGTATTTAGGAAGATTGCAATTATCTATATTATAGTTGTGTATTTAGGAAGTTTGCATGATGCATATTATAGTTGTGCATTTAGGAAAATTGCAATTATCTATATTATAGTTGTGTAT
The DNA here is from genome assembly GCA_036971475.1 of Prosapia bicincta. Classification (NCBI taxonomy): domain Eukaryota; kingdom Metazoa; phylum Arthropoda; class Insecta; order Hemiptera; family Cercopidae; genus Prosapia; species Prosapia bicincta. Next base: position 919,099 of record JBAIZL010000066.1, on the reverse strand, counting down.
TTAGGAAGTTTGCATGATGCATATTATAGTTGTGCATTTATGAAGTTTGCATGATGCATATTATAGTTGTGTATTTAGGAAGATTGCAATTATCCATATTATGGTTGTGTATTTAGGAAGTATGCATGATCCATATTATAGTTATGTATTTAGGAAGATTGCAATTATCTATATTATAGTTGTGTATTTAGGAAGTTTGCATGATGCATATTATAGTTGTGCATTTATGAAGTTTGCATGATGCATATTATAGTTGTGTATTTAGGAAGTTTGGATGATGTATATTATAGTTGTGTCTTTAGGAAGTATGCATGATCCATATTATGGTTGTGTATTTAGGAAGTATGCATGACCCATATTATTATTATGTATTTAGGAAGTTTGCATTATCTACATTATAGTTGTGTATTTAGGAAGTTTGCATGATTCATATTATAGTTGTGTATTTAGGAAGTTTGCGTGATCAATATTATAGGTGAGGTTAGGAACTTGGCATAATATATATTATAGTTGTGTATTTAGGAAGTTTGTAAGATGGATGTTATAGTTGTGTATTTAGGAAGTTTGGATGATGCATATTATAGTTGTGTATTTAGGAAGTATGCATGAACCATATTATTGTTGTGTATTTAGGAAGCTTGCATGATCGATATTATAGTTGTGTATTTAGGAAGTTTGCATGATGCATATTATAGTTGTGTATTTAGGAAGTTTCAATGATGCATATTATAGTTGTGTATTTAGGAAGGTTGCATGATACATATTATAGTTGTGTATTTAGGAAGTTTGCATGATCTACATTATAGTTGTGTATTTAGGAAGTTTGCATGATGCATATTAAAGTTGTGTATTTAGGAAGTTTGCATGATGCATATTATAATTTGTGTATTTAGGAAGTATGCATGATGCATATTAAAGTTGTGTATTTAGGAAGTTTGCATGATGCATATTATAATTTGTATTTAGGAAGTTTGCATGATGCATATTATAGTTGTGTATTTAGGAAGTTTGCATGATGCATATTATAGTTGTGTATTTAGGAAGTTTGCATGATGCATATTATAGTTGTGTATTTAGGAAGTTTGCATGATGCATATTATAATTTGTATTTAGGAAGTTTTGCATGATGCATATTATAGTTGTGTATTTAGGAAGTTTGCATGATGCATATTATAATTTGTATTTAGGAAGTTTGCATGATGCATATTATGGTTGTGTATTTAGGAAGTTTGCATGATGCATATTATAGTTGTGTATTTAGGAAGTTTGCATGATGCATATTATAGTTGTGTATTTAGGAAGTTTGCTGATGCATATTATAGTTGTGTATTTAGGAAGTATGCATAATCTATATTATGTTGTGTATTTAGGAAGTTTGCATGATCTATATTATAGTTGTGTGTTTAGGACGTTTGGATGATGCATATTATAGTTGTGTATTTAGGAAGTTTGCGTGATCAATATTATAGGTGAGGTTAGGAACTTGGCATAATATATATATATATATATATATATATATATATATATATATATATATATATATATATATTATAGTTGTGTATTTAGGAAGTTTGTAAGATGGATGTTATAGTTGTGTATTTAGGATGTTTGCATGATCTAGGTTATAGTTGTGTATTTAGTAAGTTTGTATGATGCATATTATAGTTGTGTATTTAGGAAGGTTGCATGTTGCATATTACTGTTTTGTATTTAGAAAGTTTGCATGATCTACATTATAGTTGTGTAATTAGGAAGTATGCATAATCTCTATTATAGTTGTGTATTTAGGAAGTTTGCAAGATCTATATTATAGATCTACTACAGTAGAGGGCTAGCTTCGCAATAGATCTACTGCAGTAGAGGGCTAGCTTCGCAATAGATCTACTGCAGTAGGGGGCTAGCTTCGCAATAGATCTACTGCAGTAGGGGGCTAGCTTCGCAATAGATCTACTGCAGTATAGGGCTAGCTTCGCAATAGATCTACTGCAGTAGGGGGCTAGCTTCGCAATAGATCTACTGCATTAGAGGGCTAGCTTCGCAATAGATCTACTGCAGTAGAGGGCTAGCTTCGCAATAGATCTACTGCAGTAGATGGCTAGCTTCGCAATAGATCTACTGCAGTAGAGGGCTAGCTTCGCAATAGATCTACTGCAGTAGGGGGCTAGCTTCGCAATAGATCTACTGCAGTAGGGGGCTAGCTTCGCAATAGATCTACTGCAGTAGGGGGCTAGCTTCGCAATAGATCTACTGCAGTAGAGGGCTAGCTTCGCAATAGATCTACTGCAGTAGGGGGCTAGCTTCGCAATAGATCTACTGCAGTAGAGGGCTAGCTTCGCAATAGATCTACTGCAGTAGGGGGCTAGCTTCGCATAAGGAACGGATGTTTTAAAACACTCCAGCAAGTAAGCAATTACGTATTCACTTAGTTTAGTATTTTTAAAATTTGTATAATTAAGGCCTTTCCCCCTGATTGCAACCATTCAGAATTGAGAAGATGGGAGTTTTCATACCAGTGGTACACCAAGTCTAGAGATCGTCCTAACCTCAACATCAGATAAAACTCCTTTTACCTTCCCCCCCCCCAACTTATACCATTTTTAACAACTCCATTTACTTTCCTTCTGACAGACTATTAATATCTGGTTTCAATTAATCAATATTTATACAAATAACATATAATACTATATCATAAACTATAAATCTGTGCATCTGTTACATTTAGATATTAAAACACATGTGGTTCACTTCAGTCTTTTCTTTTCTTTTTTGATTGACAAAGATCATTTTGATCGACATATTTCAATAGTGTAATAAGTTTGTATATGTGTCTATTCATTTATTTCCAAGAGATTCCCGTTTTGGACTATTGCCACTAGGTTAGTCTGTCCGTCTCCTATCTAGTCCAAAAATTCCTATATATAAATACTTTATTGTCATACATGTTTTCACAGCCAGGCTGTCCTCATCAGTCATGAGCGACCACTGGAGTAGTTAATAGCAGTGGTGAACTATTCCAGTAGTCAACACAAGTTAATATTAACTTAACTTCAGTGTTCGTCCATATTGATGAAATATGTATGACATTAAAGTACTTTTAAAGTATGGCTTCATTAAAGTAGGACATTTAAAAAAATATATTGTGAGATTGAAGTTATTTTGCTAGTTTGCTGATTATGTTATTATGCAAGTCTAGAGTAAAACTGAATTCTAATTTATCTTTTTTTTAATAAAACCATACATTTCAATAATTATTTCAAAACTGACACTGAAAAGGGATCAAACAGGCAAATGATTCAGTATATACAGACAAAGCTTTTCAATATCTGTTCCTTAATTTATGACCAGTCATTCGTTTCAAAACTCCAAAAATAAATTATAAATATTATTGTATTGCGCCTACTTTCTGTAAATACCAGCCTAAGATATAATGGGTAGCTCATGTATAAAATAAAATTAAGATATAAAATCACATAGAAAATTCAACATAAATTTTATTACAAACTTTTGTATGTTTTTCTCTGTATAGTATATTATCGCTTAGGACTCAAAGGAATTCCAAAATATAGTTTTAATTGGAAATTTACAAATAAATACAAATTTTAGCATTATAATTTTTGGAAGAAAATTATATAGTATATGAAATAAATGCAGAATGAAACATTAGAACTAGTAAACAGCTACATGGCAAAAGCCCTAGGGTGTTCACTAAAATGACCCCTTGTCAATGTCAACCAGACCCCAACTCTGCCAATCACTAATTATTATGTTAAACCCTAGTTCCTTAGATGCGGGATTATTGAAAGTATTAAGGCTATAGGATGGCGTAGTAACGGCGATGATAGTAACAGGTGTTTACTGTGGATTGAAGTTTTCTCTAAATAAAAAACTTACTTTTCTTGTAAAATGTTCAAACTCTTTTGCGGAACCTCACTATGAGCGACAAGTATTTTTGCTTTTCCCATATTTGAATGTGTAGACAATATTCTTAGACCTTAAACAGTAAAAATATGATACAAATTAGAAATCTGCTAATTTAATAAAACAACATAACTAATATTTGTTGAATCCATCTTCACGTGAGCAACTAGTTTTCACTAAAACACTTGTAAATATTTTATAACTTGCCTATAGTAGCACTTATGTATATTTGTTCAGGCGCGTATCCAGCGACTTGCTTTGGGGGGGGGGGGGGGGGGGCGATCGATGCATTATATATATATATATATATATATATATATATATATATATATATATATATATGTATATATGTATATATATATATATATATATATATATATATATATATATATATATATATAATATGTGTGTGTGTGTGTGTGTGCGCGCGCGTGCGTGTATGTAAAAACATAGAACAGAAAAAGTTCTTTCTACGCTTGCGTTAGAAATCGGTAACGTGATAAAGATTCGTAACAAATTAGACTTTTTAATAAATAATTATTCCAGTTTCGATAACACTTATGGCTAGAGAGTATTATTAATTTCATAATAAGCTATTATTATAAAAATGGTGTATTCATTAATATAAGTAGTTATTCTTCCAACACGAACAGTTCCGGAGTCAACTGCGAATATTACGCTTGCAAAATTACGTATTGACGAGACTAAGCTTCACTAGCGCTATCTGTTGTTAAAACGTTTAGACATTTACGAGGGTATGCTGAGGAAACGCGTCACATTTTCATATTAAAAATTAAAATTTTATTCTTTATTTACAATAAAAGACGAATTAACTTCAGTAAAAGTCTAATTTAATAGAAAGTCCTAATTTAATAATATATTGTCGATTTTTAACCCAAAGTTCTTAGGGTTGGGGGGGGGGGCGATCGCCCCATCGCCTCCCCTTGGATACGCGCCTGTTGTTGAGGACAGCTGTTTCCAAGAGCTGTAGGTTTCTGTTGTTATGGTCTGAGTTGACAATGGGACACATCTCTCGAAACGGCCGTCCTCAAAAATATAAGTTGACAAATATAAGGCAAGCTATAAAATATTTTCAAGTGTTTTAGTTTAACATAATTAAATTAGAAAAATGTGTTCAATTGCTCATGTTACATCAATTTTATTGCACTGTTAAGCGCTGCTCTAAAATAGTGTAGGCTAAATTATTAAAATTTAGGCTATATATTATACTCCAATCCAAAAGTCTTCTAAAATGAAATATAAAATCAAATCAAATATTACAAGTCTTTTTTAATTGTTTAATTTCATATAAAACCAGTTAACATTTTCTTGGATACTTATTTGAATCTTCAAAAACATTGGATATTACCCTATATAGTACTTTGAATTGTTACTTTTTATTAAGTATACAATTTAAATATTAGTCATATATAAGTTATTTTGCTTTTCTTTCTTCTTTGCCAACAACTAAACACGATCACAATTTTTTTAACACCTATCTTATAAATATTATTACTCAAACATTTGGACTTATATTAATACCTGACACTTGCCTATAAAAAAGTAGCACTTAATTTCTTTGCTAAATCCCGATATCACTTTCAGGAGATGTGTCCCATTGTCAACTCGAACTGTAACTACCAGAACAAACACTTATAAAATATCTTTAGCTTATCACTACAATACTTCAATGAGTCTTACCTTTAATGTTTTATCATATCTTGTTATCTCAATGCCATAAGACCAAATTGTTTGTTAATTGCTGTTTATTACCTGTTCTATTAGTTTTCTCAATAACTTTATAAATTTAAAAGCCTTAGTCTATTATTTCTCAAGGACTAAATCGTTATAATCCGAGACCTGTAGTAGTGCTGTGACCTTGAGGCAACTGTTGATATGATGTAACTTGCACAGTTGCAATTGTTTATAGTAAAACCAAAATTATTCATTTTTATCATCCTTCCTTACAAACAGTTCATCATTAACTGTTTATGAACAGTTTCAATTATTTTGTTTTAAGTGGTAATTAGTACTGTGGTATAATAAATGTTTGTGTAATTTATTATATTCAAGATTTTTTTACAATGAATAATAAATTGTAAAGGGAATTCTTCCCAATACAATGTTTTTACCTATTTGCAATCCAGATGTTTTTGTAGGACTTTAGAGACCTCATCTACAGGTTTTCTGAATTAACTTAACATTTTTATATTCACTGTCTTCCATAATTAACTTAACTGGACAAAATATGGAGCAAATTGTTCAGTTTTTAAAATCGGAAAAATTCATTTTTGAGGCATATTTTACAGAATGAATACTTTTGTTTTTATTTTATTCAGTTTATAAGATATCCAAAACATTATGTTTTAAAAACACTTAAAAAAACATTAAATGTTATGTTTAAGTAATGCAACTCATAAAATATATGAATTTCAAATTCTAAGTTGATATTTTGTAGTTTAAACTGCATTGAAAGATAAAATTACTGAATAAGGTATTAATTTTAGAAGACATTCTAAAACTTGTATTTAATTAACTTGAAAAGATTATATTAATTGCTTAAAGAAGTCATATTTATGGACAAGGTAATAGATTAACAGAATCTTTATGACATGACACTTGAAACAGTTTTTTAAGTAATAGAATGGCTTTATGTGTTATGCAGTACTAGAAAAAGTACAGTTTTTAACTTTACTTTTCTTAAACTTCTCAATTATAAAAAAAATTTAATCCAATTTTTGTATGGTTAGTTAAATGCTGAAAATTAAAAAGTAAAAACTCTTACATATTTATAGTTTTCCAAGAATGGTGGTACATATTTATAGTTTTCCAAGAATGATGGTACATATTTATAGTTTTCCAAGAATGGTGGTACATATTTTATCCATAGATTCCTTGGCTTGACAAACTAGCTTAACTAGAGGCGTAACTGGTTAACTAGTTCTAATAGATTGATGTGTTCCAAAACACACCAAACATTAAAGGTAGAGTGATATGGCTAATATAGATGAAAATAAATAATGCTCAGCATATTAAGAAGTTAAAAATTTGAAGTTATAGCCAATAAAAGACCAATATGTTTGTCCAACCTTCTTTATAGACAAATAAGGATCGCAGTATATTTTTGACAAAATTTCCTACTCCTTAAGAGGTTAGGCTCCACCTGCAGGAGAGGGGATATGGGAATGCAGAAATATTGTTTGAGTTGAGAGTTCCTGGAGAAGAGGGAGAAAAGTTAGCATCTCAACAGTTCAACTTAAAGGACATGTTGTATAAGAGTTCCGAAGAGGACAACCACAAAGCCTTAGAGCTAAAACTAATGATAACATGCAAAAACTTGATGACGATTGATATGGAGAGTCCCTAGGTTTCCCATTCATAAAATGTTTTTAGTTTTTTCAAAAAAAATTATAAATGTAATATCATTTCTTTTTTTCATTTTAAAAAAATATAATCACTTTGATAGAAATTTTGTAATGTATCACTATAACAAAATTTTGCCAATTCTTTTTTGTAACGTCTAAATTCTTAATATACAACTCCCATTATGATATCCCCATGGACTAATCTACATAGAAAGATCAACTCAGTGTAATGTCAAGTGCTTTCGAAACTCTTATTTCTAATTTATCTTTGTAAGCAATATTATCATCTTACTACAAATGTAATAATTCTTATAGTTACTCTAGTAATTGTTTCTAGATATAACAATAATCCTTCTGGTTTTGTGATACAATAATGCTGCCTTAGTTGCTTGTAGTTACCCGTGTTACACACAGAGAGCAGCATGTATGCTTACAGTGACAGACGCCGCTGTCCTTACTGATCGCCTGTTCTAACCATAACATATAATATATACATACTAATAATTATCTGCTTTACAGTTATGTTCCAGGAGACGCAGGGGCACATCCCCAGGGTCGCAGCTTAGCCCCAACGGAAGTACTAATTTCGATTTGCCTGCCTTCGAGTAGGCAGCAGAGAAAGAAGAGGTACATGGCATTCCTGTAGTAATATAGTACACAAATTCTTGGGGGGGGGGGCAATTATCCTTACCTTGGAGCCGCCCTTGTCCAGACAGACTATACGTTTTTTTTCTTTTTCAAATGCCACAAAATCCATAAAAATGTATTAGGTAATAGCGCCTCTATTAAAAACAAATGCAACGACGATACATGATTGATAGTTCCATACTATGGCTCGCCAAAGCGCTGAAGATGGTAGGCCTACATCGTAGGCTGGTAAAGAACTAAGACTTTCTACATCGTAGAGCAGCGGAAGGAACTGGTAAAGCAATAAGGCTTGCCTACATCGTAGGCTGGTAAAGAACTAAGACTTTCTACATCGTAGAGCAGCGGAAGGAACTGGTAAAGCAATAAGGCTTGCCTACATCGTAGGCTGGTAAAGAACTAAGACTTTCTACATCGTAGAGCAGCGGAAGGAACTGGTAAAGCAATAAGGCTTGCCTACATCGTAGGCTGGTAAAGAACTAAGACTTTCTACATCGTAGAGCAGCGGAAGGAACTGGTAAAGCAATAAGGCTTGCCTACATCGTAGGCTGGTAAAGAACTAAGACTTTCTACATCGTAGAGCAGCGGAAGGAACTGGTAAAGCAATAAGGCTTGCCTACATCGTAGGCTGGTAAAGAACTAAGACTTTCTACATCGTAGAGCAGCGGAAGGAACTGGTAAAGCAATAAGGCTTGCCTACATCGTAGGCTGGTAAAGAACTAAGACTTTCTACATCGTAGAGCAGCGGAAGGAACTGGTAAAGCAATAAGGCTTGCCTACATCGTAGGCTGGTAAAGAACTAAGACTTTCTACATCGTAGAGCAGCGGAAGGAACTGGTAAAGCAATAAGGCTTGCCTACATCGTAGGCTGGTAAAGAACTAAGACTTTCTACATCGTAGAGCACCGGAAGGAACTGGTAAAGCACTAGGGCATGCCTAGCAGTGGAAGGAACTGGTAAAGCACTAAGGCTTGCCTAGCAGTGGAAGGAACTGGTAAAGCAATAAGGCTTGCCTACATCGTAGGCTGGTAAAGAACTAAGACTTTCTACATCGTAGAGCAGCGGAAGGAACTGGTAAAGCACTAAGGCTTGCCTAGCAGTGGAAGGAACTGGTAAAGCACTAAGGCTTGCCTAGCAGTGGAAGGAACTTGTAAAGCACTAAGGCCTGCCTAGCAGTGGAAGGAAATGGTAAAGAACTAAGACTTTCTACATCGTAGGCTGGTAAAGAACTAAGACTTTCTACGTCGTAGAGCAGCGGAAGGAACTTGTAAAGCACTAAAGTTTGCCTAGCAGTGGAAGGAACTGGTAAAGCACTAAGGCCTGCCTAGCAGTGGAAGGAACTGGTAAAGAACTAAGACTTTCTACATCGTAGGCTGGTAAAGAACTAAGACTTTCTACATCGTAGAGCAGCGGAAGGAACTTGTAAAGCACTAAGGTTTGCCTAGCAGTGGAAGGAACTGGTAAAGCACTAAGGTTTGCCTAGCAGTGGAAGGAACTGGTAAAGCACTAAGGCCTGCCTAGCAGTGGAAGGAACTGGTAAAGAACTAAGACTTTCTACATCGTAGGCTGGTAAAGAACTAAGACTTTCTACGTCGTAGAGCAGCGGAAGGAACTTGTAAAGCACTAAGGTTTGCCTAGCAGTGGAAGGAACTGGTAAAGCACTAAGGTTTGCCTAGCAGTGGAAGGAACTGGTAAAGCACTAAGGCTTGCCTAGCAGTGGAAGGAACTGGTAAAGAACTAAGAATTTCTACATCGTAGGCTGGTAAAGAACTAAGACTTTCTACATCGTAGAGCAGCGAAAGGAACTTGTAAAGCACTAAGGTTTGCCTAGCAGTGGAAGGAACTGGTAAAGCACTAAGGTTTGCCTAGCAGTGGAAGGAACTGGTAAAGCACTAAGGCATGCCTAGCAGTGGAAGGAACTGGTAAAGCACCAAGGCTTGCCTAGCAGTGGAAGGAACTGGTAAAGCACTAAGGCTTGCCTAGCAGTGGAAGGAACTGGTAAAGCACTAAGGCATGCCTAGCAGTGGAAGGAACTGGTAAAGCACTAAGGCTTGCCTAGCAGTGGAAGGAACTGGTAAAGCACTAAGGCTTGCCTAGCAGTGGAAGGAACTGGTAAAGCACTAAGGCTTGCCTAGCAGTGGAAGGAACTGGTAAAGCACTAAGGCTTGCCTAGCAGTGGAAGGAACTGGTAAAGCACTAAGGCATGCCTAGCAGTGGAAGGAACTGGTAAAGCACTAAGGCTTGCCTAGCAGTGGAAGGAACTGGTAAAGCACTAAGGCTTGCCTAGCAGTGGAAGGAACTTTTAAAGCACTAAGGCTTGCCTACATCGTAGAGCAGCGAAAGGAACTGGTAAAGCACTGAGGCTTGCCTAGCAGTGGAAGGAACTGGTAAAGCACTAAGGCTTGCCTACATCGTAGAGCAGCAGAAGGAACTGGTAAAGCACTAAGGCTTGCCTAGCATTGGAAGGAACTGGTAAAGCACTAAGGCTTGCCTAGCAGTGGAAGGAAGTGGTAAAGCACTAAGGCTTGCCTAGCAGTGTAAGGAACTGGTAAAGCACTAAGGCTTGCCTACATCGTAGAGCAGCGGAAGGAACTGGTAAAGCACTGAGGCTTGCCTAGCAGTGGAAGGAACTGGTAAAGCACTAAGGCTTGCCTAGCAGTGGAAGGAACTGGTAAAGCACTAAGGCTTGCCTACATCGTAGAGCAGCAGAAGGAACTGGTAAAGCACTAAGGCTTGCCTAGCATTGGAAGGAACTGGTAAAGCACTAAGGTTTGCCTAGCAGTGGAAGGAACTGGTAAAGCACTAAGGCTTTCCTAGCAATGGAAGGAACTGGTAAAGCACTAAGGCTTGCCTAGCAGTGGAAGGAACTGGTAAAGCATTAAGGTTTGCCTAGCAGTGGAAGGAACTGGTAAAGCACTAAGGCTTGCCTAGCTGTAGAAGGAACTGGTAAAGCACTAAGGCTTGCCTAGCAGTGGAAAAACTGGTAAAGCACTAAGGCTTGCCTAGCAGTGGAAGGAACTGGTAAAGCACTAAGGCTTGCCTAGCAATGGAAGGAACTGGTAAAGAACTAAGGCTTGCCTAGCAGTGGAAGGAACTGTTAAAGCACTAAGGCTTGCCTAGCTGTAGAAGGAACTGGTAAAGCACTAAGACTTGCCTAGCAATGGAAGGAACTGGTAAAGCACTAAGGCTTGCCTAGCAGTGGAAGGAACTGTTAAAGCACTAAGGCTTGCCTAGCAGCAGAAGGAACTGGTAAAGCACTAAGGCTTGCCTAGCATTGGAAGGAACTGGTAAAGCACTAAGGCTTGCCTAGCAATGGAAGGAACTGGTAAAGCACTAAGGCTTGTCTAGCAATGGAAGGAACTGTTAAAGCACTAAGGCTTGCCTAGCAGTGGAAGGAACTGGTAAAGCACTAAGACTTGCCTAGCAATGGAAGGAACTGGTAAAGCACTAAGGCTTGCCTAGCAGTGGAAGGAACTGGTAAAGCACTAAGGCTTGCCTAGCAGTGGAAGGAACTGGTAAAGCACTAAGGCTTGCCTAGCAGTGGAAGGCACTGGTAAAGCACTAAGGCTTGCCTAGCAGTGGAAGGAACTGGTAAAGCACTAAGGCTTGCCTAGCAGTGGAAGGAACTGGTAAAGCACTAAGGCTTACCTAGCAGTGGAAGGAACTGGTAAAGCACTAAGGCTTGCCTAGCAGTGGAAGGAACTGGTAAAGCACTAAGGCTTGCCTAGCAGTGGAAGGAACTGGTAAAGCACTAAGGCTTGCCTAGCAGTGGAAGGAACTGGCAAAGCACTAAGGCTTGCCTAGCTGTAGAAGGAACTGGTAAAGCACTAAGGCTTGCCTAGCAGTGGAAAAACTGGTAAAGCACTAAGGCTTGCCTAGCAGTGGAAGGAACTGGTAAAGCACTAAGGCTTGCCTAGCAATGGAAGGAACTGGTAAAGCACTAAGGCTTGCCTAGCAGTGGAAGGAACTGTTAAAGCACTAAGGCTTGCCTAGCTGTAGAAGGAACTGGTAAAGCACTAAGACTTGCCTAGCAATGGAAGGAACTGGTAAAGCACTAAGGCTTGCCTAGCAGTGGAAGGAACTGTTAAAGCACTAAGGCTTGCCTAGCAGCAGAAGGAACTGGTAAAGCACTAAGGCTTGCCTAGCATTGGAAGGAACTGGTAAAGCACTAAGGCTTGCCTAGCAATGGAAGGAACTGGTAAAGCACTAAGGCTTGCCTAGCAGTGGAAGGAACTGTTAAAGCACTAAGGCTTGCCTAGCAGTGGAAGGAACTGGTAAAGCACTAAGACTTGCCTAGCAATGGAAGGAACTGGTAAAGCACTAAGGCTTGCCTAGCAGTGGAAGGAACTGGTAAAGCACTAAGGCTTGCCTAGCAGTGGAAGGAACTGGTAAAGCACTAAGGCTTGCCTAGCAGTGGAAGGCACTGGTAAAGCACTAAGGCTTGCCTAGCAGTGGAAGGAACTGGTAAAGCACTAAGGCTTGCCTAGCAGTGGAAGGAACTGGTAAAGCACTAAGGCTTGCCTAGCAGTGGAAGGAACTGGTAAAGCACTAAGGCTTGCCTAGCAGTGGAAGGAACTGGTAAAGCACTAAGGCTTGCCTAGCAGTGGAAGGAACTGGTAAAGCACCAAGGCTTGCCTAGCAGTGGAAGGAACTGGTAAAGCACTAAGGCTTGCCTAGCATTGGAAGGAACTGGTAAAGCACTAAGGCTTGCCTAGCAGTGGAAGGAACTGGTAAAGCACTAAGGCTTTCCTAGCAATGGAAGGAACTGGTAAAGCACTAAGGCTTGCCTAGCAGTGGAAGGAACTGGTAAAGCATTAAGGTTTGCCTAGCAGTGGAAGGAACTGGTAAAGCACTAAGGCTTGCCTAGCTGTAGAAGGAACTGGTAAAGCACTAAGGCTTGCCTAGCAGTGGAAAAACTGGTAAAGCACTAAGGCTTGCCTAGCAGTGGAAGGAACTGGTAAAGCACTAAGGCTTGCCTAGCAATGGAAGGAACTGGTAAAGAACTAAGGCTTGCCTAGCAGTGGAAGGAACTGTTAAAGCACTAAGGCTTGCCTAGCTGTAGAAGGAACTGGTAAAGCACTAAGACTTGCCTAGCAATGGAAGGAACTGGTAAAGCACTAAGGCTTGCCTAGCAGTGGAAGGAACTGTTAAAGCACTAAGGCTTGCCTAGCAGCAGAAGGAACTGGTAAAGCACTAAGGCTTGCCTAGCATTGGAAGGAACTGGTAAAGCACTAAGGCTTGCCTAGCAATGGAAGGAACTGGTAAAGCACTAAGGCTTGTCTAGCAGTGGAAGGAACTGTTAAAGCACTAAGGCTTGCCTAGCAGTGGAAGGAACTGGTAAAGCACTAAGACTTGCCTAGCAATGGAAGGAACTGGTAAAGCACTAAGGCTTGCCTAGCAGTGGAAGGAACTGGTAAAGCACTAAGGCTTGCCTAGCAGTGGAAGGAACTGGTAAAGCACTAAGGCTTGCCTAGCAGTGGAAGGCACTGGTAAAGCACTAAGGCTTGCCTAGCAGTGGAAGGAACTGGTAAAGCACTAAGGCTTGCCTAGCAGTGGAAGGAACTGGTAAAGCACTAAGGCTTGCCTAGCAGTGGAAGGAACTGGTAAAGCACTAAGGCTTGCCTAGCAGTGGAAGGAACTGGTAAAGCACTAAGGCTTGCCTAGCAGTGGAAGGAACTGGTAAAGCACTAAGGCTTGCCTAGCAGTGGAAGGAACTGGCAAAGCACTAAGGCTTGCCTAGCTGTAGAAGGAACTGGTAAAGCACTAAGGCTTGCCTAGCAGTGGAAAAACTGGTAAAGCACTAAGGCTTGCCTAGCAGTGGAAGGAACTGGTAAAGCACTAAGGCTTGCCTAGCAATGGAAGGAACTGGTAAAGCACTAAGGCTTGCCTAGCAGTGGAAGGAACTGTTAAAGCACTAAGGCTTGCCTAGCTGTAGAAGGAACTGGTAAAGCACTAAGACTTGCCTAGCAATGGAAGGAACTGGTAAAGCACTAAGGCTTGCCTAGCAGTGGAAGGAACTGTTAAAGCACTAAGGCTTGCCTAGCAGCAGAAGGAACTGGTAAAGCACTAAGGCTTGCCTAGCATTGGAAGGAACTGGTAAAGCACTAAGGCTTGCCTAGCAATGGAAGGAACTGGTAAAGCACTAAGGCTTGCCTAGCAGTGGAAGGAACTGTTAAAGCACTAAGGCTTGCCTAGCAGTGGAAGGAACTGGTAAAGCACTAAGACTTGCCTAGCAATGGAAGGAACTGGTAAAGCACTAAGGCTTGCCTAGCAGTGGAAGGAACTGGTAAAGCACTAAGGCTTGCCTAGCAGTGGAAGGAACTGGTAAAGCACTAAGGCTTGCCTAGCAGTGGAAGGCACTGGTAAAGCACTAAGGCTTGCCTAGCAGTGGAAGGAACTGGTAAAGCACTAAGGCTTGCCTAGCAGTGGAAGGAACTGGTAAAGCACTAAGGCTTGCCTAGCAGTGGAAGGAACTGGTAAAGCACTAAGGCTTGCCTAGCAGTGGAAGGAACTGGTAAAGCACTAAGGCTTGCCTAGCAGTGGAAGGAACTGGTAAAGCACTAAGGCTTGCCTAGCAGTGGAAGGAACTGGTAAAGCACTAAGGCTTGCCTAGCAGTGGAAGGAACTGGTAAAGCACCAAGGCTTGCCTAGCAGTGGAAGGAACTGGTAAAGCACTAAGGCTTGCCTAGCAGTGGAAGGAACTGGTAAAACACTAAGGCATGCCTAGCAGTGGAAGGAACTGGTAAAGCACTAAGGCTTGCCTAGCAGTGGAAGGAACTGGTAAAGCACTAAGGCTTGCCTAGCAGTGGAAGGAACTGGTAAAGCACTAAGGCTTGCCTAGCAGTGGAAGGAACTGGTAAAGCACTAAGGCTTGCCTAGCAGTGGAAGGAACTGGTAAAGCACTAAGGCTTGCCTAGCAGTGGAAGGAACTGGTAAAGCACTAAGGCTTGCCTAGCAGTGGAAGGAACTGGTAAAGCACTAAGGCTTGCCTAGCAGTGGAAGGAACTGGTAAAGCACTAAGGCTTGCCTAGCAGTGGAAGGAACTGGTAAAGCACTAAGGCTTGCCTAGCAGTGGAAGGAACTGGTAAAGCACTAAGGCTTGCCTAGCAGTGGAAGGAACTGGTAAAGCACCAAGGCTTGCCTAGCAGTGGAAGGAACTGGTAAAGCACTAAGGCTTGCCTAGCATTGGAAGGAACTGGTAAAGCACTAAGGCTTGCCTAGCAGTGGAAGGAACTGGTAAAGCACTAAGGCTTTCCTAGCAATGGAAGGAACTGGTAAAGCACTAAGGCTTGCCTAGCAGTGGAAGGAACTGGTAAAGCATTAAGGTTTGCCTAGCAGTGGAAGGAACTGGTAAAGCACTAAGGCTTGCCTAGCTGTAGAAGGAACTGGTAAAGCACTAAGGCTTGCCTAGCAGTGGAAAAACTGGTAAAGCACTAAGGCTTGCCTAGCAGTGGAAGGAACTGGTAAAGCACTAAGGCTTGCCTAGCAATGGAAGGAACTGGTAAAGAACTAAGGCTTGCCTAGCAGTGGAAGGAACTGTTAAAGCACTAAGGCTTGCCTAGCTGTAGAAGGAACTGGTAAAGCACTAAGACTTGCCTAGCAATGGAAGGAACTGGTAAAGCACTAAGGCTTGCCTAGCAGTGGAAGGAACTGTTAAAGCACTAAGGCTTGCCTAGCAGCAGAAGGAACTGGTAAAGCACTAAGGCTTGCCTAGCATTGGAAGGAACTGGTAAAGCACTAAGGCTTGCCTAGCAATGGAAGGAACTGGTAAAGCACTAAGGCTTGTCTAGCAGTGGAAGGAACTGTTAAAGCACTAAGGCTTGCCTAGCAGTGGAAGGAACTGGTAAAGCACTAAGACTTGCCTAGCAATGGAAGGAACTGGTAAAGCACTAAGGCTTGCCTAGCAGTGGAAGGAACTGGTAAAGCACTAAGGCTTGCCTAGCAGTGGAAGGAACTGGTAAAGCACTAAGGCTTGCCTAGCAGTGGAAGGCACTGGTAAAGCACTAAGGCTTGCCTAGCAGTGGAAGGAACTGGTAAAGCACTAAGGCTTGCCTAGCAGTGGAAGGAACTGGTAAAGCACTAAGGCTTGCCTAGCAGTGGAAGGAACTGGTAAAGCACTAAGGCTTGCCTAGCAGTGGAAGGAACTGGTAAAGCACTAAGGCTTGCCTAGCAGTGGAAGGAACTGGTAAAGCACTAAGGCTTGCCTAGCAGTGGAAGGAACTGGCAAAGCACTAAGGCTTGCCTAGCTGTAGAAGGAACTGGTAAAGCACTAAGGCTTGCCTAGCAGTGGAAAAACTGGTAAAGCACTAAGGCTTGCCTAGCAGTGGAAGGAACTGGTAAAGCACTAAGGCTTGCCTAGCAATGGAAGGAACTGGTAAAGCACTAAGGCTTGCCTAGCAGTGGAAGGAACTGTTAAAGCACTAAGGCTTGCCTAGCTGTAGAAGGAACTGGTAAAGCACTAAGACTTGCCTAGCAATGGAAGGAACTGGTAAAGCACTAAGGCTTGCCTAGCAGTGGAAGGAACTGTTAAAGCACTAAGGCTTGCCTAGCAGCAGAAGGAACTGGTAAAGCACTAAGGCTTGCCTAGCATTGGAAGGAACTGGTAAAGCACTAAGGCTTGCCTAGCAATGGAAGGAACTGGTAAAGCACTAAGGCTTGCCTAGCAGTGGAAGGAACTGTTAAAGCACTAAGGCTTGCCTAGCAGTGGAAGGAACTGGTAAAGCACTAAGACTTGCCTAGCAATGGAAGGAACTGGTAAAGCACTAAGGCTTGCCTAGCAGTGGAAGGAACTGGTAAAGCACTAAGGCTTGCCTAGCAGTGGAAGGAACTGGTAAAGCACTAAGGCTTGCCTAGCAGTGGAAGGCACTGGTAAAGCACTAAGGCTTGCCTAGCAGTGGAAGGAACTGGTAAAGCACTAAGGCTTGCCTAGCAGTGGAAGGAACTGGTAAAGCACTAAGGCTTGCCTAGCAGTGGAAGGAACTGGTAAAGCACTAAGGCTTGCCTAGCAGTGGAAGGAACTGGTAAAGCACTAAGGCTTGCCTAGCAGTGGAAGGAACTGGTAAAGCACTAATTCTTGCCTAGCAGTGGAAGGAACTGGTAAAGCACTAAGGCTTGCCTAGCAGTGGAAGGAACTGGTAAAGCACCAAGGCTTGCCTAGCAGTGGAAGGAACTGGTAAAGCACTAAGGCTTGCCTAGCAGTGGAAGGAACTGGTAAAACACTAAGGCATGCCTAGCAGTGGAAGGAACTGGTAAAGCACTAAGGCTTGCCTAGCAGTGGAAGGAACTGGTAAAGCACTAAGGCTTGCCTAGCAGTGGAAGGAACTGGTAAAGCACTAAGGCTTGCCTAGCAGTGGAAGGAACTGGTAAAGCACTAAGGCTTGCCTAGCAGTGGAAGGAACTGGTAAAGCACTAAGGCTTGCCTAGCAGTGGAAGGAACTGGTAAAGCACTAAGGCTTGCCTAGCAGTGGAAGGAACTGGTAAAGCACTAAGGCTTGCCTAGCAGTGGAAGGAACTGGTAAAGCACTAATTCTTGCCTAGCAGTGGAAGGAACTGGTAAAGCACTAAGGCTTGCCTAGCAGTGGAAGGAACTGGTAAAGCACCAAGGCTTGCCTAGCAGTGGAAGGAACTGGTAAAGCACTAAGGCTTGCCTAGCAGTGGAAGGAACTGGTAAAACACTAAGGCATGCCTAGCAGTGGAAGGAACTGGTAAAGCACTAAGGCTTGCCTAGCAGTGGAAGGAACTGGTAAAGCACTAAGGCTTGCCTAGCAGTGGAAGGAACTGGTAAAGCACTAAGGCTTGCCTAGCAGTGGAAGGAACTGGTAAAGCACTAAGGCTTGCCTAGCAGTGGAAGGAACTGGTAAAGCACTAAGGCTTGCCTAGCAGTGGAAGGAACTGGTAAAGCACTAAGGCTTGCCTAGCAGTGGAAGGAACTGGTAAAGCACTAAGGCTTGCCTAGCAGTGGAAGGAACTGGTAAAGCACTAAGGCTTGCCTAGCAGTGGAAGGAACTGGTAAAGATATTAACTATTAAAACAACTTTGAGCTTAGCTTGTGAGGTTATGTTAAGAATAAATAAACATACACAAAACCCACACATTAATCATTTATTTCTCATACGCGTTTCAATGACCAAGTCATCATCATCAGTGAGTGTAACTACTACAAACTCTAACTTACAACTCGTTAATTTGTGAGTTTTGTGTATGTTTTTATTTATATTATCTATTAATCATAATAGTTTACATATATATACGCATATATATATATATATATATATATATATATATATATATATATATATATATATATATATATTGTAAAAACTTAGATGAATTATTTTTTCTTGTTGAATATGTATGGTGAAATAAAATAATTTTCATAATTTTTATATATATATATATATATATATATATATATATATATATATATATATTTTATATGTATGATGCTTTAGAAATACATAAATATAATACTAATAATGAGTTGATAAATGAACAAATACATGTAAAATCTAAATTTGAAATATATTCAGTGTTTGTAATGTTAGGGCAGCAAAATAAAAAATTTTAACAACATTGTAATTGATTTGGCATAGCTATTTATTTGATTTAATTTGCACATATGTTAATTTTAATTGTTTAATATTCCTGATGATGTTGGTACTGTTAGCCAACGAAAAGCTTTGAATTGTAAATTCAATTGTAATTCTTGTATTTGTATTTTGACTATATATATATATATATATATATATATATATATATATATATATATATATATAATATTGTGATACGTTTTCTTGTAATATAGTTTATAGTTGATAAATAGAAATATTTCAAACAAAAGAAAAGTTTTAATTTATATATTCTCAAAGCTTTTCGGCAATAAAATAAGTACAGTATTAGTATCTTAAACCATAATGAATAAAATTCTTTACAGAGATTAAATCATATGTACTACAATGATTCAACCATATGTTTATTGGTATTATACTTTTTTGTAATTTATTTTCGCCATGGCATCAATGGCCTTGTAAATAGTTTGGTGTTTGATTTCACTTGAATTCGTTCATCAATTAATTTGTTTTTTACTTTAAAATTTCTAAAGTTTCATATATATTCATTTCTCACCCTTTAATTATTTCTTTAATTAATTTCATATTTACCCATTCAGGAAATCTGTCTACATTATTGAGTAGCTAAATTCGATTTGTATATGTCCGGTTTAATATTAGCTTTTAAATGTTCTTTGTATCTTTCTTTTAATTTCTTCTTTGTTTGTCCTACATATAGTTGATTACACGTCCCCGGTAACATTTACAAAATATCGCTTAGAGTCATAGAAATAGATGGAACAAAAAAACTCAATGTTTTGTGATGCTGTTTTAGTTGTGATGATTAAGAATTTCGACCACTTTACGCGGTATTTTGTATATACCCGGTGTTCGGAGTCGGTTTTCTATTGCATGTTCAGTTGCAGCTTTTAATGCTATCACTCAGCTTTTTGGAAATTTGTAGCAATCTTTTTGACTTGTTTTTTTATGTATGTAAGTTTTGACTCCCAGCTCAACTACACTTCTAGCGGCCAAACTAGACACTGACGAAGTTAGTGTATAACTAGACACTGGTTAGTATAATTGAAAATGTTTTGGATCAGTAAATTCTTCATAAATGTACTTGAATTACAAGTTCAGCAAACAGTAGATTTGTTTAGTAAACAAGTTTTGAAAAACGTCACAGACAATAAATATTGACGAGTTTATTAATGAAAGGTGAAAAACCTGATAAAAATGCCGCTATTAGACTGAGACAGTTGTCACCGTGAGGCTGCAACGTAATCTCCCGCTGTAATCTACCACGGATACCAACATTAATTTGTAGATATGAGTAGCGACAAGTCTGAGTGACAGTTGGCACAGCTGTAGCCAAAACCGATATCCAGGTGTATTGCCACATCTGCGGCTTTGTCCTGCTTATTTTAACAATTAATTCCAGTGTTTATTTTCGCCAAGATCAGGTGTTGGGCAAAGTTACGTCATACAAAAAATAAATAAAATAGTAATGAGTCGTTTTTATATCATTCAAAAGACTTACAAGAACATTTCTGTGTGCGAGCAAGGTTATGTGGCCGGTGGCACGAAAATGCGTACAAGAGGAATTATATCTATTGACGAGGCTAAGTGGTAAATTTGTTAGCGATAAGACCATACAAAGCAGATCCCAGGTCATCTACGCCTACAGCATTTAATAATAAGTTTCAAGGTTTTGGATTTCCCTGTCAAAATGAATCAAAAAGAGATTTTCCAAGTTGACAGTGGTTACTTTATCTTTAACTGTTGTGGTGATAAGTTCGATTTAATCTTCACTTCAGCGTGTCTTGTGTTTAGTGAATATGGAGGTATTTCTGGGAAGGTAGAGTAGGTACACATATATTCTGCGGGAGTTGGCGTGGGAGTATATGAAGAATTGCAATTTTGGCTAAATAGATTGTATTAACAATACTCTTACTGCTAATACTTAAATTTGCTGGAAACATTTGATTTCATACAACAATATTTATATTTGTTTGCATAACAGCTGATATAATGCATACAACGTTATTTTGCTTTATTTACTAGGCCTATACATTATTGGCCTATACATTATTAAGTTAAAATACTATTTAATTGAAACCGTCTTTAATTTATTTAAGTTATTAAATAATATACAGTATTAATTAATAAAATAAATCTTACTAGATATATCTAATATAGTAAAAATAAATTCTATGTTATGTGTTTTAAAGTTTTATTTGAATGTGTTATTTCAATCCATTAAATCCTAGAAATACCGATTGAAAATTATTGATTAATATTGAAGGAACTCAGTGAAAACTATTAAACCTGTCTCGTAAGTAAGTTAACAGTTTCCACGCAGTGTGTTAACCAGTGAAATCAAGATGATTGCATCCGACTTTATTGTGTAACCTATGCTTTCTTATACATTGGGCAATGGCTCTGCTTTCAAAGGCAATAAATAAAATGACTGGAATTCATGAACTCAGTTCTTCGTGTCCAAAGGCATGTTTGTCACATTTTGCTAAATGTATTTCTGCGATAAAGGTTTTTTCAGAGGTGTCCAAAAGCTTTCCCGAAATGATCCACTGATCTGTTCGACACGAAACAGTAAGCAGTGGGGTCCGAAATTATGGCTTGCGTCCGAATTAGGCCCGTTGAAATACCGGCAGTCGCTAGAATAATGAGCCGTGGTGGAAGATTCGGTAGCGGAGAGCGTGGGAAACCGAGAGACCACGAAATGCTGCAGGAGCTCGTGCTTGCGCGCACACCCGGGGCACACACATTCTCGCACGCACATGTACGCCCCCACTCCAATTAGAGGAAATGAGTGTGTGAACGTTAAACTCAGTAACTATAAAACGAGTTTTAAAAAGTTTCTTTGAAACTGTCATTAACGAAAGTAAAGGAATTACAAAATTACTTCTACTGATAGGATTGTGTTTGGCTCGTAAGTCCTGGTAATTAATAAATAAATAACATAAAAACAAATACAACAAATGCATTTCGACGAGAAAGTCGTTACCTTTAATAACTTACAGATTGTAACTAAGTAACTGGAAGGTCTAATAGTGTCACTAGCTTTTGTAGCCACGCTGTAACGAAAGCCTTAAACATTGCCCATTACAACCTGTCTCTAGGATTGTAGCTATATACCTTAGAAAAACTTTATTCACAATTATTTTCTATTGGAAAACCAATCATTTAGAATAATTATAAATCAACTCTTTTATGTAGGGTTAGGTTAGTTTTCAGAATAAGTTTTGACACCCAACACCCTCCTTTACTGCGCTGCAAATGGATTTAAAGAATCGCAAGATGTTTGTAAGCTCGAATATGAGCCTTGAGCCATTGTGTACGAAGAACACCTCTGATTATTCCCCCAGCTTTATGGTAACAGCAGAACGTCACCCCACAGACATCTGCGAGTGTTGGAAATAAAATCTCAATCTAATCTAAGAAAAGACAAATGCGACTAAAGTGTTAATATCTTGTAAATGCAGACAGGAAGGCAACAGGGATGATTTCTCAGAAAGATACACGAGTAGTATGGGGTGTGAGGGGGTGTGAGTAAGTAGTGTGTAATATGAGAGGGTGTGAGTGGGTAGGTGCGTAATGTTGAGGAAATGAGTGTGGACAGAGCGTATTGTGAGTGGGTGTGAGTGTGTAGTTTGTGATGTGAGACGGTGTGGGTGAGTAGTGCGTAATGCGAGGGGATTTGGATGGTTAGTGAGTAATGTGAGAGGGTGTGAGTGGGTAGTACATAACGTAACGAAGTGTAGGTAAGTAGTGCACATTATGGAGGGAGTGTTAGTTGATAGTTCGTAATGGGATAGGGTGTGAGTTAGTGGTAAATTGTAAGACGATGTAAGTGATTAGTACCAAATGTGAGGGATGTGAGTATGTAATGCGTATTGTGAGGGGGTATGAGTGAGTTGTCGTAATGTAAGGGGGTATGAGTGAGTTGTCGTAATGTAAAGGGGTATGAGTGAGTTGTCGTAATGTGAGGGGGTATGAGTGAGTTGTAATGTGAGGGGGTATGAGTGAGTTGTCGTAATGTGAGGGGGCATGAGTAAGTTGTCGTAATGTGAAGGGGGTGTGAGTGAGTTGTCGTAATGTGAGGGGGTATGAGTGGGTTGTAATGTGAGGGAGTATGAGTGAGTTGTCGTAATGTGAGGGGGGTATGAGTGAGTTGTCGTAATGTGAGGGGGTATGAGTGAGTTGTCGTAATTTGAGAGGGTATGAGTGAGTTTTCGTAATGTGAGGGGGTATGAGTGAGTGGTCGTAATGTGAAGGGGTATGAGTGAGTTGTCGTAATGTGAGGGGGTATGAGTGAGTTGTCGTAATGTGAAGGGGCTATGAGTGGGTAGTGCGTAATGTAAAAGGGTAAGAGTGGGTAAAGTGAATGGGTAGTGGATAGTGTGTAGAGTGAGTTGGTAGTGTGTAGAGTGCGTGGTTTGTGTGCAGAGTGAGTGGATAGTGTATAGGGCGAGTTAGGAAGTGAGTAGAGTGGGTGGGAAGTGTGTGGAGTGAGTGGATAGTGTGTAGAGTGAGTGGGTAGTGTGTAAAGTGAGTTGGTAGAGTGAATTGTTTGTGAGTAGAGTGAGTGGGTAGTGAGTACACCGAATGGGTAGTGGGTATAGCGAGTGGGTAGTGGGTAGAGTGAGTTTGTAGTGGGTAGAGTGAGTGCGTAGAGTGAGTGGGTAGAGGGTAGTGTGTAGAGTGAGTTTGGTATTGGGTAGAGTGAGAAAGTAGAGTGAGCGGGTAGTGGGTGCAAGTGCGTGGAGTAAGTGGGCAGTGGGTAAGGTGAGTGGGTAGTGTGTAGAGTGAGTGTGTAGTAAGTAGAGTGAGTGGGTAGTGGGTAAAGTAAGTGGGTAGTGGGTATAGCGAGTGGGTAGTGGGTAGAGTGAGGTTTGTAGTGGGTAGAGTGAGTGCGTAGAGTGAGTGGGTAGAGGGTAGTGTGTAGAGTGAGTGAATATTGGGTAGAGTGAGTATGTAGAGTGAGTGGGTAGTGGTTATAGCGAGTGGGTAGTGGGTACAGTAAGTTGGTAGTGTGTAGAGTGAGTGAGAAGTTTGTAGAATGAGTGAGTAGTGGGTAGAGTGAGTGGGTAGTCGGTATAGCGAGTGGGTAGCGGGTAGAGTGAGTTTGTAGTGGGTAGAGTGAGTGCGTAGAGTGAGTGGGTAGAGGGTAGTGTGTAGAGTGAGTGGGTATTGGGTAGAGTGAGTAGGTAGAGTGAGTGGGTAGTGGGTATAGCGAGTGGGTAGAGTGAGTGGGTAGTGGGTACAATAAGTTGGTAGTGTGTAGAGTGAGTGGGAAGTTTGTAGAATGAGTGAGTAGTGGGTAGAGTGAGTGGGTAGTGTAGAGTGAGTGGGTAATCGGTAGAGTGAATGGGTAGTAGGTAGAGTAAGTTGGTAGTTCGTATAGCGAGTGGGTAGTGAGTAGATTGAGTGGGTAGTACATAGTTTTCTGAGTGAATTTCAAAATACGTTAAACACTATTCACTCTTAGCTAATCCCAGGAATTAGAAAACTATAAAGATTGAATTAATAGTGAGTCTAGTACGTGACTCACAGCATTCAACAATGCGTTGGCCTAGGTCGAAACGCGTCTGTTGAAAAAATCACCAAGTACTAGTTCAAGTTGATACCAAAAGTGTAATTTACAAAACTGTTAAGTGTGGTGAGAGTCTTTGTATAAACTCTTCTATGGCTTTGCTGCAAGCCTGAGATATAAGACCATTGTTTTCTAACTCTGTTCATAACTAATTACGTATTCCTATTATTACATTCGAAATTTCATTAAAAATATTCCGAGATCCTCAAGTTATTTTGCCAAAGAGGGAAGTAACTTTAGTTGTAAGTTTGGCATCTTGTAATATTGCTAAGTCTAAACCCACTTTATCTGTTGTAAAGTGCATTCCAGCCGCTGAACTGTGGGTAAATGTATGTATTGAGAGTGTGTGGAATGTCTTTCAATGAATCTATTCTCTCACCATAAGTATTATAATAGCATTACGTAAGATGCGTGTGAAAGATTAAGCAGATGCTACAATTACAACTTCTAATCGAGCAACGCTTGTCTGTGCGTATGGCGGCCCAGAACAGGTGGACACGTGGCCATCACACTTCCGTACAGATAGATACCATCCTTGTTTGTAACTTCCGGTTGCCAGCCGAATGTTATTAATAAAGTCTGTAATGGGTAGATGACAACACATGTGTACAGCTTTCCCAACCCCTTTTTATACCACCCCACCCCCAAAGTTGGCAGTCATCAGACATCCCTATAATGATACTTTTGTCTTACACTACAGAAATATCTTGTGTTTTTACAGCTTGTATCCGTGTGTGGTTTAATTAACGTTCCCTAAGTAAAAACGTTTGTTCGAATGTTCAGCGAAATCGTCATTTATGTCATTTATATGTTTTCTGTCTCTTAGTTGTTGGGTGATTAGATTGCATAGTAATCATAACCAGTAGGGCTATATGTTCTTCGGATACCATTCAAATTGGCTAAACCATCTATAGCCATTTGTAAACGTTAAAAGAGTTGTTTTTGCTTCTGCCCCCTTTGCGGGTTTTTGTTCCCACGTCATAGACAATCAGTTTGTCTTCTATTTCCTACTTTTTAATTACTCTTCTCTATTTTATGTATCTTTACTCTCATAGTGGCCTTATGTATCATAACGTATATATATATATATATATATATATATATATATATATATATATATAAGCAATTAGTTACAATTCATTACATTAAATCAGTGTATATTTGAAGTAGTAAGGTTGACAATGAAAGATACTTCGATGACAGCTGTTTGCTCTGCAAAACTATTTATAGACATCTGTTACAACCTTTGTTACCCCTGGAATTAGAGCTTGAGTACCAGATAATATACTTTAAAAATAGCAATATTTAGCAAACTAATTGTTAAAAACTGAAAGTGTCTTTCCATTTAATTAGTGTAAATCCGTTTTACAAGCTGAAAAATTTTACAACTTAAACAAAATTGTAACATTTCTAACAAATTATTTTAGCAAACATTAAAATATTTTTTGTAATAAACAACATGATTTACTCCTCGTAAAGTTGAATGGTGTTGTTCAGATGGTGATACTATTAGATTATTGAACGTTGCCAGGCGCGCTTGGGGTGATACCTTGCAATACTGTGTCCAGCATCATGATGCCCCTCCCGAAGGTGTAGCAGGAATACATTCCCCGATGACTGCATTAGGGGGTTTGCCCTGGGAATAGAGCGAGCCTTCGTTGTATTCAGGATGACCTATGCCCCGATAAAAATCCTCTCTGTTCCTCTAAAGCCCTTCTACAAGTTACATTTATCATAAAAAACTGTTCACATGAAAAAAAATAATCTAAAATAAAAGTATATAACAAAGTTTCACGTGATATAATGGATATTAATAATAGTGCGGACAAAGTAACCGTGCCTTTGGCCTTGAGAGATCACAGTAGGCGAGAAGAAAGGCAGAGGGTTGGTATAAATACTTTCCTATAAAACATGATAAGGACTGTCGAAACACTGACTTACATGAGAAGGTCAGTATTTACTTAAATAGGTGGTAAATTATCTTTGGTATTAAATAACAAACAATCTTGAAAAATGTGTAGGCATACCGGATGCAGAACCTGTTGATGTATGGAACATTCTGAAAATGTAACATGTTTTAAGAAGTGGTAGTACAGGAAAAACCTCCCAAGGCCAAATACACGGTTACGTGCTCCGCATTATAATACATGTAGCCCCTGCATTAAAAGTAAAATTTGAAATGTGAATCGTGAAGGAAAGAGCCAAGGATAATTTTGTTAAAATTTTTAAACGACTCTTAGACAACTTGGTTTTCTCAAATTCTCTCCATACACAAGCTGCAAATAAATGTCAACAATCCACGCAAAGCTTTTAATGGCGGCAAATTTCCCTGTAAGCTTTCTACATACGTTTAGGACCGTATAATTGGAGCTGTATTTTTCCTTAAACTACGGGACTTTACACATGGTTTCTCAACATATTAAGCGTGCGCGTTTACAGTTATAATTGGTTCATTAAAGAATTAGATAATTATTACTTTAAAAAATTAAGGTTCAAAAACTTTTAAGCTGTTGTTTCCGGAAATTACCGGCGACAAATAATTACGAAACGTGCAGCGAGTTACCGGCATCCTGCTTGGCTTTCAGCGGCACCTGTATGCAAAACACCTCCCTAGAGGGACCAAACTCCGTTACACTATCTAACATCGTATTACGCTCACTGAATTTTAGAAGTGGTATGCAAATCAGAAGTGTGATCACGATAGTACTGGAAAAAAATTAATGCTAGTATTTTGGAACAGGTCCAAGTAAATATAAAACCCTTCTTTAAATATATTGCGTTCGGGAAGGAATTTACAGCCGTGGGCCTAAATGCGTTTCTTCACTTCGTAGAGGGAATTTTTGTTAAAAGTATTGGTAACATTGAAGGCCTAGATTGTACAACACGCATGTGATAAGTAACAAGGTATTTAAAGAGTTGTAGCTTCTTATATCCAATTTAGGTAGGCTATTTTATATTATGCTGCATAGCGGTATAAGTTAAAACTGTCAAGAATATTAAAATGATGAATACTGTGACGAGCTAAAGTATCTAAATAATCTATTATGTGAGTCAGGTTTAATACTTGCAGTTAAGGCATTGTTATTGCAGAAAAATTAAAGGATTCTGAACGTAAAATTCTCATTTATTGTTCTCGAATAAATTGTAACCTTATTCATAATTAGTAGGCTCTAAGTCACAAAGCACAAAATATGTTATAAATGGCAACAATATTTTAAAGTATTGCTGGATATTTAAACAAAAACATTTAATGAGAAATATGTTTAAAGTAGCGCTTGTACTTGACGATAAATACGTTTGTTACAATCCGAGTTAGAATTTGCCTCATAGGTTATAGAGTAGACCGGAATAAAACAACTAGTTATTTATAGATTATAATTTTCGTTATGTTTTTGCAAAAACGACGTAATGTATTTGCCATACGTCATCAGTGCAATACGTGGTGTTTGAGAAAGCCCTAATCTACAGCGTAAGAACAATAAAACTTGGTCCTTCAAATTAAAACAAATAAAATAACTTCACAACGTACAGAAAAGTTTATGAGTTCAAAGTTTCTTCATAAAACAGAAGACTTCATACAATATCGCTCAAACAATATTGTTATTGTAACGATTGTTACAATATTGTTAAACTACATACAATTTCATCATAAAGGATCAGGTGAGGCTAACTTGAAGTAGCCTACATTTTGAGATGTGTTATTGCATCGTGCGCGGATTATGGAGTCCTATTTTACTTCACACCTTTTTAATTTCTCTACAGGGAATGTGTGCCTAACTTATATTGCTCCATTAAAAACATGAATTTATATATTTCTCATAAAAAATATAATGATATATAATAATATATATAATGCGCATAAACAACATGGCGAGAAGTTTAGATTTGATAAAACTTGAAAAAAAAATATAGTAAAAAGCAATAAAAATTAGAAAAACATTTTCCTAAATAGCTCATCACTGTTTAAATATGTCAGTACTCTATGACTAAATTACAACGTAATTACACCGAAATTACACTGAAGTAAAAGTTTCAATTAAAATATTACAAATTATAGAATTTGTTCATAACAAAAATCCTGAATTACATAATATTGGTAGATTATTGGTGATGTACAGATTCCAATCGGTCTTTACAAACGCCAAAAACACATTTTTCAGATGTCTGTAGGCCTGCGCACGCCACATGAAACCAGTAAAGCACTTTAATCACTGAATTATTTCTCATTCCTTATCTAAATCACATGTTACCGAGCAAGATGATTCACTCTTCTCATGGGTTTATTTATGTTCTTGGCGTTATCACTTTGTTTCTTTTCTTTTCTAATGACGAAATTGATTTTCTTTCAACTGCAACAAGATTTGTTATGGCCAAGTTCTAAAATATTTTAAATAAATCTAAAAAATGACAACTTACGTCGAGGAATTGTAACTTATGAGTGGTCCGCGCAGATAGAAGTAACAGTAATATCCCATTTCCGTAGCTTAATTTATTTGCAGATTTGTGTTGAACATCTTGAGGGTTTTTAACAATTGCTGTTATTGAAATCACTGGCCAAAACCACTACTTACTGAAATTTTACCACAGATAGATGATTGAGCTTACCCGTGGCTCACAGCATTGAACAATGCACTGATATAGTGCGAAACGCTTCTGCTGGAAAATATTAGTGAATAATGGTTTTCCCCCTTTTCGTGACTGACACTAGTCACCCTAGTAATGACTTTAGAGGTAGGATTTCCCGAGCTGGCGGATCTGTGCGAGCCGGAAGGCTGGATTCTTGCCACTCTGTATTCTTACGCACTGCTTGTCGGATCTGTTTCTGTTGACGGAGGTGAGACTGCTCGCTGGGGTAAATCTCTAACAGGCGCTACTTTAAGAGGTCGCTGGACAGTAGAGTAAAGTTTCACATACGTTGAATAAATCTGAATTTCGGACCCTGTTTCCGTCAACTAACTTTTTAAAAGAATTATGAAATTCGTCTGTTCGTTTTTTTGTAAATCCCGTACCCCTTGTCTTTGCTCTAGTCTATGGTTTTCGTAATGACAATGCCTTGAGTAAATTACAGTGCCATTTTTCATTCCTCATTGAATCTATGGAGAATAGAAGTAGCTTCAGCAATTTCGAAACCCAATGTCTATAAATCGTCTCTGCTTGAACACTCTTTCTAAATCTAATACAGCCATGGACCGATTTTCTAATTCAATTGGCAGAACTTGAAGACGACAAAATGTTTTTTTTTTCAGTCAGTAGCATAAAGGGGTTTCTCCTTCGAATTTTAAGGTTTAATGAATTTCTTCCGTTAAACCTACTCCATAGGCTCACAAACGGCATTAAGTCCCATGGCCCCATTAGAATAAGCAAAACTCGTTCTTTTTATATCGTTGCTCCTGTCATGAGCGTTTTGGTTTTGTTCGCCATCTGCAAATAAAAGCATTGGTGTGATCCTAGATTGGCTTAGAGGTAGGTCTAGTAGCAAATCCTCCATATTAAACAAACTCAGCGTTAATATAGGTTAGGCTGAATGTTTTAATCAAGTTTTACTTTTTATAGCTAATATTATCTAGTATAAGGCAATTCAATTGAAATTTTACTTACAATACAAAGGATCGAAGGCTCAGCACTTAGTTAGCATACGAAACTAACAATAAGAAGCACAAATTCACAAATATTGCTGCAGCAAAGCAAATTCCCACACAACTATAACAGATTTGTACCACGTGCTTGAATGGAGCCCCCAGGTTCATGTTTTACTCACTTGGAACGCTGTATGTGTCTTCTTTCAGCCAATGCCTTCTATTTTATTTATGCCCATTTTATCTAAGTAAACTTTTTGTTTTTAACCAAATCTACATAACCTGGTAACTACTTTGCAGCAATGTTGTAATCTAGTGTTGTTTTTTTAATATAATAAAATCTTGATTTTATGAAGTTTCATTAGGGCTCTAAAGTGAGAATTTAAATTTTTAACTATTTTCCACGTAAAAATTGCAGCACTGAGAGAATAATAGGACTGATAACTTATAACTTTATATTTTAAACAATTTAGAATAATACTAAAATATTCTCTTTCTAGAATAACACTCACAAATTTATATACTGTACGCAATGTTTGTTTATAAAACCGAGCATTATGTTATACTACATCAAAATACTATGCTACACAGTATCCGGTTGGAATTAGTTTAGTTACAAAAAAATTTTAAAATAATTTTTTTACATAAGCTCACCGGTTGATATGCGAAATGGCTTCCATCTTCTGCTGGTAATGTAACGCGTATAACTTGCAATATGTGATCACAGTATATGTTCAGTTTAGGAGTCACATTTGAAAGTAACTCCAGACATCAACCGGTTAGATTATACTAGAAAATTTTATTATTAGATTTTTTTACCAACCTTGTCTTAACCGGGCAGCTGTATTGTACCAGCTTTACAAGTGGTGCATAAAGCTTGAGGTTTTGAGTGTATAATGTTGTACCAGCTTTACAAGTGGTACATAGAGCTTGATGTTTTGAGTGTATAATGTTGTACCAGCTTTACAAGTGGTGCATAGAGCTTGATGTTTTGAGTGTATAATGTTGTACCAGCTTTACAAGTGGTGCATAGAGCTTGATGTTTTGAGTGTATAATGTTGTACCAGCTTTACAAGTGGTGCATAGAGCTTGATGTTTTGAGTGTATAATGTTGTACCAGCTTTACAAGTGGTGCATAGATCTTGAGGTTTTGAGTGTATAATGTTGTACCAGCTGTACAAGTGGTGCATAGATCTTGAGGTTTTGAGTGTATAATGTTGTACCAGCTTTACAAGTGGTGCATAAAGCTTGAGGTTTTGAGTGTATAATGTTGTACCAGCTTTACAAGTGGTGCATAGAGCTTGATGTTTTGAGTGTATAATGTTGTACCAGCTTTACAAGTGGTGCATAGAGCTTGATGTTTTGAGTGTATAATGTTGTACCAGCTTTACAAGTGGTGCACAGATCTTGATGTTTTGAGTGTATAATGTTGTACCAGCTTTACAAGTGTTGCATAGAGCTTGATGTTTTGAGTGTATAATGTTGTACCAGCTTTACAAGTGGTGCATAGAGCTTGATGTTTTGAGTGTATAATGTTGTACCAGCTTTACAAGTGGTGCATAGAGCTTGATGTTTTGAGTGTATAATGTTGTACCAGCTTTACAAGTGGTGCACAGATCTTGATGTTCTGAGTGTATAATGTTGTACCAGCTTTACAAGTGGTGCATAGAGCTTGATGTTTTGAGTGTATAATGTTGTACCAGCTTTACAAGTGGTGCATAGAGCTTGATGTTTTGAGTGTATAATGTTGTACCAGCTTTACAAGTGGTGCATAGAGCTTGAGGTTTTGAGTGTATAATGTTGTACCAGCTTTACAAGTGGTGCATAGAGCTTGATGTTTTGAGTGTATAATGTTATACCAGCTTTACAAGTGGTGCATAGAGCTTGATGTTTTGAGTGTATAATGTTGTACCAGCTTTACAAGTGGTGCATAGAGCTTGATGTTTTGAGTGTATAATGTTGTACCAGCTTTACAAGTGGTGCATAGAGCTTGATGTTTTCAGTGTATAATGTTGTACCAGCTTTACAAGTGGTGCATAGAGCTTGATGTTTTGAGTGTATAATGTTGTACCAGCTTTACAAGTGATGAATAGAGCTTGATGTTTTGAGGTATAATGTTTTGTTAATTATTTTAATTGAGATTATTTTGGTATATTTTTCAAATTTGCTTCCATTTTACGGTCTAATATTATTTTCCCCGTGCTCCTGGGGATTTTCGACAAGGCTTAGGAATTGTTTTATTGCAATATCATTCACGTTTGTGTAATAGATAAATAATAAATACGTAGGCCTACTAGAAAATATTTGAACTAAAAAAGCAGTTATTTAACCTTGAGTATAAAAACAATTATATAAAACTATGATGCTCTGGTTTTCAATAAAGATTAAATTCATATTTTATCTATTGCACAATATAAAATTGTTGAACATGTTTCACTCCTGACGCCCTTTAGCTATAACTAATAATAGCAATGGCTTAGAGTACCTTGCAAAGAGATGGGAAATGTTACAGTTGTTTAACCTACATCTAGGATATGTGTGTGGTTATACATTTTTAACACGTTTAGTTAAAACACATTGGGTTTATAGTTAAATAATAAGATCACGGGAACCAAACCTGAAATAAATTTAAAATGAACATTATGAAAAAACTTTGTCGAAATAAAAGCTTTATATGAAGCCCCGATATTTCCACGTTGTGGCAAAACATACTTGTAGATCTTGAAATAGGATTGTAGCGCATAACAATGATGTTAACAGTTAAAGCGTTGCATTTACCCAATCCCAATATATGTCAGGATTGCGAGCGTCGCTGCTTTCCAACTTCCTGTTTACTAGTATGAATGTGTGAAGGATATGGACAGTGAATCTGAACAGAGTTTATCAAGCTCTGATCCTGTCAGCGTTCCCAATGTATACCAGTTACACAAAATGCCTATGTGAAGTTATATGTGTACGTGTGTGAAAAGAGTGTTGTTAATTGGCATAATATATGTTAGGATATAGGTGTAAGTGTGTAACTGTGTACGTTCTCAGTAGTTTTGATTTTAAATGGGGTACCGAATCTTCGTAGGTATAGTGTGGACCACAAACCGTATACTTGGCCTTGAAAGATCGCACAAGATTTCTCGTGTATAGTGCCGACCACGTAACCGTGCACTTGGCCGTGAGGGATCGCACGAGATTTCTCATGTACTACCACTTCTTAAAACATGTTACATATTCAGAATTTCCTATACACCAACAGCTTCTGTATCCGATGTTTACATATATTTCAAAATCGTTTGTTATTTTATAGCGAAGCTAATTTACCTGCGAATTTATCTAATATCGAGAGTCTTATGCAAGTCAGTGTTTTGACAGTCCTTATCATGTTTGTAGGAAAGTATTCATACTAACTCTCTACCTCCTATCTCACCTACTGCGATCTCTCAAAGCCAAGTGCACGGCTACTACGTCTGATTACGTATAGTAGCTCATAGTCAGGACCACATTCCACTTACTTCTGTTGGTGCATTATAAAGACTTCTACTCGCATATTAATGTCTAGGAACGATTAAAAGAAGAGTCATAGCGATCCGCTGCTACTGTGATTCTGGGCAAATAAAATTATCGCTCCCTTGATCAGGCTTCTACTTAGAAATAATTTCCTTCGCGTTTGTTAACTATGAATAGTTTATTATCTAATCAGCCCTTCCCTACGTATGTAGAATGTGATAAAGTTGTTGGATTCATTGTGGTGTTGTCGTATGACTTGTATTGTTTCACTGGATACTCGAAGCATCCTGTCGCACTAGTGGTTGTAGTTTTCCTTGCACTATTTTTACTCTTTACATCACCGATTTCATTATACATTGACAGCATAAAGAAGATTAAGTAATTCAGAATAAAGTACTTACTTTAATTACTTAAGTGTGCGTACTTCAATAAATGCCAGCCACACACGAAAGTCCCGATTCTCCACTTGCACTGTTCTAGTTGACCAATTATATTACAAGGTTTCAGATATTTACTAATTAATTAAAAATTAAACCTTTTTATAGCATTTAAAAATTAAAAACACTTGTAACTATGTTACACTTGGCTATAGTGGCACTTACTTTTATAATTGTGGAGAATGGTCGTTTTGGGAGATGTGTCCCATTGTCAACTCAGTCCTTAACAGTCCGAGTTCCGGTCCATAACATTGAGTTACGGTCTGAGGTGACAATGGGAAACGACCGTCCTCAACAATTATAAAAGTAAGTGCTACTATAGCCAAGTGTATCATATTTTACTAGCAGCTCACGTAATGATGGAATCAACTTATATTTAAAATTGTTTTAATGTAACAAACTACTTTGGTTATACGAGACCTTGGTCATTTGCAGGAGCCCTGTAACAAACCCTACTTTACCCCCGTCACCTCTCTCCCAGCATTAAGCGAGCTACAGTATAATTTAGCAACGTGAAAGATCTTTCAAACGGTGACACTGAAATAATAGAAATTATAATTGTGTTAGCATGACTTCTATCTAATGACACACAAGTTATTGCTACTTATACTAACAATAAACCAGGACAAGGAAATATCAGCTAATTTCTTTTCTTTGCCTCCATACCTTCACTCACAATATATACGACGTTAGACAGAGTTTTTCTTTTGGCGCCATCTATTTGAGTTGGAGGCACCATTTGCTCAAAGACCACCAACTCCAACCACTTTACACCCGTCTAGGTAAGCGCTAGCAAACTTTACCCATAGTCGATTGTTCAGTAAAAGTTAACTAGTGAAAATAATTCAGCTTCATTTACATTTAGAATATAATATTGAACCTTTTTGAGCTACATTTTTTTACAATAGTAGCGGATAAACCTTTTTGTAGAGGAAATAATTTTAAATTTAAAAAATAAAATGTACTAAATGTAAAATAATCCAATAAGGTTTCGTAAAATTCCAGTTCTGCAATAACGAATCCACAACTTGTCATACGTGTAAGTGGTTATTGAGAGTTAAATGAAACTGATTGAAACTAGAAATATTTAAACTATCAAGTGTGTAAACACAATATCAATTCATTTTCTTAAAACTTAGTATAATTTATACAGTTTATACAATTATTGACAGCGAGCAGTTTTCATAAATCAGGTTAAGTCTAGCCATGGAGTAGCCAGTCTAGCATGGAGTAGCCAATCTAGCATTAAATAGCCAGTCTAGCGTGGAGTCGCCAGTCTAGCATGGAGTACCCAGTCTAGCGTGGATTCGCCAGTCTAGAATGGAGTAGTCAGTCTAGCACTGAGTAGCCAGTCTAGCATGGAGTAGCCAGTCTTGCATGGAGTAGTCAGTCCAGCGTGGAGTCGCCAGTCTAGCATGGAGTAGCCAGTCTAGCGTGGAGTAGACAGTCTAGCATGTAGTAGCCAGTCTAGCACTGGCTAGACTAAAATGGAGTAGCCAGTCTAGCGTGGAGTCGTCAGGATAACATGGAGTAGCCAGTCTAGAATGGAGTAGCCAGTCTTGCATGGAGTGTAGCCAGTCTGGCATGGAGTAAGCAGTCTAGCATGGAGTAGCCAGTCTGGCAAGGAGTAGCTTGTCCAGCATGGAGTTGTCAGTCTAGCGTGGAGTAGTCAGTCTAGCATAGAGTACCCAGTCTAGCATGGAGTAGCCAGTCTAGCATGGAGTAGCATGTCCAGCTTGGAGTAGCCAGTCCAACATGGAGAAACCAGTCTAGCATGGAGTAGCCAGTCTAGCATGGAGTAGCCAATCTAACATGGAGTATAGCCAGTCCAGCATGGAGTAGCCAGTCTTGCATGGAGTAGCTAGTCTGGCATGGAGTAGCCCGTGCAGCATGGAGTAGCCAGTCTAGCATGGAGTAGGTAGTCTGGCATGGAGTAGCCAGTCTAACATGGAGTAGCCAGTCTGGCAAGTAGTAGCTAGTCCAGCATGGAGTTGTCAGTCTAGCGTGGAGTAGCCAGTCCAGCATGGAGTAGCCAGTCTAGCGTGGAGTAGATTGTCTTGCATAGAGTACCCAGTCTAGCTGGGTACTCCAGAATGGAGTAGCCAGTCTAGCATTGAGTAACCAGTCTAGCATGGAGTAGCCATTCTAACATGGAGTAGCTAGTGTGGCAATTAGTAGCTTGTCCAAAATGGAGTTGTCAGTCTAGCGTGGAGTAGCCTGTCTAGCATTGAGTAGCCAGACTAGCATGCCTTAAGCAGTCTAGCCTAGAGTAGCCAGTCTAGCTTGTACTAGCCAGTCTAGCATGGAGTAGCATGTCCAGCTTGGAGTAGCCAGTCCAACATGGAGTAGCCAGTCTAGCATGGAGTAGCCAGTCTAGCATGGAGTAGCCAGTCTGGCATGGATTAGTCAGTCTAGCATGGAGTAGCCAGTCTGACAAGGAGTAGTTTGTCCAGCATGGAGTTATCAGTCTAGCGTGGAGTAGTCAGTCTAGCGTAGAGTACCCAGTCTAGCATTGAGTAGCCAGTCTAGCATGGAGTAGCATGTCCAGCTTGGAGTAGCCAGTGCAACATGGAGAAGCCTGTCTAGCATGGAGTAGCCAGTCCAGCATGGAGTAGCCAGTCTGGCATGCCTTAAGCAGTCTAGCCTAGAGTAGCCAGTCTAGCTTGTACTAGCCAGTCTAGCATGGAGTAGCATGTCCAGCTTGGAGTAGCCAGTCCAACATGGAGTAGCCAGTCTAGCATGGAGTAGCCAGTCTAGCATGGAGTAGCCAATCTAGCATGGAGTATAGCCAGTCCAGCATGGAGTAGCCAGTCTGGCATGGATTAGCCAGTCTAGAATGGAGTAGTCAGTCTAGCATTGAGTAGATAGTCTAGCATGGAGTAGCCAGTCTTGCATGGAGTAGTCAGTCTAGCGTGGAGTCGCCAGTCTAGCATAGAGTAGCCAGTCTAGCGTGGAGTAGACAGTTTAGCGTGGATTCGCCAGTCTAGAATGGAGTAGTCAGTCTAGCATTGAGTAGATAGTCTAGCATGGAGTAGCCAGTCTTGCATGGAGTAGTCAGTCTAGCGTGGAGTCGCCAGTCTAGCATAGAGTAGCCAGTCTAGCGTGGAGTAGACAGTCTAGCATGTAGTAGCCAGTCTAGCACTGGCTAGTCTAAAATGGAGTAGCCAGTCTAGCGTGGAGTCGTCAGGATAACATGGAGTAGCCAGTCTAGAATGGAGTAGCCAGTCTTGCATGAAGTAGCCAGCCCAGCATGGAGTAGCCAGTCCAGCATGGTCAGCCAGTCTGGCATGGAGTAGCCAGTCTAGCATGGAGTAGCCAGTCTAACATGGAGTAGCCAGTCTAGCATGGAGTAGCTAGTCTAGCATGGAGTAGCCAGTCTAGCGTGCATGCGCCAGTCTAGCGTGGATGCACCAGTCTAGCATGGAGTAGCCAGTCTAGCGTGGAGTCGTCAGTCTAGCATGGAGTAGCCAGTCTAGCATGGAGTAGCTAGTCTAGCATGGAGTAGCCAATCTAGCATGGAGTAGGGCCAGTCCAGCATGGAGTAGCCAGTCTGGCAGGGAGTAGCCAGTCTGGCATGAAGTAGCCAGTCCAGCATGGAGTAGCCAGTGTAGCATGGAGTAGCCAGTCTAACATGGAGTAGCCAGTCTAGCATTGAGTAGCCAGACTAGCATGCCTTAGGCAGTCTAGCCTAGAGTAGCCAGTCTAGCTTGTACTAGCCAGTCAGTAGCATAGAGTAGTCAGTCTAGCATAGAGTACCCAGTCTAGCATGGAGTAGCCAGTCTAGCATGGATTAGCATGTCCAGCTTGGAGTAGCCAGTCCAACATGGAGAAACCAGTCTAGCATGGAGTAGCCAATCTAGCATGGAGTATAGCCAGTCCAGCATGGAGTAGCCAGTCTTGCATGGAGTAGCTAGTCTGGCATGGAGTAGCCCGTGCAGCATGGAGTAGACAGTCTAGCATGGAGTAGGTAGTCTAGCATGGAGTAGCCAGTCTAACATGGGGTAGCCAGTCTGGCAAGTAGTAGCTAGTCCAGCATGGAGTTGTCAGTCTAGCGTGGAGTAGCCAGTCCAGCATGGAGTAGCCAGTCTAGCGTGGAGTAGATTGTCTAGCATAGAGTACCCAGTCTAGCTGGGTACTCCAGAACGGAGTAGCCAGTCTAGCATTGAGTAACCAGTCTAGCATGGAGTAGCCATTCTAATATGGAGTAGCTAGTGTTGCAATTAGTAGCTTGTCCAAAATGGAGTTGTCAGTCTAGCGTGGAGTAGCCTGTCTAGCATTGAGTAGCCAGACTAGCATGCCTTAGGCAGTCTAGCCTAGAGTAGCCAGTCTAGCTTGTACTAGCCAGTCTAGCATGGAGTAGCATGTCCAGCTTTTAGTAGCCAGTCCAACATGGAGTAGCCAGTCTAGCATGGAGTAGCCAGTCTAGCATGGAGTAGCCAGTCTGGCATGGATTAGTCAGTCTAGCATGGAGTAGCCAGTCTGACAAGGAGTAGTTTGTCCAGCATGGAGTTATCAGTCTAGCGTGGAGTAGTCAGTCTAGCGTAGAGTACCCAGTCTAGCATTGAGTAGCCAGTCTAGCATGGAGTAGCATGTCCAGCTTGGAGTAGCCAGTGCAACATGGAGAAGCCTGTCTAGCATGGAGTAGCCAGTCCAGCATGGAGTAGCCAGTCTGGCATGGAGTAGCTAGTCTGGCATGGAGTAGCCCGTGCAGCATGGAATAGCCAGTCTAGCATTGAGTACGTAGTCTAGCATGGAGTAGGTAGTCTGGCATTGAGTACCCAGTCCAGCATGGAGTAGCCAGTCCAGCATGGAGTAGCCAGTCTAGCATGAAGTAGCCAGTCTAGCATGGGGTAGCCAGTCTGGCATAAAGTAGGCAGTCTAGTTTGGAGTAGCCGGTCTAGCATGGAGTAGCCAGTCTAGCATGTAGTAGCCAGTCCAGCTAGGAGTAGCCAGTCTAGCATGGAGTAGCCAGTCTAGCATGGAGTAGCCAATCTTGCATAGAGTAGCCAGTCTAGCGTGGAGTAGACAGTTTAGCGTGGATTCGCCAGTCTAGAATGGAGTAGTCAGTCTAGCATTGAGTAGATAGTCTAGCAAGTAGTAGCTAGTCCAGCATGGAGTTGTCAGTCTAGCGTGGAGTAGCCAGTCCAGCATGGAGTAGCCAGTCTAGCGTGGAGTAGATTGTCTAGCATAGAGTACCCAGTCTAGCTGGGTACTCCAGAATGGAGTAGCCAGTCTAGCATTGAGTAACCAGTCTAGCATGGAGTAGCCATTCTAACATGGAGTAGCTAGTGTGGCAATTAGTAGCTTGTCCAAAATGGAGTTGTCAGTCTAGCGTGGAGTAGCCTGTCTAGCATTGAGTAGCCAGACTAGCATGCCTTAAGCAGTCTAGCCTAGAGTAGCCAGTCTAGCTTGTACTAGCCAGTCTAGCATGGAGTAGCATGTCCAGCTTGGAGTAGCCAGTCCAACATGGAGTAGCCAGTCTAGCATGGAGTAGCCAGTCTAGCATGGAGTAGCCAATCTAGCATGGAGTATAGCCAGTCCAGCATGGAGTAGCCAGTCTGGCATGGATTAGCCAGTCTAGAATGGAGTAGTCAGTCTAGCATTGAGTAGATAGTCTAGCATGGAGTAGCCAGTCTTGCATGGAGTAGTCAGTCTAGCGTGGAGTCGCCAGTCTAGCATAGAGTAGCCAGTCTAGCGTGGAGTAGACAGTTTAGCGTGGATTCGCCAGTCTAGAATGGAGTAGTCAGTCTAGCATTGAGTAGATAGTCTAGCATGGAGTAGCCAGTCTTGCATGGAGTAGTCAGTCTAGCGTGGAGTCGCCAGTCTAGCATAGAGTAGCCAGTCTAGCGTGGAGTAGACAGTCTAGCATGTAGTAGCCAGTCTAGCACTGGCTAGTCTAAAATGGAGTAGCCAGTCTAGCGTGGAGTCGTCAGGATAACATGGAGTAGCCAGTCTAGAATGGAGTAGCCAGTCTAGCATGGAGTAGCCAGTCTAACATGGAGTAGCCAGTCTAGCATGGAGTAGCTTGTCTAGCATGGAGTAGCCAGTCTAGCGTGCATGCGCCAGTCTAGCGTGGATGCACCAGTCTAGCATGGAGTAGCCAGTCTAGCGTGGAGTCGTCAGTCTAGCATGGAGTAGCCAGTCTAGCATGGAGTAGCTAGTCTAGCATGGAGTAGCCAATCTAGCATGGAGTAGGGCCAGTCCAGCATGGAGTAGCCAGTCTGGCAGGGAGTAGCCAGTCTGGCATGAAGTAGCCAGTCCAGCATGGAGTAGCCAGTGTAGCATGGAGTAGCCAGTCTAACATGGAGTAGCCAGTCTAGCATTGAGTAGCCAGACTAGCATGCCTTAGGCAGTCTAGCCTAGAGTAGCCAGTCTAGCTTGTACTAGCCAGTCAGTAGCATAGAGTAGTCAGTCTAGCATAGAGTACCCAGTCTAGCATGGAGTAGCCAGTCTAGCATGGATTAGCATGTCCAGCTTGGAGTAGCCAGTCCAACATGGAGAAACCAGTCTAGCATGGAGTAGCCAATCTAGCATGGAGTATAGCCAGTCCAGCATGGAGT
Organism: Prosapia bicincta; assembly: GCA_036971475.1. NCBI lineage: Eukaryota > Metazoa > Arthropoda > Insecta > Hemiptera > Cercopidae > Prosapia > Prosapia bicincta. The sequence continues at coordinate 878,940 of JBAIZL010000066.1, read as the reverse complement.
AGCCAGTCTTGCATGGAGTAGCTAGTCTGGCATGGAGTAGCCCGTGCAGCATGGAGTAGACAGTCTAGCATGGAGTAGGTAGTCTAGCATGGAGTAGCCAGTCTAACATGGGGTAGCCAGTCTGGCAAGTAGTAGCTAGTCCAGCATGGAGTTGTCAGTCTAGCGTGGAGTAGCCAGTCCAGCATGGAGTAGCCAGTCTAGCGTGGAGTAGATTGTCTAGCATAGAGTACCCAGTCTAGCTGGGTACTCCAGAACGGAGTAGCCAGTCTAGCATTGAGTAACCAGTCTAGCATGGAGTAGCCATTCTAATATGGAGTAGCTAGTGTTGCAATTAGTAGCTTGTCCAAAATGGAGTTGTCAGTCTAGCGTGGAGTAGCCTGTCTAGCATTGAGTAGCCAGACTAGCATGCCTTAGGCAGTCTAGCCTAGAGTAGCCAGTCTAGCTTGTACTAGCCAGTCTAGCATGGAGTAGCATGTCCAGCTTTTAGTAGCCAGTCCAACATGGAGTAGCCAGTCTAGCATGGAGTAGCCAGTCTAGCATGGAGTAGCCAGTCTGGCATGGATTAGTCAGTCTAGCATGGAGTAGCCAGTCTGACAAGGAGTAGTTTGTCCAGCATGGAGTTATCAGTCTAGCGTGGAGTAGTCAGTCTAGCGTAGAGTACCCAGTCTAGCATTGAGTAGCCAGTCTAGCATGGAGTAGCATGTCCAGCTTGGAGTAGCCAGTGCAACATGGAGAAGCCTGTCTAGCATGGAGTAGCCAGTCCAGCATGGAGTAGCCAGTCTGGCATGGAGTAGCTAGTCTGGCATGGAGTAGCCCGTGCAGCATGGAATAGCCAGTCTAGCATTGAGTACCCAGTCTAGCATGGAGTAGGTAGTCTGGCATTGAGTACCCAGTCCAGCATGGAGTAGCCAGTCCAGCATGGAGTAGCCAGTCTAGCATGAAGTAGCCAGTCTAGCATGGGGTAGCCAGTCTGGCATAAAGTAGGCAGTCTAGTTTGGAGTAGCCGGTCTAGCATGGAGTAGCCAGTCTAGCATGTAGTAGCCAGTCCAGCTAGGAGTAGCCAGTCTAGCATGGAGTAGCCAGTCTAGCATGGAGTAGCCAATCTTGCATGGAGTAGCCAGTCCAGCATGGAGTAGCCAGTCTAGCATGAAGCAGCCAGTCTAATATGGAGTGGTCAGTCTAGCATGGAGTAGCCAGTCCAGCATGGGTTAGCCAGTCTAGCATGGAGTAGCCACTCTATCATGGAGTAGCCAGTCTAGCATGGAGTAGCCAGTCTGGCAAGAAGTAGCTTGTCCAGCATGGAGTTGTCAGTCTAGCGTGGAGTAGCCTATCTAGCATTGAGTAGCCAGACTAGCATGCCTTAGGCAGTCTAGCCTAGAGTAGCCAGTCTAGCTTGTACTAGCCAGTCTAGCATGGAGTAGCATGTCCTGCTTGGAGTAGCCAGTCCAACATGGAGTAGCCAGTCTAGCATGGAGTAGCCAGTCTAGCATGGAGTAGCCAATCTAGCATGGAGTATAGCCAGTCCAGCATGGAGTAGCCAGTCTAGCATGGAGTAGCCAGTCTGATAAGGACTAGCTTGTCCAGCATGGAGTTATCAGTCTAGCGTGGAGTAGTCAGTCTAGCATAGAGTACCCAGTCTAGCATGGAGTAGCCAGTCTAGCATGGAGTAGCATGTCCAGCTTGGAGTAGCCAGTGCAACATGGAGAAGCCTGTCTGGCTGGAGTAGCCAGTCCAGCATGGAGTAGCCAGTCTGGCATGGAGTAGCTAGTCTGGCATGGTGTAGCCCGTGCAGCATGGAGTAGCCAGTCTAGCATTGAGCACCCAGTCTAGCATGGAGTAGGTAGTCTGGCATTGAGTACCAGTCCAGCATGGAGTAGCCAGTCCAGCATGGAGTAGCCAGTCTAGCATGAAGTAGCCAGTCTAGCATGGGGTATCCAGTCTGGCATAAAGTAGCCAGTCTAGTTTGGAGTAGCCGGTCTGACATAGAGTACCCAGTCTAGCATGGAGTAGCCAGTCTAGCATGTAGTAGCCAGTCTAGCATGGAGTAGCATATCCAGCATGAAGTAGCCAGTCCCACATGGAGTAGCCAGTCTAACATGGAGTAGCCAGTCTAGCATGGAGTAGCCAATATAGCATGGGGTAGCCAGTCTGGCATGGAGTAGCCAGTCTGACAAGGAGTAGTTTGTCCAGCATGGAGTTATCAGTCTAGCGTGGAGTAGTCAGTCTAGCGTAGAGTACCCAGTCTAGCATTGAGTAGCCAGTCTAGCATGGAGTAGCATGTCCAGCTTGGAGTAGCCAGTGCAACATGGAGAAGCCTGTCTAGCATGGAGTAGCCAGTCTAGCATGGAGCAGCCAGTCTAACATGGAGTAGTCAGTCTAGCATGGAGTAGCCAGTCCAGCATGGGTTAGCCAGTCTAGCATGGAGTAGCCAGTCTATCATGGAGTAGCCAGTCTAGCATGGAGTAGCCAGTCTGGCAAAGGAGTAGCTTGTCCAGCATGGAGTTGTCAGTCTAGCGTGGATTAGTCAGTCTAGCATAGAGTACCCAGTCTAGCATGGAGTATCCAGTCTAGCATGGAGTAGCATATCCAGCATGAAGTAGCCAGTCCCACATGGAGTAGCCAGTCTAACATGGAGTAGCCAGTCTAGCATGGAGTAGCCAATATAGCATGGGGTAGCCAGTCTGGCATGGAGTAGCCAGCCTAGCGTGGAGTAGCCGGTCTAGCATTGAGTACCCAGTTTTGCTTAGAGTACCCAGTTTAGCCTGGAGTAGCCAGTCTACCATGGACTAGCCAGTCCAGCATATAGTAGCCAGTCCAGCATGGAGTAGCCAGTCCAGTATTTAATAGCCAGTCCAGCATGGAGTAGCCAGTCTGGCATGGGGTAGCCAGTCTAGCATGGAGTAGCCAGTCTAACATGGAGTAGCCAGTCAAGCATAGAGTACCCAGGTTAGCTTAGAGTACCCAGTCTAGCACGGAGTAGCCATTCCAGCATGTAGTAGCCAGTCCAGCATGGAGTATGCAGTCTAGCATGGAGTAGCCAATATAGCATGGGGTAGCCAGTCTGGCATGGAGTAGCCAGTCTAGCGTGGAGTAGCCGGTCTAGCATAGAGTACCCAGTTTTGCTTAGAGTACCCAGTTTAGCATGGAGTAGCCAGTCCAGCATGGAGTTGTCAGTCTAGCGTGGAGTAGCCTATCTAGCATTGAGTAGCCAGACTAGCATGCCTTAGGCAGTCTAGCCTAGAGTACCCAGGTTAGCTTAGAGTAGCCAGTCTGGCATGGGGTAGACATTCTAGCATGGAGTAGCAAGTCCAGCATGGAGTAGCCAGTCCAACATGGAGTGGCCAATCTAGCATGGGGTAGCCAGTCTGGCATGGAGTAGCCAGTCTAGCATTGAGTAGCCAGTCCAGCATGTAGTAGCTAGTCCAGCATTGAGTAGCCAGTCTAGCATGGAGTAGCCAGTCTTGCATGGAGTAGCCAGTCCAGCAGGTAGTAACCAGTCTAGCATGGAGTAGCCAGTCTAACATGGAGTAGTCAGTTTAGCATGAAGTAGCCAGTCCAGCATCGATTAGAAAGTCTTGCATGGAGTAGCCAGTCCAACATAGAGTGGCCAATCTAGCATGGGGTAGCCAGTCTGGCATGGAGTAGCCAGTCTAGCATTGAGTAGCCAGTCCAGCATGTAGTAGCTAGCTCAGCATTGAGTTGCCAGTCTAGCATGGAGTAGCCAGTCTTGCATGGAGTAGCCAGTCCAGCATGGAGTAGCCAGTTTAGCATGAAGTAGCCAGTCTAGCTTGGAGTAGCCAGTCTGGCATGGAGTAGCCAGTCCAGCATGGAGTAGCCAGTCTAGCGTGGAGTAGCTAGTCTAGCATAGAGTACCCAGTCTAGCTGGGTACTTCAGCATGGAGTAGCCAGTCTAGCATTGAGTAACCAGTCTAGCATGGAGTAACCAGTCTATCATGGAGTAGCCAGTCTAGCATGGAGTAGCCAGTCTGGCAAGGAGTAGCTTGTCCAGCATGGAGTTGTCAGTCTAGCGTGGAGTAGCCTGTCTAGCATTGAGTAGCCAGACTAGCATACCTTAGGCAGTCTAGCCTAGAGTAGCCAGTCTAGCTTGTACTAGCCAGTCTAGCATGGAGTAGCATGTCTAGCATGGAGTAGCCAATCTAGCGTGGAGTATAGCCAGTCCAGCATGGAGTAGCCAGTCTATCATGGAGTAGCCAGTCTAGCATGGAGTAGCCAATCTAGCGTGGAGTATAGCCAGTCCAGCATGGAGTAGCCAGTCTGGCATGAATTAGCCAGTCTAGCATGGAGTAGCCAGTCTAGCATGGAGTAGCATGTCCAGCTTGGAGTAGCCAGTGCAACATGGAGAAGCCTGTCTAGCATGGAGTAGCCAGTCCAGCATGGAGTAGCCAGTCTGGCATGGATTAGCTAGTCTGGCATGGAGTATCCCGTGCAGCATGGAGTAGCCAGTCTAGCATTGAGTACCCAGTCTAGCATGGAGTAGGTAGTCTGGCATTGAGTACCCAGTCCAGCATGGAGTAGCCAGTCCAGCATGGAGTAGCCAGTCTAGCATGAAGTAGCCAGTCTAGCATGGGGTAGCCAGTCTGGCATAAAGTAGCCAGTCTAGTTTGGAGTAGCCGGTCTAGCATAGAGTACCCAGTCTAGCATGGAGTAGCCAGTCTAGCATGTAGTAGCCAGTCCAGCATGGAGTAGCCAGTCTAGCATGGAGTAGCCAGTCTAGCATGGAGTAGCCAGTCTTGCATGGAGTAGCCAGTCCAGCATGGAGTAGTCAGTCTAGCATGGAGCAGCCAGTCTAACATGGAGTAGTCAGTCTAGCATGAAGTAGCCAGTCCAGCATGGGTTAGCCAGTCTAGCATGGAGTAGCCAGTCTATCATGGAGTAGCCAGTCTAGCATGGAGTAGCCAGTCTGGCAAGGAGTAGCTTGTCCATCATGGAGTTGTCAATCTAGCGTGGATTAGTCAGTCTAGAATGGGGTAGCCAGTCTGGCATGGAGTAGCCAGTCTAGCATGGAGTAGCCAGTCTAACATGGAGTAGTCAGTCTAGCATGGAGTAGCCAGTCCAGCATGGATTAGCCAGTCTTGCATGGTGTAGCTAGTCTGGCATGGAGTAGCCAGTCCAGCATGGAGTAGCCAGTCTAGCATGAAGTAGCCAGTCTAGCTTGGAGTAGCCAGTCTGGCATGGAGTAGCCAGTCCAGCATGGAGTAGCCAGTCTAGCATGGAGTAGCCAGTCCAGCATGGATTAGCCAGTCTTGCATGGAGTAGCCAGTCTGGCATGGAGTAGCCAGTCCAGCATGGAGTAGCCAGTCTAGCATGAAGTAGCCAGTCTAGCTTGGAGTAGCCAGTCTGGCATGGAGTAGCCAGTCCAGCATGGAGTAGCCAGTCCAGCATGGAGTAGCCAGTCTAGCGTGGAGTAGCCAGTCTAGCATGAAGTAGCCAGTCTAGCATGAAGTAGCCAGTCTAGCATGGAGTAGCCAGTCTAGCGTGGAGTAGCCAGTCTAGCATGAAGTAGCCAGTCTAGCATGGAGTAGCCAGTCTAGCATGAAGTAGCCAGTCTAGCATGAAGTAGCCAGTCTAGCATGAAGTAGCCAGTCTAGCATGGAGTAGCCAGTCTAGCATGAAGTAGCCAGTCTAGCATGAAGTAGCCAGTCTAGCATGAAGTAGCCAGTCTAGCATGAAGTAGCCAGTCTAGCATGGAGTAGCCAGTCTAGCATGAAGTAGCCAGTCTAGCATGAAGTAGCCAGTCTAGCATGAAGTAGCCAGTCTAGCATGAAGTAGCCAGTCTAGCATGGAGTAGCCAGTCTAGCATGAAGTAGCCAGTCTAGCATGGAGTAGCCAGTCTAGCATGAAGTAGCCAGTCTAGCATGAAGTAGCCAGTCTAGCATGAAGTAGCCAGTCTAGCATGAAGTAGCCAGTCTAGCATGGAGTAGCCAGTCTAGCATGAAGTAGCCAGTCTAGCATGAAGTAGCCAGTCTAGCATGAAGTAGCCAGTCTAGCATGAAGTAGCCAGTCTAGCATGGAGTAGCCAGTCTAGCATGAAGTAGCCAGTCTAGCATGAAGTAGCCAGTCTAGCATGAAGTAGCCAGTCTAGCATGAAGTAGCCAGTCTAGCATGAAGTAGCCAGTCTAGCATGAAGTAGCCAGTCTAGCGTGGAGTAGCCAGTCTAGCATGAAGTAGCCAGTCTAGCATGAAGTAGCCAGTCTAGCATGAAGTAGCCAGTCCAGCATGGAGTAGCCAGTCTAGCGTGGAGTAGCCAGTCTAGCATGGAGTAGCCAGTCCAGCATGGAGTAGCCAGTCCAGCATGGAGTAGCCAGTCTAGCGTGGAGTAGCCAGTCTAGCATGAAGTAGCCAGTCTAGCATGGAGTAGCCAGTCTAGCATGAAGTAGCCAGTCTGGCATGGAGTAGCCAGTCCAGCATGGAGTAGCCAGTCCAGCATGGAGTAGCCAGTCTAGCGTGGAGTAGCCAGTCCAGCATGGAGTAGCCAGTCTAGCATGAAGTAGCCAGTCTAGCTTGGAGTAGCCAGTCTTGCATGGAGTAGCCAGTCTGGCATGGAGTAGCCAGTCCAGCATGGAGTAGCCAGTCTAGCGTGGAGTAGCTAGTCTAGCATAGAGTACCCAGTCTAGCTGGGTACTCCAGCATGGAGTAGCCAGTCTAGCATTGAGTAACCAGTCTAGCATGGAGTAGCCAGTCGGGCATGCAGTAGCCTGTCTTAGCATTGCTAGACAGTTTCTTCTAAATGTTTACATATAAATATATTATTTTCTTTGTTAAGAAATAATAAATATAAAAAAAATATATAACCGTAACAATTCATAAAAAATATTTCATAAATACCTCTGTTATTGAAGCGTCATGAGTTTTACAACTTGAGTCGTCTATGGGGCAACCAATACAAATGCAAAACGTATTTACCCACCCATATCTTCTGAGCGAGGTAAAAAATTATATTTAAAAACAAATATAATAGCAAAATAAGTAAAAATAAGGAAGTAAATAAAATAATTATAAATAAGACATACAATTAGTTTTACTCGTTATGCAATAGAAAGTAAAGGATTATATACAATTGCAAGTGAGCAGCAAGCCTTATAGATAGTCTTAAAGCCTTAGACTATAACTATAACCTACCTTCTCACAAATAGGTTATAGGGTATATTCTAATTAAATTAAGGAAGTGCAGTACTAGCAATTTATTAGTTTTTTAATTTCAAGCGGGTTAATGAAACCTTTGCTGGCTTATAAGAGTTTGGACTAACTTGCATAATTCTGAAGAGTGTTTGACTCTTTATTTAAGACCCAAATTTAAGTTTGGGTTTTACTTCAACATGTTGTAATACTAATTTACATTATAAAGTGTGAATTCATTTTACAATGTAGAAGGAACATAAAATCAGGAAAATATTTTAAAAATTTGTAAATTATAACAATTTTTTCTCTTTGGCTGATAAGAAAATGAGAGTTTAGCAGAAGTGTTTTTCTTACTTGCTCTACACGTGCTCCTGGGCGTTGCTCTTAGGTCTGTAATTCGCCGCACTTAAACCCACTTAGATCTTCCATTTACTGCACCATATTCCTCTCAACAATTATCTTTACATTAACTTCTTACTACTTCCCTCTGTACTTCAATAACCTTACTCAGACATTCTCTCAACACTTCTTAGTAATAATTATTATAATAAAAACTCCCTTAACACCTTCTTATTTACTTTATAAGAATTCCCTAAATTCCCTAAATCTAAATCAACCAATCCTTCTGCAACTTTGAACTTTACAAGCAAGCCCTCCTAACACAAGTCTGTACTCTCTCTCTCTCTCTCTCTCTCTCTCTCTTTCTCTCTCGCAGTTGATATCAGCCCTCTTTCCGTCGATGTACTTTTGTTTTGGACATCAGAAGTATCATCCCGCTTTACGCCAATCGGAGTTAATTTTTTGTATTTTTGAACGAGTGTAACGTTCTTCCAATGGTTTCTGCTCTTTGGGTTTGTCAGGTATTAGAGCGTTCTCGCATTAACGAGTTTCTTGGCATTACCCTAATTCCCTAGTATACTGAAACAGTCCAACTTCTGACCTTATGTTGCCAGTTTGTCATAAACTATGAATTTATAATGTTAGGCTGACATTACATTTGTTGTGCTCTCTTTGTCGACTGTTGCTTTAAAATTTCTAATCTAACATTACTTACTAATTTTACAATACTCACACACGCGCGCGGGCGTGCGTATGTGTTTACTATTTATGAGATATTTTATATTAACCTAACAAATTATAATACAAGTATATTTAAAGGTTATAATAAACTTCCATGATCGTATTGTTTTATTATATATATATATATATATATATATATATATATATATATATATATATATATATGTGTGTGTGTGTGTGTGTGTATAATATATATATATATATATATAATATAATTTTTTTATTGGTTTACATATTAATTCCTAAAGATTTAATTAATTTACTTTTTACGGATAAATGTTTTCTGCAGTATACAGTTGTTGGAGGAAACAAATTAACATTCGGTAATACTAAAACCCCTTCGACAACTGTATGATTACCATTTATATATCTAAAGTATAAATACAATATTTTATACTCACAACCCGTTGATTAACATGTAGCTTGCCAGGACAGATAATATAAGCAAGTACGCGTAAGGAAACTAGTATTGACGAGGCAGTGGCTCGTGAACACATAAAGTATGCAGAAAGGCTGTGGTTGCGTCAACCCACTGCCCACTGCATCAGTTGATCAGTTCTGTTCCCAGATAAGTAGGATTACGTAGTTTATTAGTTCATTAGTTGATCACATCTAGCGTTATTAGGTCATGGGTCTGGCATGGCTCCAAAGGGTAAAGTAGTAATTCAATTTACTAATTGCCGACAAATTTACTATTTCAAGTAGGAAAAGTCATATGGTTAAGCTATCGATATGAAGACGCAGTCAATTGCACTTGCTAATATATTAATATTATTGTTTTCAAAAACGAAATAAATTTGTGTTTAAATTAAATAATATTTTACGCATGTAAGAGGCAGAAAGATATGTTTTTATCCAACTTTCTTTAATTTTAGAATTTTGAAGACTACGTTTTCAAAACATATAGATTGACATACTAGTAAATAAAAATATTATTTGTTGTTATTTATTGTGGTTTGGTTTTGCTCTGAATTTGAAAATAACCTAATTAAAATAAATGATTAAGCAACGTGATGAGCTTAAATAAGTAAGATAACTTGACATATTCAGCGAATTTCCCGCAAAGTGCTAGAATGGAGAGGACTAAAAAGTAACAATTGTATTTATATATCGTACGAGACTTAGAAACTTATAATCCAAAAGTCTGTTGTTCTTGCAGTTGAGGTTAAGGATGGAACTGAAGAATATGAAGATCAATGTTAAACGAAGATTTTAAATATAGTTTAATTTTACAAATAAAAGTAAATATAATTTTTGTTTAATTTACGAATACACATTTGGCAGGTATTACCTTGCCGAATATCCGATCAATAGAAAAATGTAGTAAGTCTAGAGATATTTTACATAGTATTAATTTAGATAACACTATTAAAAATTATAGTGTTTATACAATGGTGTAGTATTGTAGTGTTATACAATCGTTTATATATGACTACAATTGGAGTATATAACCTCTGACGGAGAACTTGGAACTTAGAATGTAGTAACCATGGACATTAGCCATTGTCCGGGATATATTTCCAGCAGTGTTCAGTAGTAGTAATGCTATAAAGGTAGTTAGCTTATGTTTGTTTATTTCAAGACAAACTTTAAGTGTTTTGTCATCCCAAAAATGTACCAGAACAGTTACCCAGCATGGAAGAACTGAAGTGGCTTTTCCAGATGACTAAGCTGTAAAGTACTTCGTCACCGACATGCAGTGACGTGTCGCGAACCTTCTCCAGAGTAATATTAATAAATTGCTCCATTAATGATGTAATCTGTGACAGATAGTAGGTTTAGCTATAAAATACAGATTCTGCCTGTGTATCTGTCTTAACATCTGTCAACTTCAACTCTGTGCTTTTAGATTACCACCCATGCAGAATTCTCTAAATACAACGTCAATTGTGATTCAATTTTGAGTCCTTTTAATACTTTTAGGTTTGTTTAAGTTATCATTTGTTTTCATCCAGTTTCATTATGTGTGAAGAATAACTTGATCAAAATAGCATCAGTTACAATATTTCACAGAATTAAAATTAATTTTTTGGATACAACACTGCCAGGTACTTGGAATTCTGTCTCCGATATTTCTGGAATAATAGTGGGTTTGGAGTTACGACTTCTGGCTTTACGTCTCTAGAAGTCTTGGAATTAATGTGATGTAGAATATATGCTATACCAGCCTTCCGACCTAACTTCACTAACCAAACAGATGCCATATCGTAAACGAGAAAAGAGTTTTGAGTAAGAAAGCGTAGACCTCTTCAAGTTGGCAGGGAGGGAGGACACCAGAAAGCGCTGTTTTGCTGTCGTTGTCCCGTCACATCTCTCGCAGAATGGAAAGGCTGAAGAAATAAACGAATAAATGCTCGGATTAAGAAACGTGGAAAATTATTGATCAAGGTTGTCATGGCAACTTGCTGCCTCTGATTGACTCAAGTAAAACCTTAGCACCCATTCAACCTTGACTGACAAAATACCATTCTAATTTTAATTCTATTATTCTAGATTGAACATATATATGTCTCATGTGGGCAAAGTAGCTTTTTAGAATTAGACATTTCTTATTTCGAATGCATAGAAAAATGTCTATAATTACTACTGCACCTTATCGAATGATAACACAATTTTGAGAAACTGAAATTTCTCAAGAATGCTAAATAAGTATAATAATATTTACTTTATGGACTAAAATATTTTTACGTTCAAATTTGAAAAATAAATTGGTAATGTTTGAACGATTTAGAAGTTTATTTTTTAAAGTTATTAAATATTTTTCGTGTTTAATATCTTTTGTTTGTTGTCAAATAGTGAAACAAAGTTAACAATTTTATACTTAATTAATTGACGATCTTCCGGAGAATTTCTCTTACTGCTGAGGAAAAGGATTCACTGATTTCAATATAAATAAAATGAATTCTTTACAGAGTCGTTGGCGGTTACACGATTTAGGAGGCAACGTCCCCATTCGTGCTGAGCCTTAAATCTCAATAAAACTCGCGTTTCCAAACCAACTCTGCTAAACGTGTTACAAAAGCGGCCTGGGCCTTCTAAATCACAATAATATACACATTTCCGAACTGAAGGCTAACTGCGTTACTTGCTGCACATTACTATGCTGTCCGTCACGTGACCCAACCCGTAACGTTAATCTCCTGGAGGGTTGACAATCCTTAAACTTGTCCGAAAAAAGTAAAGCGATCAAATGGAAATGAGAAGGACTGGGTAAATAAACGGAGGCTAACCCTGCAATACTGCGAGGGATTTTTATGTTTCCACTGTCCTGGAAGGGTCAATTATCAGTAAAACCGTTTGTATTTAATCCTCTTTATTTCTGAGTCACGTGACAGGCTGGAGATAGAAAGAAAGGAAATATTTAACACAATTGATTCCCTGTGCATGATTCATTACTAAGAAAGACGAAAAAATCTATAAATAACAAAAACCTGTGTTTCTTTAAATGGAAGGAAAACAAACAAAAATTAAATTAAAATAAATTAAGTTCATAGTTGGCTTCCGTTTGAAAATTCATGAAAATAAATCATAACTAATATAATATTTTAAAAAATCACATTCTTTTTCATTTATATTTTACACGTTTGTATCTACTTAGGGATTTTATTTTATGTGCTGTAAGTAAATAAATTCGAAGATATTTCCTGGACACAAACATTTGCAAAGCAAAGTCAGACTGATTCCTACTAGAGGTATATGCGACCAAATGTCTGGGTCCTGATGTGTACACACAGGTCTATACACATTAAGCACTGGGGACGTTTCTCCAGCAGTATAGCCTATTACTTTCTATGTGTCTTATGATTACTAAGCAGATAAGGTTCTACAATAAAAATACCGTCATCTGACATTCTATTAGGCCTAGCGAGTTTCCTTGCTTTTAGTCCACATCGCCTGAGCCACTCACCGATATAGCCTTGCCAAGTCCTTGCCTAGCTACTTGCATCCAGTACTCAATGCCCTCATTCCTTCTCAACCTCTCTTCCGCGCAACACATTCGACGCTTCATCATTCTCTTAGTGCGCGCCCACACACACACACACTTGCACTCATACACACATACGTGAGAGAGAGAGAGAGAGAGAGAGAGGGAGGGAGGGTGAGATAGAGAGAGAGAGAGTGACAGAGTCAGAGACTGACTAACAAGCTCACTGACTGACAGACAGACAGGCAGACACAGTTCATCATACTTTAGATAAACACATGAATATGCAGTACTAACTTTTTTTATACGTATATCCAATGAGAAGGCATTTTACACACAAGTTAATAAATAAATATGTAGTAGAGAGTTGAAAGTGCACATTCCCAAAAGCTGAAAGGTTAGGATTAAATACTGACATTTATTTGTAAGACTACCTGGCTGGCTGTTTCTTTAATGTATGTGACGTTATTACCAATCTGAATAAAATCATTAGGTTAAATGGGAAATGAGTAATTTAAACTGGTGGAACGGCCAAGTACGAGTAAAGCACTGATACCTATTGCTAGCCTTGACTCAGTTCGGCAAAATATTGACACCTATAAGCTATCGTCAATTACCCACTGCTTGTTATTTAGATATGAAATGCCTCATTAATTACTAATGTTATTACACTATTATTGCCTACCTGAGGCTACGATTGAATGGGCTAAGTAAGTAGTATAGTCAGTTTAGTTATACATCGCGCACCACAAGGTTATCCAGGGAACCATGCGAGCTAGTCATTCTACTAACGCATTACTGTACGCCCAGTAAGAGAGGAAATTAAAATTTCCTCGTACGCCCGGTACGATTTTATTAAAATTACTAGCTGACTCGTTCCGCCTAACAGTCCAATGAATGTCTAACTTTAAAGTTTAACTTTAGCTAAACTTAATCTAGTATTTATGACGTCATAGCTGGCCCTAGGCATGATGTCCTGTCTTAAAAATTAAAATATTTTGTTGGGCCTAGACGTAAAAATAATAACCTAATTCGTATTTTTTTCTAAGCAAAACAATTAGGCTTAGTTATATGTCTATTACATTCAAATAATACGTTAACACATAAAAAATAGAACCCATATTTAATATTTAAAATAATGTTGTAAGATTTATTTTATAAATTATTACATTTACAACTTGAATGAATTGAAGAAGTTTCCAATTCAGTAGCATTTTACTTAATATTTTACAGTAAATGAAGTAATGTAACTCATGCGTTAAAACAGCTGTTATGCAAACAAACCTATAAAGTCTACATGTAGGTCTATTAATGGTTGTACAGCACTAACACTCTCTTGTGTCTGACGATGCGTTCTCGTGTATTACTAAGTACTAACTCGCCCGCAGTATCACATATACATCACTAACACTCTCTTGTGTCTGACGATGCGTTCTCGTGTATTACTAAGTACTGACTCGCCCGCAGTATCACATATACACCACTAACACTCTCTTGTGTCTGACGATGCGTTCTAGTGTATTACTATTCTCTCACCTGCAGTATCACATATACACCACTAACAGTCTCTTGTGTCTGACGATGCGTTCTCGTGTATTACTATTCTCTCACCTGCAGTATCACATATACACCACTAACAGTCTCTTGTGTCTGACGATGCGTTCTCGTGTATTACTAAGTACTGACTCGCCCGCAGTATCACATATACATCACTAACAGTCTCTTGTGTCTGACGATGCGTTCTCGTGTATTACTATTCTCTCACCTGCAGTATCACATATACATCATTAACACTCTCTTGTGTCTGACGATGCGTTCTCGTGTATTACTAAGTACTGACTCGCCCGCAGTATCACATATACACCATTAACACTCTCTTGTGTCTGACGATGCGTTCTCGTGTATTACTAAGTACTGACTCGCCCGCAGTATCACATATACACCACTAACAGTCTCTTGTGTCTGACGATGCGTTCTAGTGTATTACTATTCTCTCACCTGCAGTATCACATATACACCACTAACAGTCTCTTGTGTCTGACGATGCGTTCTCGTGTATTACTAAGTACTGACTCGCCCGCAGTATCACATATACATCACTAACAGTCTCTTGTGTCTGACGATGCGTTCTCGTGTATTACTATTCTCTCACCTGCAGTATCACATATACACCACTAACAGTCTCTTGTGTCTGACGATGCGTTCTAGTGTATTACTATTCTCTCACCTGCAGTATCACATATACACCACTAACAGTCTCTTGTGTCTGACGATGCGTTCTAGTGTATTACTATTCTCTCACCTGCAGTATCACATATACACCACTAACAGTCTCTTGTGTCTGACGATGCGTTCTAGTGTATTACTATTCTCTCGCCCGCAGTATCACATATACACCACTAACAGTCTCTTGTGTCTGACGATGCGTTCTAGTGTATTACTATTCTCTCACCTGCAGTATCACATATACACCACTAACAGTCTCTTGTGTCTGACGATGCGTTCTAGTGTATTACTATTCTCTCACCTGCAGTATCACATATACACCACTAACAGTCTCTTGTGTCTGACGATGCGTTCTAGTGTATTACTATTCTCTCACCTGCAGTATCACATATACACCACTAACAGTCTCTTGTGTCTGACGATGCGTTCTCGTGAATTACTATTCTCTCACCTGCAGTATCACATATACACCACTAACAGTCTCTTGTGTCTGACGATGCGTTCTAGTGTATTACTATTCTCTCACCTGCAGTATCACATATACACCACTAACAGTCTCTTGTGTCTGACGATGCGTTCTCGTGTATTACTAAGTACTGACTCGCCCGCAGTATCACATATACATCACTAACAGTCTCTTGTGTCTGACGATGCGTTCTCGTGTATTACTATTCTCTCACCTGCAGTATCACATATACATCATTAACACTCTCTTGTGTCTGACGATGCGTTCTCGTGTATTACTAAGTACTGACTCGCCCGCAGTATCACATATACACCATTAACACTCTCTTGTGTCTGACGATGCGTTCTCGTGTATTACTAAGTACTGACTCGCCCGCAGTATCACATATACACCACTAACAGTCTCTTGTGTCTGACGATGCGTTCTCGTGTATTACTATTCTCTCACCTGCAGTATCACATATACACCACTAACAGTCTCTTGTGTCTGACGATGCGTTCTAGTGTATTACTATTCTCTCACCTGCAGTATCACATATACACCACTAACAGTCTCTTGTGTCTGACGATGCGTTCTCGTGTATTACTATTCTCTCACCTGCAGTATCACATATACACCACTAACAGTCTCTTGTGTCTGACGATGCGTTCTAGTGTATTACTATTCTCTCACCTGCAGTATCACATATACACCACTAACAGTCTCTTGTGTCTGACGATGCGTTCTCGTGTATTACTATTCTCTCACCTGCAGTATCACATATACACCACTAACAGTCTCTTGTGTCTGACGATGCGTTCTAGTGTATTACTATTCCCTCACCTGCAGTATCACATATACACCACTAACAGTCTCTTGTGTCTGACGATGCGTTCTCGTGTATTACTAAGTACTGACTCGCCCGCAGTATCACATATACATCACTAACAGTCTCTTGTGTCTGACGATGCGTTCTCGTGTATTACTATTCTCTCACCTGCAGTATCACATATACATCATTAACACTCTCTTGTGTCTGACGATGCGTTCTCGTGTATTACTAAGTACTGACTCGCCCGCAGTATCACATATACACCATTAACACTCTCTTGTGTCTGACGATGCGTTCTCGTGTATTACTAAGTACTGACTCGCCCGCAGTATCACATATACACCACTAACAGTCTCTTGTGTCTGACGATGCGTTCTCGTGTATTACTATTCTCTCACCTGCAGTATCACATATACACCACTAACAGTCTCTTGTGTCTGACGATGCGTTCTAGTGTATTACTATTCTCTCACCTGCAGTATCACATATACACCACTAACAGTCTCTTGTGTCTGACGATGCGTTCTAGTGTATTACTATTCTCTCACCTGCAGTATCACATATACACCACTAACAGTCTCTTGTGTCTGACGATGCGTTCTAGTGTATTACTATTCTCTCACCTGCAGTATCACATATACACCACTAACAGTCTCTTGTGTCTGACGATGCGTTCTCGTGTATTACTAAGTACTGACTGGCCCGCAGTATCACATATACATCACTAACAGTCTCTTGTGTCTGACGATGCGTTCTCGTGTATTACTATTCTCTCACCTGCAGTATCACATATACATCACTAACACTCTCTTGTGTCTGACGATGCGTTCTCGTGTATTACTAAGTACTGACTCGCCCGCAGTATCACATATACATCATTAACACTCTCTTGTGTCTGACGATGCGTTCTCGTGTATTACTAAGTACTGACTCGCCCGCAGTGTCACATATACACCACTAACAGTCTCTTGTGTCTGAAGATGCGTTCTCGTGTATTACTAAGTACTGACTCGCCCGCAGTATCACATATACACCACTAACAGTCTCTTGTGTCTGACGATGCGTTCTCGTGTATTACTATTCTCTCACCTGCAGTATCACATATACATCATTAACACTCTCTTGTGTCTGACGATGCGTTCTCGTGTATTACTATTCTCTCACCTGCAGTATCACATATACACCACTAACAGTCTCTTGTGTCTGACGATGCGTTCTCGTGTATTACTATTCTCTCACCTGCAGTATCACATATACACCACTAACAGTCTCTTGTGTCTGACGATGCGTTCTCGTGTATTACTATTCTCTCACCTGCAGTATCACATATACATCATTAACACTCTCTTGTGTCTGACGATGCGTTCTCGTGTATTACTATTCTCTCACCTGCAGTATCACATATACACCACTAACAGTCTCTTGTGTCTGACGATGCGTTCTCGTGTATTACTATTCTCTCACCTGCAGTATCACATATACATCATTAACACTCTCTTGTGTCTGACGATGCGTTCTCGTGTATTACTAAGTACTGACTCGCCCGCAGTATCACATATACATCACTAACAGTCTCTTGTGTCTGACGATGCGTTCTCGTGTATTACTATTCTCTCACCTGCAGTATCACATATACATCATTAACACTCTCTTGTGTCTGACGATGCGTTCTCGTGTATTACTAAGTACTGACTCGCCCGCAGTATCACATATACATCACTAACAGTCTCTTGTGTCTGACGATGCGTTCTCGTGTATTACTATTCTCTCACCTGCAGTATCACATATACATCATTAACACTCTCTTGTGTCTGACGATGCGTTCTCGTGTATTACTAAGTACTGACTCGCCCGCAGTATCACATATACATCACTAACAGTCTCTTGTGTCTGACGATGCGTTCTCGTGTATTACTATTCTCTCACCTGCAGTATCACATATACATCATTAACACTCTCTTGTGTCTGACGATGCGTTCTCGTGTATTACTAAGTACTGACTCGCCCGCAGTATCACATATACATCACTAACAGTCTCTTGTGTCTGACGATGCGTTCTCGTGTATTACTATTCTCTCACCTGCAGTATCACATATACACCACTAACAGTCTCTTGTGTCTGACGATGCGTTCTCGTGTATTACTAAGTACTGACTCGCCCGCAGTATCACATATACATCACTAACAGTCTCTTGTGTCTGACGATGCGTTCTCGTGTATTACTAAGTACTGACTCGCCCGCAGTATCACATATACATCACTAACAGTCTCTTGTGTCTGACGATGCGTTCTCGTGTATTACTATTCTCTCACCTGCAGTATCACATATACACCACTAACAGTCTCTTGTGTCTGACGATGCGTTCTCGTGTATTACTATTCTCTCACCTGCAGTATCACATATACATCACTAACAGTCTCTTGTGTCTGACGATGCGTTCTCGTGTATTACTATTCTCTCACCTGCAGTATCACATATACACCACTAACAGTCTCTTGTGTCTGACGATGCGTTCTCGTGTATTACTAAGTACTGACTCGTCCGCAGTATCACATATACACCACTAACAGTCTCTTGTGTCTGACGATGCGTTCTCGTGTATTACTATTCTCTCTTCTGCAGTATCACATATACATCATTAACACTCTCTTGTGTCTGACGATGCGTTCTCGTGTATTACTAAGTACTGACTCGCCCGCAGTATCACATATACATCACTAACAGTCTCTTGTGTCTGAAGATGCGTTCTCGTGTATTACTAAGTACTGACTCGTCCGCAGTATCACATATACATCACTAACAGTCTCTTGTGTCTGACGATGCGTTCTCGTGTATTACTATTCTCTCACCTGCAGTATCACATATACATCACTAACAGTCTCTTGTGTCTGACGATGCGTTCTCGTGTATTACTATTCTCTCACCTGCAGTATCACATATACATCACTAACAGTCTCTTGTGTCTGACGATGCGTTCTCGTGTATTACTAAGTACTGACTCGCCCGCAGTATCACATATACACCACTAACAGTCTCTTGTGTCTGACGATGCGTTCTCGTGTATTACTAAGTACTGACTCGCCCGCAGTATCACATATACATCACTAACAGTCTCTTGTGTCTGACGATGCGTTCTCGTGTATTACTATTCTCTCTTCTGCAGTATCACATATACATCATTAACACTCTCTTGTGTCTGACGATGCGTTCTCGTGTATTACTAAGTACTGACTCGCCCGCAGTATCACATATACACCATTAACAGTCTCTTGTGTCTGACGATGCGTTTTCGTGTATTACTAAGTACTGACTCGTCCGCAGTATCACATATACACCACTAACAGTCTCTTGTGTCTGACGATGCGTTCTCGTGTATTACTATTCTCTCACCTGCAGTATCACATATACACCACTAACAGTCTCTTGTGTCTGACGATGCGTTCTCGTGTATTACTAAGTACTGACTCGTCCGCAGTATCACATATACACCACTAACAGTCTCTTGTGTCTGAAGATGCGTTCTCGTGTATTACTATTCTCTCACCTGCAGTATCACATATACACCACTAACAGTCTCTTGTGTCTGACGATGCGTTCTCGTGTATTACTATTCTCTCACCTGCAGTATCACATATACACCACTAACACTCTCTTGTGTCTGACGATGCGTTCTCGTGTATTACTAAGTACTGACTCGCCCGCAGTATCACATATACACCACTAACAGTCTCTTGTGTCTGACGATGCGTTCTCGTGTATTACTATTCTCTCACCTGCAGTATCACATATACACCACTAACAGTCTCTTGTGTCTGACGATGCGTTCTCGTGTATTACTAAGTACTGACTCGTCCGCAGTATCACATATACACCACTAACAGTCTCTTGTGTCTGAAGATGCGTTCTCGTGTATTACTATTCTCTCACCTGCAGTGTCACATATACCTTCCCTTTTACAGCACTGTTTCTCTATTTTGTTGACATGAATACCACTAATTAATTACCCTACAAATATTTCGTAAAGTTTGAATTATTTGATCTTTAGAAGTTGTAGGCTATACCTCTTCTCCATCTGAGATACGCCTTACTAACTAGTTGAATAAAGTTCACATTCTGCGTCCTTTTGGCTGGCACGCACTAAATTTAACTTGTCCATACACTAATGCATAATTACATTGGTTATATCTCTGGAAATGTTACTGTACAGTATTGAGACAGGACACTCCGCCACTATAACATAGAGCATGCATGACTTGTTTAGGGAATCAAGACACCGCTCTCTTAATGAATCTATTCTAAAAGCTGATAATACACGTGCTAAATACTATCGAGCTAAACTGTCAACGTTATTTGTGCTATTTGAAACTGATATCTTGAATCATGATTCATTAGGCTTAGAAGCATAGTGTTGTAGAAACACTATAGAAGCATGTTGTTACAAGAGGTGAAGTTGATCGCCTGCACGTAGTGCCCCCTGCTCTCGACTGAACGATCAACAGTCTGCGCTATACTCGAGCAGACCACAAGAGCAATAAAGATAAAGATAAACAAAATTTTTACAAACGGCCCTCTTCAGGGCCCTGACGACGGCCTGAAGCTAACCTTTTGGAATGCCGGAGGCCTAAACCAATCCAAATTATTAGAACTAAAACATATTATTTTAACTTTTGACGCGGACATCTTTATAATTGTCGAAGCTGGTGCATGTTCTGACAACACTGTGTTTTGCCAAGTCCCAGGATACTCCCTTGTAACTCTGAAAAGAGCACGTCCTGTTGCATCGGGAATTCTTGCCGGTGTGAAAAATACAGTCATTGCTGAACATCAAATTATACATGAAATGACCAACGACGATAAGTCAGAGATAATACTTTTTAAGTTTTGGAAGCAGACAAAAATGTACAAAGTCTATGGACTTTACAATCCACCACTAAACAGACCAAGTCTTGAAAACAGCATTCTGGGTATTTGTGCAAACACAATCATCACGGGAGATTTCAACGCACCATCATTAAGATGGGGTTATGATAGAACAACCGCAGTAGGAAGATCTATAGAGGACTTCGTTGACGAAAACCACCTCCACGTCCAACACAGCGACCCAACGTTTCTGTCCTACATCGGCTCACTGACCAGACCAGATCTTACGCTGCTCCACCCTGATCTGATGACACGTACCAGCATAGAACTGAAAGACCCAGCTAGTGGCTGCGGACACCGTGTAATTAACATCACTGTCGCACAGACCCGACGACCTGCAGCACCTAAGAGAAAACCAAGGTGGAATTTCAAGAAAGCCAACTGGATAAAGTTTAAATTGCTCTCCGATGACCTAATAACAGGGGATCTCATTACAGATTGCCCTGACAAATCCACAAAGGCCGTAGCATCCACTATACTTAAATGCGCCCAATCAACTGTACCTCGAGGACAAGTGAAAAAGCACAGACCTTTCTGGTCAGCGAAACTCTCCATCCTGAAAAAGAAACGAAATGACACCAGGAAAGCTGCTGAAGTTGAAAAGACAAGAGATAGTTGTGTAGAAGTGCGACGAGCGCAAGCGGCCCTCCAACCGGAAATTAAACAAAGCAAGCGACAAGCATACAGAACCTTTGTCAGCCGGTTGGACTATAAAAAAGATGGAATAAAAGGACATCGTTTCCTGTCAAGTCTAAACAATCAACAAGTAACTGCGTCTGCAGAACCTATAGTATACCACGGCAAACACATCCATGACCCCAAAAAGGTATCAAACGCTTTCTGTCAACACTACGCCAACGTTGGAAAATTAAAGATTCCTAAGCTCCAGAAAAATGAATTCCTAAAGTATCGACACACTACATGTCTATCAGAGGAGCAAAATCAGGTCATGAACGGAAACTTCTCCCTTGCAGAACTAAAGGTAGCTTTATATACTTATATAAGCCAGGAAAATCAGCTGGACCAGACTCCATATTCCCAGAGTTCCTGTTACATCTTGGGAAAACTCTATTGAAGCTTATGAACCTAACTCTGAAAAAATTCATCCCTGACCTGTGGCGCAAAGCGGAAATCATTCCTATTCTTAAAAAAGGAAAGGTTCCATGCGAAATAAAAAGCTACAGACCCATTTCCCTCACGAGCTGCTGCTGCAAGCTAGCCGAGCGAATGATTGTCAATCGTCTGAGTCCCTTTCTAGAGAGGACCGGTGCCCTGTCAGATGAGCAAGCTGCCTTTAGGAAACACCGTGGCACTATGGACCAAGTTGTGAAGCTCGTTCAAGCAGTGAAGGATGGCTTTCATAGAAAAATGTCGACTGTGGCAGTCTTTGTAGACTTCAAGGAAGCCTATGACAGATTATGGAGGAAGCTTCTGTTGCACAATCTCCAAAAATTAGGAATAACTGGAAAACTCTTAGGATGGGTGAAGTCCTTTCTGGCACAGAGGCATGTTCGAGTCCATTTCCGAGACACAATTTCGTCATTCAAACAGCAACGCAACGGCCTACCGCAGGGAGCAGTACTCAGCTGTATCCTTTTCAATATTATGATAAACGACCTCTTAAAAATAGTAAAAGAAGTACAAACAGGACTGGAACCCTTGGAAGTCAGAAGAGACAAATGTCTCCTAAAACTCTGGGAAAAAAATAAAAGAACAAATAAAACGTTTTGGGAAACATATAAAGCTGCCACTTCCCGCCTCAGAACTCAGATTACTCCAGTAATCAAAGCTCTACAGCTGGAACAAAAATATAACCTTTTCCTTCATGCAGAAGCTGCCCCATTAAATCAACACCTATTGACATACCACCTATACCATTTGACAACCTACCTCCAGTTTTTCTAAACCTTGTTGACCAGGTGAAACCAAAGTCACAGGCTATGGATATTGAACTCAGGAAAGCAACATTAATGACCATCAAAGAATGATTCCCTGAAAGTGACTGGCTTCATATTTACACAGATGGATCTTCAAACCCTTCAAGTGGAGAAACTGGAGCAGGATATTTTTCAAAATTATTTCAGGGCTCGGTAGCTGTGGGCCTCTGTTGCAGCAATTTTGATGGTGAGGTTGTGGCCATAGGAGAAGCAGCACCATGCGTCATGCGACTTTCGCCGCGGCAGGTTGTATCCCTGATTGATTCACAATCAGTGATTTTGGCAGTTTCCTCTAACACACCAACTGACTGCACCTTGACAGTGTCGTGCAGAGAAAAAATGCAACTATGCCAAGATTCAGGCTTCAGAATTGCGCTCCAGTGGATTCCCAGCCACGTTGGCACAACAGGGAACGAAAAAGCTGACAACCTCGCCAAGAGTGGGTGCCGTCTACCACAGCCACAAATCAAAATATCACTGGGCTCTGCTTACACCAGGATCCACGCAGCAGCTAAGACGTACTTGAAAACATCACAAGAAAACCTGGCTGTTGGAAAGAGATGGCAAGAACTTTGCACCAACCCCATTCCAAAAAACCTGCCTTGACCTATCAGTGTTGCGCTGTTCCGTCTAACCACGGGACACGACTACCTTCAGGCGCACCTTCATCGCATTGGGCTGGCGGACACGGATCGGTGCCCCTTGTGTCAAACAGGAAAGATGGATGGAGACCACCTTCCTGCCTGCCCACAGCTCGAAGCATACAATAGCGACCCAAAAACCAGACTCTCCAAGCTCTACTGGTCTGCACGATGCCAAATGGTCGAGTTACCAAGGGCAGGCGTTGGATAAAGTAAAGTAAGTATGTTGTTACAAGGACCTGCTTGGACTCTACGATGCCTCCGAACTTCTGGCTAAGCTGTAGACGTTTTAATTCGTTTGTCACGTGTTTATGACATTTTCTGAATACGACGTAAATTTTATTCTTTAAGAATATTTCTAGCTTAATTTTAGTAGTTTTTAAAAAAATGTTAATAAGTCAATAAATTGTGCTCGTGCAGCCTTGGGATTGATAAATATTTTGAGTTTCGTCCGTCGGTATATTAAATATTGTTACAAATATAACAGCTCTTATATACAGTAGCTTAAGCCCCCTCTCTCCTAGGGCAAATCTAAAATTTAAAAACTGCACAATTCATAAATTAAATCTTTCTAATAATTTTTTATTGTGCCTTTTTAACTATATTTTATTACAAAAGTAGCTCTTGTATATCTAGTTTTTCTATTTTAAACATCTCAAATTGTTGCCTAACGGGACAAGTTTTGGTTTCCTGCCAGAGGATAACGATTGTTTTCGAAGTAATACATTTAATATGCATAAGTATTATTTGAAATAAATAAATCTTATTAATACCCCTATCTGTTCAAGGTTAGGCCAAATCCCTTCAGTAAAATGATTAAGCGCAGAGTCTATTTATAATAGTTTATAGTTTTACGTCGGTCGACCTAAAATACGTGAGGAAGTAGTGCGGACGCAATGTTGGGTGCGCAGGTTGACCGGGTGCGCGGTTTTGGCGACATTTATCGAACGTATTGCCAGAGCGTCGCCTCGCCAGATGGCCGTCTCGACGCCGCTAAGACGCCTTCCCCCTCCCCACCTCCAGCTCACTTTCAGCTTGAAGACATCTTGCTCAACAACAGCCACATGCTGCCTCCCCTCCTCTCTAATGTATTGTGGTTCTAGCTAAATAACTTGATAAAAGCGTAACGTAATTATTCGACACTCTATTGGCTCGTTAGGAAAGAGAGAAAATTAAATCCACCGCTAATTTTCTCTGAAAGATAAAGGCTGCAAATATATTAATCAAGGTGATTAATAACGATTTGGAAACTCTCTCTCTCTCTCTCTCTCTCTCTCTCTCTCTCTCTGTGCATATTGTTTTCCTGATCTCACGTACAGTAAATATTTATTTAAGGTACGATTCCATTCTGACAAGTCGCAGGCACATGTGGCCGGTACAAATCGCGCGTAGATTTTCATACTGTTTCCATTTCCACAGGCACATGTGCCCGGGCACAAGTCTCGTGTCCTACGACCCAACAGTAGTTGTTATTTTGCAGTGAAGAATTGATGACATGTTGAGTTTTAAGTGAGTCTTTTTACGTTTAGTGTTTCTTACATATGTGTAAATGGATGACAGCAGCTTCTGATTTTTTTATTATGGCTGATGCATACAATGAGCTGAGGAAAAAAGACGAAAACGACCTAGGTAATGGATTAGAAGTTTTTTAGCAAAAAGTTAATCAGAAGGAGCCTTCAACTCACTAATGAGAGATTTGCGCATGCAAACTGGATACGAAAATTTCTTGCGAATGACTTCAAGTGATTTTGAATTGTTGTTAAACCTGATAGCACCAGAGATTTTAAAAATTAGTAACTGCTGACAACCAATCCCCCCTGGGGAAATGTTAGCTACCACTCTCCGTTTTTTAGCGACAGGTGATAGTTATAGCTCGTTGATGTACCTCCACAGAATCTCAAAATTCGCCATACCTCAAGTATGCAAAGCCATTGTTCTGGCCATGAACAAGGAAATATTATTTACGGAACTTGGAGAAATGAAGGGGTGGAGCTTCCTGGGCTTAAATGGTGCAAACAAAAAGGTGAAAATACTGGTGTGTTTGTACGTCAAGAGCTGGCTCACGTTTTCCATAGTCAACCTCTACCTTTGCAAAATTTACCTATTGTTTGAATTTTTGTGACAGCTACTCGTCACGTTCCACAAAACAGACTCCTCCTCATAAAGATCAATCAGTTTATCCACTTTACACTTCGACCACTCCATCTCGTCAAAACAAAATTTTCAGAGACGAACACTGAATGCGACTGCACAATACAGTTTGAGGTTATGTTTGTGTGTGTCCTCTGACAACGTGGTGGATTTGGGCAACTGCGCATGCGCCTGTCGCGGGCACATGTGTCCGCCCGTTTCCATTGTCCGTGGGAACTTGTGCCGGCACAAGTTTTGTCGCAAAGCCGGCTGGCACAAAACGTTCGCCGGCACATGTGCCGCGACTTGTGCCAGATTGTTTCCATTCGGGGATTTGTGATGGCACAAGTTTTGTCGCACCGCCGGCTGGCACAAAACGTTCGCCGGCACATGTGCCGCGACTTGTGCCAGATTGTTTCCATTCGGGGATTTGTGATGGCACAAGTTTTGTCGCACCGCCGGCTGGCACAAAACGTTCGCCGGCACATGTGCCGCGACTTGTGCCAGATTGTTTCCATTCGGGGATTTGTGCCGGCACAAGTTTTGTCGCACCGCCGGCTGGCACAAAACGTTCGCCGGCACATGTGCCGCGACTTGTGCCAGATTGTTTCCATTCGGGGATTTGTGATGGCACAAGTTTTGTCGCACCGCCGGCTGGCACAAAACGTTCGCCGGCACATGTGCCGCGACTTGTGCCAGATTGTTTCCATTCGGGGATTTGTGCCGGCACAAGTTTTGTCGCACCGCCGGCTGGCACAAAACGTTCGCCGGCACATGTGCCGCGACTTGTGCCAGATTGTTTCCATTCGGGGATTTGTGATGGCACAAGTTTTGTCGCAACGCCGGCTGTCACAAAACGTTCGCCGGCACATGTGCCGCGACTTGTGCCAGATTGTTTCCATTCGGGGATTTGTGATGGCACAAGTTTTGTCGCAACGCCGGCTGTCACAAAACGTTCGCCGGCACATGTGCCGCGACTTGTGCCAGATTGTTTCCATTCGGGGATTTGTGATGGCACAAGTTTTGTCGCAACGCCGGCTGTCACAAAACGTTCGCCGGCACATGTGCCGCGACTTGTGCCAGATTGTTTCCATTCGGGGATTTGTGATGGCACAAGTTTTGTCGCAACGCCGGCTGTCACAAAACGTTCGCCGGCACATGTGCCGCGACTTGTGCCAGATTGTTTCCATTCGGGGATTTGTGATGGCACAAGTTTTGTCGCAACGCCGGCTGTCACAAAACGTTCGCCGGCACATGTGCCGCGACTTGTGCCAGATTGTTTCCATTCGGGGATTTGTGATGGCACAAGTTTTGTCGCAACGCCGGCTGTCACAAAACGTTCGCCGGCACATGTGCCGCGATTTGCGCCAGATTGTTTCCATTCGGGGATTTGTGCCGGCACAAGTTTTGTCGCACCGCCGGCTGGCACAAAACGTTCGCTGGCACATGTGCCGCGACTTGTGCCAGATTGTTTCCATTCGGGGATTTGTGCACATGTGCCGCGACTTGCGCCAGATTGTTTCCATTCGGGGATTTGTGATGGCACAAGTTTTGTCGCAACGCCGGCTGGCACAAAACGTTCGCCGGCACATGTGCCGCGACTTGCGCCAGATTGTTTCCATTCGGGGATTTGTGCCGGCACAAGTTTTGTCGCAACGCCGGCTGGCACAAAACGTTCGCTGGCACATGTGCCGCGACTTGTGCCAGATTGTTTCCATTCGGGGATTTGTGCACATGTGCCCGACAAAAAATTGTAGTAATGGAAACGTACCTTTACTATCACACATGGTTCAAACTTGCGAGAGGTTACATGAGACTATGTAACACAATGAATGAACTAATCAAAACATTTTAATTTTGTGGCAATAATAAGCACATTATAAAAAGTCTATACATAAATTTGAGGTCGACTTGTGGTGATATTGCTACTAAAAATAGAAATTATAACAGTATGATAGGGCTATAATGCATTATCTGTAGAAATGTATAACATAATCGTAATCGTAGTATCACTTGAAACGTATTCATAAATAATTTGTTTTGTAACTACATTTGTAACCAGTGATAAAATAGTGATTTATGAATATAACCAGTGAAAACATTATAATTACAACCAACTGTAATTTGAAACGTGTTTGAATAGAGTGGGTATTTTGAGATTTTTTCAGAAATAAAATAAAGCTCGGCGAAACATAATATTGGAAAAGCATATGTTTATATAAATAAAATATTTAACTTGGGTAAGTAAGCTGTTGAGTTTAAAATTTGTTTTAAAGCAAACTTCATCGGAAGATTGTATTTTATAATATTAAAAAAAAAATTATTTATTTAATATTGTATCACTTTGCATCAATAACATAAAACTGCATTTATGAAATTAGTTCGTTGAAGCAAGGAAGGCGATGAAACTATTTAGCCCGATATGGGAAGCAGTAAATAATGGTCTTGTTAAAAATACCCCCCTAGAAAACATTCATTTGCAAAATTATTTATGCGAGCTACACTTAGGAGGAAGTAGGATGGACATGGAAGGAATATAAAAGTTTACAGGCTATCTTTGTCCCTCTCGAATGTCACTACTAGCATGTGCCTGGCGCCAATCTCTCTCTCACTCTCTCTCTCTTACTCTCAAGAGAAATGCTAAACATATGTTTTAAAGTAGCTACACTAAAATAAAGAGTTGCAGTATTTAATAATGTCCGACTTCAAAGAGCAGCCAGTGCCACTGTTTCCAGATGGCAAGCTCGTGGCAACGTGCTCGATTTAGACGGCATTCTTTACGAAAGCTGAACATGGCATCACTTGTGAGACTATTTGGGTAAACACCAGAAAGTGGGAATTATTTAGCACAAAAAAACCTATTTCATAGTTCTTAAGAAAAATTGAAATTCAAACATTTTGTATACGGGTTAACAATTCAAAGAAGAATGTGTAATCATGTAATTTTTTACCCGTTCGTGCGCCCGCGTAAGTATGGAGCAATATTTATTCTTGAGCTCCTATATTGACTGAAAGATCTGCCTGACAACGGGGAAAATATTTGTATTAGTAATTTTTAGCATATGCAAGAGCAGTTGACGTCACCCACACAGAACAAATATTCTAATTCAGTGTGCTACATTCAAATCGTTAACAACATGCGCGCGCGCGCACTTGTACGTTTTGATGACCATTCATCCTAAAAAATATAAATTTAGAATAAAAACTTTCTTGCTTTAATTCTTTAAAGTGAAACCTAGCTCAAAAATTAAAATAAAATTTGTCCTAGGATTAGTCCTTCAAAAAACATTTCTACTACAGTTTGGTATCAATCGAAATGTGAGAATATTCAAACGCTCGAAAGTTAAAGTTTTGTTAACGCATTCAAATTTAAGTTAAAGGTGATGGAGACCTAAAGATTTCCAACCCACCAAGTAAATTTCACTACATATCATTTAATTTCTAAGAAAAACTATCGATTTTCCTAATCATCTTATTTCTAGACACATATTATAATTATAAGATTGGCCAAGATAACCAGACGTAAAGTAGTTAGCAAAGGTTTGCTTTGGGCAGGCAATTAAGAAGAAATCTATTAAAATAATTCCCTCTCCCCAACAGACGTGTGTTTTTGTCAGGGTGGTTGTATCGCGCGCCTGACCTAACACCTGTATGGAGCTCGCAGGAGTTTCCCATCGCAGTAGTAACAACCCCGGTACCAACTAAATAATAACATTAAGTAATATATAAACCAAATTTTTACAAAAGTTATTCGTATTTCTTGTTTTTTATTATTTTGTCAATACTAATTAATTATAAAGTTACGCCTCTCTGTTGATGCTGCACAGATGTACATCACAGATGTGAATTAATCAGTCAAAGTGTTTTTGGCAATGCACTTATTCAACTTCGATATTTCCGTTTTCACTCGTGTTACTTAAAAATACATTCTAAACAATAAAAAAGTTGTTTTAAATTCCGGAAACCATAAATAAATTTAGAAAAATATAAATCCCATTTACTGAGACACTGCACAAACTAGCAGTTTCTCAATAACGCGTACCACTGTTACACTGCACTACTATACATCCATAGGATGTCCAAGTATCTGGATAGGCTGCGTATGTGACGAAAGCTGGTCATGTCATCATACGTAAGAGACGAGTCCTTTACAAGGGTGAGGTAAATGAAGCCCACTGCAACCGGTTAGTTTACGTATGAAATTACATTTTTCTTATTTCTATAAACAATTTAATAAACTATCTTCTGGAATAAATTGTGGTTGAATAATAATACATAATACTCATACGCCTCAAATATTTTTATAATCTCCTGATGTACATTTCTGCTACCAAATAACCATCCTCAGAATCATAACTCCAGAACTCGGTAACCGAAATTTACACAGGTAAAAATTAAAATATTTCTTGTTAGAGGTTTTTGAGTATTATATATAAAGCAATATAATGTAGCTTAATTCTTCGTTGCTGTATTTTAGTAAAAATTCATTGTAATATAACATATGTGGCAACTTGATAAAGGTGGGCGTTTAACTATTGTTAACGCCGAAAATAAATTCACGCTTTCATCATGGTTTTTGATATGTGACATTTAGTATAACTTTTGTCTTGTTTAAAGTGTATTTCTATTTAACATATGTGAAAACGAAAAAATCGGAATTGACCCAAATAGTTGATACCAAAATTTTAAAAACCCACATTTTACATATTTGGGGGACAGTTTACTTTTGTATTGAGGATTATTTATTTTTAATTGTTTTTTTTATTAAATAATTTATTACATTATCATTTTCGATGTAAAAATATTTATGCTTTTATGAACCAATTAATTTTTGTAAATTAATTAAATAAGAAATAAATACTGCAGTGTAATCACTAAATGGATATAAGGGGTGCGAGGGACTGCCCAGCTGGTAGGATTAGCCCACCCTCATTGTTGTGTTTAGGGAAGGGTAGGAGTTGAGTTGACATGTCCAGATGTTGTATCCCAGGAGGTCGGCGCCACCACTCTTGGCATCATTGCAAATATTCGCAAGTGCCAAGCTCACCGTCTCTCAACACTGAAACAGAATCGATTTTATTTTCAAAAGGAGCTTTCACGCAGTCCGCTGGTCCCGTATTGCCCTTCGAACATCGGGAAATTATTTGCCCTTCAAATTATTTCTAGAAATTATTGGAATGGTTACTGTAACAATTGTTCACTAAAAAAGGAATATTTCAGCAACTTAAATAACACATTTTAGCTGTTATTCTTTAAATATGAATTAGCTCTGATTATCCTGCATTTAATACCTTTAGTTTCTAATTTCTGAACTGTGAAATGTAAAACGGCAATGTACTATTGCATCTAATAGTTCATGATGACCAACTACTAACTCAGATTATAATGTGTTGATTGATTATTTGATACAGGTAGGAAATTCTTTGCAGTCTCCAAGTTGACCAAGTTGTTCCTGGTCCCGAAGAACTCAGAGCAATAGTAACATGAAGCTCTACAGTGTTGTGTAAAGCGACTAAGCTTCCAACCATACATCTAACTTCAATAACCTTGGCTGTAATTGTGGTAATGGTTGTCCTGCAGTCAATCGCATTAGCTTTATTTATTACATTAATCATTTACCAACGCAGAAAATATAGCGTCGCCATTATTTATGTTTGTTGATTGGCCTCATTCGCCGCTGGGGAAGAACACTGCTGTTACCCGTACTGTTACCCGTGCTGTTACCCGTGCTGTCGCCCGTGCTGTTACCCGTGCTGTCGCCCGTGCTGTTACCCATGCTGTTACCCGTGCTTTTACCCGTGCTGTTACCCGTGCTGTCGCCCGTGCTGTTACCCATGCTGTTACCCGTGCTGTTACCCGTGCTGTCGCCCGTGCTGTTACCCATGCTGTTACCCGTGCTGTTACCCGTGCTGTCGCCCGTGCTGTTACCCGTGCTGTCGCCCGTGCTGTTACCCATGCTGTTACCCGTGCTTTTACCCGTGCTGTTACCCGTGCTGTCGCCCGTGCTGTTACCCATGCTGTTACCCGTGCTGTTACCCGTGCTGTCGCCCGTGCTGTTACCCATGCTGTTACCCGTGCTGTTACCTATGCTGTTACCCGTACTGTTACCCGTACTGTTACCTGTGCTGTTACTCGTGCTGTCGCCCGTGCTGTTACCCGTGCTGTCGCCCGTGCTGTTACCCGTGCTGTCGCCCGTGCTGTTACCCGTGCTGTTACCTATGCTGTTACCCGTGCTGTTACCCATGCTGTTACCCGTACTGTTACCTGTGCTGTTACGCGTGCTGTTACCCGTGCTGTCGCCCGTGCTGTTACCCGTGCTGTCGCCCGTGCTGTTACCCATGCTGTTACCCGTGCTGTAACCCGTGCTGTTACCCGTGCTGTTACCCGTGCTGTCACCCGTGCGGTTACCCGTACTGTAACCCGTGCTGTTACCCGTGCTGTCGCTTTTGCTGTTACCCATGCTGTTACCCGTGCTGTACCCATGCTGTTGCCCGTACTGTTACCCGTGCTGTTACCCGTGCTGTTAACCGTGCTGTTACCCGTGCTGTCGCCCGTGCTGTTACCTATGCTGTTACCCGTGCTGTTACCCATGCTGTTACCCGTACTGTTACCTGTGCTGTTACCCGTGCTGTTACCCGTGCTGTCGCCCGTGCTGTTACCCGTGCTGTCGCCCGTGCTGTTACCCGTGCTGTCGCCCGTGCTGTTACCCATGCTGTTACCCGTGCTTTTACCCGTGCTGTTACCCGTGCTGTCGCCCGTGCTGTTACCCATGCTGTTACCCGTGCTGTTACCCGTGCTGTCGCCTGTGCTGTTACCCATGCTGTTACCCGTGCTGTTACCCGTGCTGTCGACCGTGCTGTTACCCGTGCTGTCGCCCGTGCTGTTACCCATGCTGTTACCCGTGCTTTTACCCGTGCTGTTACCCGTGCTGTTACCCGTGCTGTTACCCGTGCTGTCGCCCGTGCTGTTACCCATGCTGTTACCCGTGCTGTTACCCGTGCTGTTACCTATGCTGTTACCCGTACTGTTACCTGTGCTGTTACTCGTGCTGTCGCCCGTGCTGTTACCCGTGCTGTCGCCCGTGCTGTTACCCATGCTGTTACCCGTGCTGTAACCCGTGCTGTCGCCCGTGCTGTTACCCGTGCTGTCGCCCGTGCTGTTACCCGTGCTGTAACCCGTGCTGTTACCCGTGCTGTCGCCCGTGCTGTTACCCATGCTGTTACCCGTGCTGTTACCCGTGCTGTCGCCCGTGCTGTTACCTATGCTGTTACCCGTGCTGTTACCCATGCTGTTACCCGTACTGTTACCTGTGCTGTTACCCGTGCTGTTACCCGTGCTGTTACCCTTGCTGTCGCCCGTGCTGTTACCCATGCTGTTACCCGTGCTGTAACCCGTGCTGTTACCCGTGCTGTTACCCGTGCTGTCACCCGTGCGGTTACCCGTACTGTAACCCGTGCTGTTACCCGTGCTGTCGCTTTTGCTGTTACCCATGCTGTTACCCGTGCTGTACCCATGCTGTTGCCCGTACTGTTACCCGTGCTGTTACCCGTGCTGTTAACCGTGCTGTCGCCCGTGCTGTTACCCGTGCTGTTACCCGTGCTGTCGCCCGTGCTGTTAACCGTGCTGTCGCCCGTGCTGTTACCCATGCTGTTACCCGTGCTGTTACCCGTGCTGTAACCCGTGTTGTTACCCGTGCTGTCGCCCGTGCTGTTACACATGCTGTTACCCGTGCTGTAACCCGTGCTGATACCCGTGCTGTCGCCCGTGCTGTTACCCATGCTGTTACCCGTGCTGTCGTCCGTGCTGTTACCCATGCTGTTACCGGTGCTGTCGCCTGTGCTGTAACCCGTGCTGTAACCCATGCTGTTACCCGTGCTGTTACCCGTGCTGCTACCCGTGCTGTAACCCGTGCTGTTACCCGTGCTGTTACCCGTGCTGTCGCCCGTACTGTTACCCGTGCTGTTACCCGTGCTGTAACCCGTGCTGTTGCCCGTACTGTTACCCGTGCTGTTACCCGTGCTGTAGCCCGTGCTGTTGCCCGTACTGTTACCCGTGCTGTTACCCGTGCTGTCGCCCATGCTGTTTTTCGTGCTGTCGCCCGTGCTGTTACCCGTGCTGTTGCCCGTGCTGTTACCCTTGCTGTTGCCCGTGCTGTTACCCGTGCTGTAACCCGTGCTGTTACCCGTGCTGTAACCCGTGCTGTTACCCGTGCTGTCGCCCGTGCTGTTACCCATGCTGTTACCCGTGCTGTTACCCGTGCTGTCGCCCGTGCTGTTACCCATGCTGTTACCCGTACTGTTACCTGTGCTGTTACCCGTGCTGTTACCCGTGCTATTACCCGTACTATGCTTTTTCGACCTTAATTGGTAAAAAATCTTCTTCTAACTTTAATTCTACTCCAGTAGGCCTGATGTGGGTCGACGTCTGTGTGCGGCCACCGTAGTTTTCGAATTATAAGAGGGAAATGTAGGTTACTGAGGAACAGATTTCCGTTGAGGAAATAGTTCAACAGTATAGAGTATTCTAAAAAACCATTACTTAATTTAGAAAACTAGTCTTTAAAATGAAGAAAAGAGTAGAATTGATTTTTTTTTTTTAATTTTAGAGGTGTAAAGTTTAACGAAATTATTATTCAACTAAAACAAAAAATTACTTTAGCTGTTGAGAGAAAAAACTTAATTTTGTGACTGATGAAGTTACTTTTGGGAAATTTTAAAATGTTCATGATTCTGTTGCAAGTAATAGACCTTCCTTTACTTCTACTAACTTAACTTAATTCACAGCGCCATTCACGTCTAATATTATTCGGATTACTTTCTAAAATGATGCGGCTGAGTGGTCTAGTGGGTAGAGCACTTGAATACTAACCCAAAGGTTCTGGGTTCGATCCTTGGTAGCGCCATAGAATATAAGGGCACTTATTCGCCCCCTTGATTCAGCCTATGGAATTGCGTACCTAAGGTCAAACCAGGGAGATTTAAGCTGAAAGTTCACTGGACGTAATCGGGCGGATCCCTTGTTTAGCGCTGATGCCACGTATGGAACTGGCCTCGCTTACCTCTGAGCGAACAGTGTTGCCATGTTCAAGGATCGGGCTGTTAGTCTATCGCCGCTGACTTGTCTCTCGCCAGTGTGGCAACGCTGCATTTTTGGCTTCCCGGCCGGCCACTTGAATAATATAGGCCTATGGCCCAAATAAGGTAGCTCTAGTCTGGAAATGGTAAAAATAAGTAGTTGTTCTACATCTGGCAATGTTAGCAAAAATTCGAAAGGAATTCATTTCTATAACAAAGATTCAAATTTATAATTATTAATAAAATAAGTTAAACAGTGTTTTTAGCGATTCGTTTTATAATCAAGAAAATAATTTTCTCATCAATGTACTATTTTAGCCACTTATATTCGTAGTAGGTATCTTTCATGAGTCTAAACAAATATAAACCACTAAAAGATTACAATAAATATCGTGCTGGTGATGCAATAACAGCTGGTTTGTTTAATTTAAGGATTATTTTCGTGAAAAAACATATTTTTTATACGATTACTAAAATGTTTACTTGACATGTGATAGCTTATAACAAACTTTTCCAGCATCAATAGAGTCTTTCTTTTTGTATAAAAATATGTAAAAGTTATGTTTATTCAACTTTTGTATCCAATAATTTATAATTCAATGAAACTACGAGGATAAAAATTTGAAATTTAAGTTGTTAAAAACTATGTCAAATGTTGATTTTCCCCATCACATTAAGAATTTTAATTTTTCATTAAAAAAGTGAGTTTTTCGAAAATGTTAAAACAGTCAATTGCCCTAAAGATTTCCTCTTGATTTTAGTTAATACTTGGTAATAATCAATTAATGCGAAGTATTCCTGCTTAATGAGAGAACATTACCCATAACCATAAAAAATCCCATCTTCTTTAGACTCTCGGTAATCAAAAAAGTGATAAAAGCTGCTTCACCTTAAAGTTGCTTGAAACTTTAACTTCCTTTTAAAGTTAGGAGCTTGCTATAAAGCTGCGAATTGAATATTTTATTTACGGCATTACTCTCAACAGTGGTTTTATGGATGAAATTTTAAAATGAGAAGCTCATATAATTTGTAAGAACATTATCTGAACGTAAGCTGCAAATTATTTATTACTCTTCCACAGAGATAAAATTAAGGAAGGGACCACTGTTTTTTCATTGTTATGACTTTTACTTTTGGATATTTCTGATATCTCTCAAAGATATTTATAGGTGTTGACACGTAAGCTGGCACTTGGGTTTGGAGCTGCACTATGGAGGGGAGGGGGGTTAAATTAGGACCGTTCTGCAAACATTTCCGCGGATGAAAACGTACATCGCTTACAGTATTTCGTATTTCATCTACTGGATCGCCTTCACGAGGGCCAGGACAATTGACGCAACCCGCATGACGGCAGAACAGATTTTTACCTTGGCTAGTAGGGTACAGACCATCGGTCAAGTGCTTATGTGTAAATACTTTTATATTAGCTATAAATATTTAAAAACAACAATCAGAAATGTTGGATATATTAATAATTAAGCGTGTATATATATATATATATATATATATATATATATATATATATATATATATATATATATATATATATTAAATATGATGATAAGTTTTCTAGTAAAAAATTAAACGAGTCAAAATATTTTCAGTTACAGGATTTGCTTTTAATTTACGTATTTATTATAATATATAAATTCAAAACAATTCTTGTAACTGAAAATATTTTTATTCGTGTATATATACATAATAATAAAATATGTATTCTTGTGTATTAATGAAAAAATAAGAGAAATACAAATTCAAGAATAATTTATTAAATTATACAATTCAAAGCTTTTCATTGGCAAACATTACCAACTTCCTGGGAAAAAAGTATTTATTATTATTCTTTATTATTCTTGGCAATGTTGGTACTGTTTGCCAACGAAATTCTTTGAATTGTATAATTTAATAAATTATTCTTGTATTTCTATTTCTCTTGTTTTTTCATATATATCACTTACACTTTAATTAACTTAAACAAGAATCATGCTTGGTGTATTTGCAAATCTACTATCGAGAGCTATTAATTACGTTTTCTCTTAACTAGGAGTCCCATTAGTAATTTTGAATAATTAATAGCTTTGATAGCCGATTTACAAATATACCACTTAAGATTCTTGTTTAAGTACATTCAAGTGTAAGTGATAAGTAAATACAAGAAAACAGTGTTGCAAACACCGTGTATATATATATATATATATATATATATATATATATATATATATATATATATATAAACATATATATATATATATATATATATATATAAATAAATAAATATATATATATATATATATATATATATTTATATATATACAAACATATAAGATTGATTTAATAAATTTTGTGTGTGAAGTAGTTGCTAGGTTTGTCAATGCTACAGGAACGAGTACAACATAAAAGGAAGACAGCAGTTCACGTTCTCGCAGCCACACAACTCTAGCCAGCTTAGAATTATCAGGAAATGTTCCAGTCAATGCTACAGGAACGAGTACAACATAAAAGGAAGACAGCAGTTCACGTTCTCGCAGCCACACAACTCTAGCCAGCTTAGAATTATCAGGAAATGTTCCAGTCAATGCTACAGGAACGAGTACAACATAAAAGGAAGACAGCAGTTCACGTTCTCGCAGCCACACAACTCTAGCCAGCTTAGAATTATCAGGAAATGTTCCAGTCAATGCTACAGGAACGAGTACAACATAAAAGGAAGACAGCTGTTCACGTTCTCGCAGCCACACAACTCTATCCAGCTTAGAATTATCAGGAAATGTTCCAGTCAATGCTTGATACAACTTTATTACAGGTAATTTGAAAGTTCCTACAACGTGCCTTGTCTATAGGTTGGCGCCAGCAAGTGCCGCCCGATAATAGTTTGTACTTTATGACCAATAAATACTTCTGTCTGAAACAATGGTGCAAACTAGCAACAATACGGGCGCTCTATCAAACCCAAGGGGGTTCGCTTCAATATGTGCAATTCCTAAAGCCAGGATGTACAGGTTTTCCTCTCCTACACCGATATTATATTTAATCCACACGAAAAAGCCTTTACATTGACTTCTATGGTGACTTATACAGAACGTAAAGAATCCATATTGTGATTAAATAACACAAATATTTTAACAATTGTAATTTTATTATTAAAAACTTCAAAATGAAGTTAAATGGAAAAACCTTTTATATAAAAATAAAACAGGTACTGTAATTCTAAAAAGGTAGATTCTAAACATCCCTTTTATAACCGTTATGAATATTAATTTAGGTAGTTATTTTTAATTTGTTGCTTCTAGAGGGTAAATATCAGTTTAATATGGTTATAAGTAGTAATTTTATTTGCGCTTTGTTATTGATAAAACCAACACACACTTTTATTGGTTACAGCCAACTACTAAAACAGATTAAATATGTATCATGTATACTAACTGTCGAGGTTTTGTGTTACTACGAAGTCTATAGAATGTACATTCACCTACTCCCCAGACAAACACTCACTCGCTTGTCTGAGACACATTCATGCAGGCCTCTAAAATTTCAGTTTTTAAATTTGTATTGTTTTACCGAAATACCTTAATACTATTAAACATTAATAGTAAAAAGTAAATCTAATTCTATTTTTACGAGTGAAAACGTTCGGCAAATCTACAATAAACTATGTAAATCACTAATGTAAGCCAAAGGGCACACAACTTTGACGAATAAGTCTAAGGCAGGGCATCACAAATGTAAGCCTAAGGGCACACAACTTTGACGAATAAGTCTAAGGCAGGGCATCACAAATGTAAGCCTAAGGGCACACAACTTTGACGAATAAGTCTAAGGCAGGGCATCACTAATGTAAACCTAAGGGCACACAACTTTGACGAATAAGTCTAAGGCAGGGCATCACAAATGTAAGCCTAAGGGCACACAACTTTGACGAAT
Source organism: Prosapia bicincta (assembly GCA_036971475.1). Lineage (NCBI taxonomy): Eukaryota > Metazoa > Arthropoda > Insecta > Hemiptera > Cercopidae > Prosapia > Prosapia bicincta. The sequence continues at coordinate 840,668 of JBAIZL010000066.1, read as the reverse complement.
AAGTCTAAGGCAGGGCATCACAAATGTAAGCCTAAGGGCACACAACTTTGACGAATAAGTCTAAGGCAGGGCATCACTAATGTAAACCTAAGGGCACACAACTTTGACGAATAAGTCTAAGGCAGGGCATCACAAATGTAAGCCTAAGGGCACACAACTTTGACGAATAAGTCTAAGGCAGGGCATCACTAATGTAAACCTAAGGGCACACAACTTTGACGAATAAGTCTAAGGCAGGGCATCACAAATGTAAGCCTAAGGGCACACAACTTTGACGAATAAGTCTAAGGCAGGGCATCACAAATGTAAGCCTAAGGGCACACAACTTTGACGAATAAGTCTAAGGCAGGGCATCACAAATGTAAGCCTAAGGGCACACAACTTTGACGAATAAGTCTAAGGCAGGGCATCACAAATGTAAGCCAAAGGGCACACAACTTTGACGAATAAGTCCAAGACAGGATTCGAGGGCGATGGTCTAGTCCAGCTCCTAGACCAAGAGGCTTACTTTAGTATTAGACCTTCTTACCTTAACCTAAAAACACTCACAAAGAATAAATCTTTATAATAGTAGCCTGATAACTACAAATTAAACTTTAGCTTAATTATTCCTCACTTTCATAGACATCGTCACTCGCTCACTAAATAGATTTCAAATCATCACACAATTCTAAAATAATTATTTAAAATACATATTTTTCTTCATGTTACAAAACATTATTGTTTCGAAACAATTATAATAGCTTTATTCTCATACATAACCTTTACTGTAACCTCTCTCTTCTAGTAGAAACCTCGAAAGTTTTGAAAACACAGTGATTTCATTTATTCTTTTTTTCTTCTATAAAAACACTGTTGCGAAAAGATTAATACAATCTGTAAACATTGTATATCTGGAATAACGCCCAAATGGCCTTACACTACGTAAGGTATCTTTAATAAGAGTGCTGAACATTGATGATGGTTTGTATCTTCAGAACTTCTTGGCGTTTTTACTAAAAATGGGAAAAAATTGCATCGTAATTTTTATCAATCATGACTTCATTTTAGTTTGATCATGATTTCAAAGCTAAAATTTTATTTGTGCGAATCTTCGTTGCGTCTGCTTACCTATATTTGATGTGCATGCGCTAAAGAAGTGCCAAGCTATGTGGCACGCACTATATCAGCCTGTAGACATATAGAAGCTGCGAATCTTCGTTGTGTCTGCTTACCTTTATTGGATGCGCATGCGCTAACGAAGTGCCAAGCTATGTGGCACGCACTATATCAGCCTGTAGACATATAGAAGCTGCGAATCTTCGTTGTGTCTGCTTACCTTTATTGGATGCGCATGCGCTAACGAAGTGCCAAGCTATGTGGCACGCACTATATCAGCCTGTAGACATATAGAAGCTGCGAATCTTCGTTGTGTCTGCTTACCTTTATTGGATGCGCATGCGCTAACGAAGTGCCAATCTATGTGCCACGCACTATATCTTCGTAGACATATAGAAGCAATATCTTACTGAGTGAATTTTGTCTAGAAAAAACTAAAAGGTTTTAAATAAAAATAACACTATCTGAGAAATTTATACACAGGTTTTTAACAATACCTATTCAAATGCTAGGAAATCATTTACAAACATATTGTTCATGTCTACAAAGATACCTCGTGCTATAAGCACCTAAAATATATTTTTCATCGAATTTATTTTTAAGTATTAAGTTCAAAAGGCAACATTTAAAAAAAATCTTAAACTACTAAAAGCAGATTGAACTCTCCCACTGATTTTGATAGTAAATTCTTTTATTTCAGACAATTTTATGAAAACATGTCTAAAACATAGTAGCCTATCTACTTGAAATTATGAGTAAATTAAAAAATAGAGAACAACGTAACTTTGCAACAAAGTTTAATAAATGTGAAGGTAAATGGGAAAGGGTTATCGAAGTTTAAACTGTCAAAAACGTTTTAGCAATCACAAACCTGTAAGCTAAGGTTCTTAGTGAACAGCCGGTTTGTTAATTTCTTTATACGCGTGTGTAATGTGTTAGATCTTGTCACTTATAGATGATATGAAATATAATGTGAATACAGACAGGCATAAAACGGGAGATAAAACTGCATAGGCACTGGGATACAGTGGACGTCCCTACTTCATGCAGATATTCAGTAAAGGTTCCAATGACGGGCAGCACTTTTAAAACAACAACATGACGTTGCTTAGATTCATTGTGGCGACATTTTTGTCTTCTATGAATGTGTTGCAAGGTGTGTAATTATTCTTCTTATATCCATCAACAAGAAAAGGTGCATTACATTAATTACAAGGAAGGAGCCAGAGTGTCTGGTAGTTGCGCAATCCTGCGGCTAGTCCATGGCGTCTGTCTGGTCTCCCCTTTATTTCCAGGCAATTATTGGCCGATTAAGTTTACAATTACTGCAAGTAATCGCCAAAATTGCACCAAAATTTGAAACTCTATATTTGAAACTAATTTCTGAGAAATATACGGTAAAAAAATTCATATAACGTAGGAAATTAACATACATTTGAATCTTTGTTTTCAATTTTTAGAAATTAACATTTTTCTAGTCTCTTGGGTAATTGTTCCTAGAAATTTGTTTTTTAACTAACATTTAAAATTTATAATAAGCAGTAATAAAATTTGATAGGCCCTATTATCTTTTTCTTACAGTCTTTGTTGATAACTCCAACATTAGTAGATTCACTACTACAGCATACAGTCCCTCCACTACTACAGCATACAGTCCCTCCACTAATACAGCATACAGTCCCTCCACTACTACAGCATACAGTCCCTCCACTACTACAACATACAGTCCCTCCACTACTACAGCATACAGTCCCTCCACTACTACAACATACAGTCCCTTCACTACTACAGCATACAGTCCCTCCACTACTACAACATACAGTCCCTCCACTACTACAACATAAAGTCCCTCCACTACTACAACATACAGTCCCTCCACTACTACAGCATACAGTCCCTCCACTACTACAACATACAGTCCCTCCACTACTACAACATACAGTCCCTTCACTACTACAGCATACAGTCCCTCCACTACTACAACATACAGTCCCTCCACTACTACAACATACAGTCCCTCCACTACTACAACATACAGTCCCTTCACTACTACAGCATACAGTCCCTCCACTACTACAACATACAGTCCCTTCACTACTACAGCATACAGTCCCTCCACTACTACAACATACAGTCCCTCCACTACTACAACATACAGTCCCTCCACTACTACAACATACAGTCCCTTCACTACTACAGCATACAGTCCCTCCACTACTACAACATACAGTCCCTCCACTACTACAACATACAGTCCCTCCACTACTACAACATACAGTCCCTCCACTACTACAACATACAGTCCCGCCACTACTACAACATACAGTCCCTCCACTACTACAGCATACAGTCCCTCCACTACTACAACATACAGTCCCTCCACTACTACAACATACAGTCCCTCCACTACTACAACATACAGTCCCTCCACTACTACAACATACAGTCCCGCCACTACTACAACATACAGTCCCTCCACTACTACAACATACAGTCCCTCCACTACTACAGCATACAGTCCCTCCACTACTACAACATACAGTCCCTCCACTACTACAACATACAGTCCCTCCACTACTACAACATACAGTCCCTCCACTACTTCAACATACATTCCCTCCACTACTACAACATACAGTCCCTCCACTACTACAGCATACAGTCCCTCCACTACTACAACATACAGTCCCTTCACTACTACAACATACAGTCCCTCCACTACTTCAACATACATTCCCTCCACTACTACAACATACAGTCCCTCCACTACTACAGCATACAGTCCCTCCACTACTACAACATACAGTCCCTTCACTACTACAACATACAGTCCCTCCACTACTACAACATACAGTCCCTCCACTACTACAACATACAGTCCCTCCACTACTACAGCATACAGTCCCTCCACTACTACAACATACAGTCCCTTCACTACTACAACATACAGTCCCTCCACTACTACACCATACAGTCCCTCCACTACTACAACATACAGTCCCTCCACTACTACAACATACAGTCCCTCCACTACTACAACATACAGTACATTCACTACTACAGCATACAGTCCCTCCACTACTACAGCATACAGTCCCTCCACTACTACAGCATACAGTCCCTTCACTACTACAGCTACAGTCCCTCCACTACTACAACATACAGTCCTTCCACTACTACAACATACAGTCCCTTCACTACTACAGCATACAGTCCCTCCACTACTACAGCATACAGTCCCTTCATTACTACAGCATACAGTCCCTCCAATACTACAGCATACAGTCCCTCCACTACTACAGCATACAGCCCCTTCACTACTACAGCATACAGTCCCTCCACTACTACAACATACAGTCCCTTCACTACTACAACATACAGTCCCTCCACTACTACAGCATACAGTCCCTCCACTACTACAACATAGAGTCCCTTCACTACTACAACATACATTCCCTTCACTACTACAACATACAGTCCCTCCACTACTACAACCTACAGTTCCTTCACTACTACAGCATACAGTCCCTCCACTAGTACAACATACAGTCTCTTCACTACTACAGCATACAGTCCCTCCACTACTACAGCATACAGTCCCTCAACTACTACAGCATACAGTCCCTCCACTACTACAGCATACAGTCCCTTCACTACTACAGCATACAGTCCCTCCACTACTACAGCATAAAGTCCCTCAACTACTACAGCATACAGTCCCTCCACTACTACAGCATACGGTCCTTTCACTACTACAGCATACAGTCCCTTCACTACTACAGCATACAGTCCCTCCACTACTACAGCATACAGTCCCTCAACTACTACAGCATACAGTCCCTACACTACTACAACATACAGTCCCTCCACTACTACAACATACAGTCCCTCCACTACTACAACATACAGTCCCTCCACTACTACAGCATACAGTCCCTCCACTACTACAACATACAGTCCCTTCACTACTACAACATACAGTCCCTCCACTACTACACCATACAGTCCCTCCACTACTACAACATACAGTCCCTCCACTACTACAACATACAGTCCCTCCACTACTACAACATACAGTACATTCACTACTACAGCATACAGTCCCTCCACTACTACAGCATACAGTCCCTCCACTACTACAGCATACAGTCCCTTCACTACTACAGCTACAGTCCCTCCACTACTACAACATACAGTCCTTCCACTACTACAACATACAGTCCCTTCACTACTACAGCATACAGTCCCTCCACTACTACAGCATACAGTCCCTTCATTACTACAGCATACAGTCCCTCCAATACTACAGCATACAGTCCCTCCACTACTACAGCATACAGCCCCTTCACTACTACAGCATACAGTCCCTCCACTACTACAACATACAGTCCCTTCACTACTACAACATACAGTCCCTCCACTACTACAGCATACAGTCCCTCCACTACTACAACATAGAGTCCCTTCACTACTACAACATACATTCCCTTCACTACTACAACATACAGTCCCTCCACTACTACAACCTACAGTTCCTTCACTACTACAGCATACAGTCCCTCCACTAGTACAACATACAGTCTCTTCACTACTACAGCATACAGTCCCTCCACTACTACAGCATACAGTCCCTCAACTACTACAGCATACAGTCCCTCCACTACTACAGCATACAGTCCCTTCACTACTACAGCATACAGTCCCTCCACTACTACAGCATAAAGTCCCTCAACTACTACAGCATACAGTCCCTCCACTACTACAGCATACGGTCCTTTCACTACTACAGCATACAGTCCCTTCACTACTACAGCATACAGTCCCTCCACTACTACAGCATACAGTCCCTCAACTACTACAGCATACAGTCCCTACACTACTACAGCATACGTTCCTTTCACTACTACAGCATACAGTCCCTCCACTAGTACAACATACAGTCTCTTCACTACTACAGCATACAGTCCCTCCACTACTACAACATACAGACCCTCCACTACTACAACATACAGTCCCTTCACTACTACAACATACAGTCCATTCACTACTACAACATACAGCCCCTCCACTACTACAACATACAGTCCCTTCACTACTACAACATACAGTCCCTCCACCACTACAACATACAGTCCCTCCACTACTACAGCATACAGTCCCTCCACTACTACAACATACAGTCCCTTCACTACTACAACATACATTCCCTCCACTACTAGAACATACAGTCCCTCCACTACTACAGCATACAGTACATTCACTACTACAACATACTATCCATCCACTACTACAACATACAGTCCCTCCACTACTACAACATACAGTACATTCACTACTACAACATACAGTCCCTTCACTACTACAACATACAGTCCCTCCACTACTATAACATACAGTCCCTTCACTACTACAACATACAGTACATTCACTACTACAACATACAGTCCCTTCACTACTACAACATACAGTCCATTCACTACTACAACATACAGTCCCTCCACTACTATAACATACAGTCCCTTCACTACTACAACATACAGTCCCTCCACTACTACAACATACAGTCCCTCCACTACTACAGCATACAGTCCCTCCACTACTACAACATACAGTCCCTCCACTACTACAACATACAGTCCCTCCACTAATACAGCATACAGTACATTCACTACTACAACATACTATCCATCCACTACTACAACATACAGTCCCTCCACTACTACAACATACAGTCCCTTCACTACTACAACATACAGTACATTCACTACTACAACATACAGTCCCTTCACTACTACAACATACAGTCCCTCCACTACTACAACATACAGTCCCTTCACTACTACAACATACAGTCCCTCCACTACTACTACATATAGTCCCTTCACTACTACAACATACAGTCCCTCCACTACTATAACATACAGTCCCTCCACTACTACAGCATACAGTCCCTCCACTACTACAGCATACAGTCCCTCCACTACTACAGCATACAGTCCCTCCACTACTACAGCATACAGTCCCTTCACTACTACAACATACAGTCCCTTCACTACTACAACATACAGTCTCTTTACTACTACAACATACAGTCCCTCCATTACTACAACATACAGTCCCTCCACTACTACAACATACAGTCCCTTCACTACTACAACATACAGTCCCTCCACTACTACAACATACAGTCCCTCCACTACTACAACATACATTCCCTCCACTACTACAGCATACAGTACATTCACTACTACAACATACTATCCATCCACTACTACAACATACAGTCCCTCCACTACTAAAACATACAGTCCCTTCACTACTACAACATACAGTCCCTCCACTACTACTATAGCATACAGTACATTCACTACTACAACATACTATCCATCCACTACTACAACATACAGTCCCTCCACTACTACAACATACAGTCCCTCCACTACTACAGCATACAGTACATTCACTACTACAACATACTATCCATCCACTACTACAACATACAGTCCCTTCACTACTACAACACACAGTCCCTTCAGTACTACAACATACAGTACATTCACTACTACAACATACAGTCCCTTCACTACTACAACATACAGTCCCTCCACTACTACAACATACAGTCCCTCCACTACTACAGCATACAGTCCCTCCACTACTACAACATACAGTCCCTCCACTACTACAACATACAGTCCCTTCACTACTACAACATACAGTACATTCACTACTACAACATACTATCCATCCACTACTACAACATACAGTCCCTCCACTACTACAACATACAGTACATTCACTACTACAACGTACTATCCATCCACTACTACAACATACAGTCCATCCACTACTACAACATACAGTCCATCCACTACTACAACATACAGTCCCTTCACTACTACAACATACAGTCCATCCACTACTACAACATACAGTCCATCCACTACTACAACATACAGTCCATCCACTACTACAACATACAGTCCCTTCACTACTACAACATACAGTCCATCCACTACTACAACATACAGTCCATTCACTACTACAACATACAGTCCATCCACTACTACAACATACAGTCCATCCACTACTACAACATACTATCCATCCACTACTACAACATACAGTCCATCCACTACTACAACATACAGTCCATTCACTACTACAACATACAGTCCATCCACTACTACAACATACAGTCCATCCACTACTACAACATACAGTCCCTTCACTACTACAACATACAGTCCATTCACTACTACAACATACAGTCCCTTCACTACTACAACATACAGTCCCTTCACTACTACAACATACAGTCCCTCCACTACTACAACATACAGTCCCTCCACTACTACAGCATACAGTCCCTCCACTACTACAACATACAGTCCCTCCACTACTACAACATACAGTCCCTCCACTACTACAACATACAGTCCCTTCACTACTACAACATACAGTACATTCACTACTACAACATACTATCCGTCCACTACTACAACATACAGTCCCTCCACTACTACAACATACAGTACATTCACTACTACAACATACTATCCATCCACTACTACAACATACAGTCCATCCACTACTACAACATACAGTCCATCCACTACTACAACATACAGTCCCTTCACTACTACAACATACAGTCCATTCACTACTACAACATACAGTCCCTTCACTACTACAACATACAGTCCATTCACTACTACAACATACAGTACATTCACTACAACAAACAGTCCATCCGCTACTAAAACATACAGTACATTCTCTACTCCAGTGCAGTGCATTCAGTGTAATGGGGTGGAAAAGTAACTAGAGAATATTTTTATTAAAATTATATGTAAATTAGAGTATTCTATTGCCTAAATTCACAATGGAAGTGGAAAGGATACTCAAAGTTTGGCTTTTGAGTTTGGCTTTTGAGTTTGGAAACTAGAGGAAGTTTTAGAACTGTTAGGGATGAGTGTGGTAGCGTAAGTGGACAGAAGTTTAAGTTAGTTGTGGAGAACCTCATTTAAGTATAACAGATATCTGGAGGCAAGATGAGGAGAAGAAATAGGCATATTTCCAGAAATAGGAAGCACATGACATTAAATTTTATTTGGTCGTGTTCTCAGGTAAGACTTGAAAATAAGAGATTTTAGTGGTTTGAACAATGCTTACAATTAAACAATTTGACACTTATGACGTATTAAGAATACGAAAGAATTGTGTAAGATATGCTTAGGGTGAGAACGTTATAACGGTTTTGTATAGAAAAAAGATGATGGCTCATTCTTAAAGGACCGCGAACATACATCAAATGCAATGCCCTTTATTGGGGTCTACCCGTTATATAAGGTTCAGGGATAAGGAAAGTTGAAGTAAAGAGGAAGAGGAGAGCCTGCCTGACCCTGAAACCAGATGGAAAAGTTGGCTCATGAGGTCAGGGTTGCAACCTGAAACCTGGAATAGACCATACTTCTATCCGGGTCTACTAATTATCCAAGATTTAGGAAGTAGGAGAGGTTGAGTAAAGATGAAGAGGCAAAGCCAAAGCCTGCCTGACCCTGAAACCAGATAGAAAAGTTGGCTCATGAGGTCAGAGTTGCAACCTGAAACCTGGAATAGACCATACTTCTATCCGGGTCTACTAATTATCCAAGGCTTAGAAAGAAGGAAAGGTTGAGTAAAGAGGAAGAGGCAAAGCCTGCCTGACCCTGAAACCAGATGGAAATGGTGGCTCACGAGGTCAGGGTTGCAACCTGAAAATTGGAATAGACCATACTTCTATCCGGGTCTACTAATTATCCAAGGTTTAGGAAGTAGGAGAGGTGGAGTTAAGGCAAGACTAAAGAAGAGGCATTTTTGGTTCACTAGTCCTCGTAGTAGGTGGAGAGTCGCAGTAGTTAATGGGATTCCTAGTTTTAATGTTTATAACACTTCAGTTTAGGAATGTTTAAACAATTTGGCTGTTCTTTAGCCCACCACAGTTCGCACTTACAAATGCCTATAACGAGAAGACACCTCACGTACTTCAGGTAGGCGACTAGTAGTTAATGGGGCTACTTTGGAAAACTTTTGGAAAAATGTGTGTTGCGTGTTAGGGTGAGTATAGAGTGTATTTTGGATAGAGGTGGGGTGGGTTCACCAGGGGGTAGTTTTAAATAATATATGAAATTGCAAAAAAATTGATCGGTTGGATCAAATGACTAATAAACTGTATGGGGTATCTTTAGAGTATGTGTTGCATAGATGCGGGGGTGGGTTCACCTGAGGGTTGTTTTAAATAATATATCAGATTGCCAAAAAATGATCGGTCCCAGGAGTCTTAGGTAAAAGTCACCCTGGAGTCGTGCTCTAGGTAAAGCCACCTAGGAGCCAGGCCTTAGGTAAAGCTACCTTGGAGCAAGGCCTCAGGTAAAGCCATCCCGAAGCCAGCCTTTAAGTAAGGCCACCCTGGAGAAATGCCTTAGGTAAATTCACACTAGAGTCAGGCTTTAAGTGGGGTTGTTTTTAATAATATATGATATTGCCAAAAAATGATCGGTTAGATCAAATGACCAACGTTCCCACTAAACAACTGTCTTACGCCAAGTTTAACCGACCAACAATTATACATTAAATTCAAATAGTCAACAGTCTGTGCGGGGGAATCGACCAATCACATTGCAGGTGCTCGGTATGCTTACGCAACACAACGCAAACGGTCTCAGTAAGACGTGAGTAGTAACAGGGGCTACTTGAGCACAAACTACCCCTAACTGTCCTTTACGTCACCGGTGGGTATAAGGGTAGTTTTGGATGATGGAGGTGGTTGATTCGGCCTTGATCGTAGCCTTTGGGGTGGGTTTGAGTACGTTTGGAGGGGTAGGGATAGTTTTTGAAAAAAATCTAATCCAACCTAACCCATCCCCAATGTGTGATGAGTGTTAGGGGCGGTTCCCAGATACTTTTGGGAGCTTCCCCGGGGATTGCTCCGGGGGTGTAATCGGGGTTGGGGGTAGTTTTGGGAAAAATTTTGGAAAAATGTGTGTTGACTGATAGGGTGAGTTTACATTGTATTTTGGCTAGAATTGGGGTGGGGTCACCAGGGGGTAGTTTTAAATAATATATGAAATTGCCAAAATTTGATCGGCTGGATCAAATGATTAAACAACTGTATGGGGTATCGTTAGAGTATGTGTTGGATAGATGCGGGGGTGGGTTCACCACGGGGTAGTGTTCAGATTGCCAAAAATGATCGGGGTCCTAGGTAAAAGTCACCCTGGAGTCGTGCTCGAGGTAAAGCCACCTAGGAACCAGGCCTCAGGTAAAGCCATCCCGAAGCCATGCCTTAGGTAAAGTAACCTAGGAATCTGACCTTGGGTAAAGCTACCTTGGAGTCAGGTCATAGGTAAAGCCTCTTTGGAGTCAGCCTTTAAGTAAAGCTACCCAAGAGTCGGGCCTTAGGTTCAGGATGGTTGCTATATCAATTACAGCCTCTCGACTAAGACAAATACCTCCACCAAGTCTTAGGTAAAGCTACCTTCGAGTCATACCATAGGTAAAGTCACCCTGGAGTCGTGCTTGAGGTAAAGCCACCCAGGAGTCAGGCGTTAGGTAAAGCTACCATGGAGTTAGACCTTAGGTAAAGCTACCTTGGAGCAAGGCCTCAGGTAAAGCCATCCCGAAGGAAGCAGTTAAGTAAAGCCACCCTGGAGAAAGGCATTAGGTAAATTCACACTAGAGTGGACCTTTAAGTGGGCTTGTTTTTAATAATATATGAAATTGCCAAAAAATTATAGGTTAGATCAAATGACCAACGTTCCCACTAAACAACTGTCTTACGCCAAGTTTAACCGACCTACAATTAAACATTAAATTCAAATAGTCAACAGTCTGTGCGGGAATCGACCTATCACATTGCAGGGGCTCGGTAGGCTTACGCAACACAACGCAAACGGTCGCAGTAAGGTGTGTAGGCTTTTATACTATGTTAAGCCAACATGCATGATGGCCCTATATAGTGTGTTAAACAAATATGCATGTAAACCTGCATACATACTATGCTAAGCCGACATACATGAATCCCTAATTGTGCCTACTATAAGGCCTACTATGTCAGTAAACCACTGGCCAAAGCCTTTATGATCTGAGCTATACACACATTTTCACCTCTTCTATCAGGTAGAGTCTCGGGCAGGCAACCGTATGGTTCATGTGGGAAGTACTACATGGTATAGCTACCAACGCATATCATAATAGCTATGTAGAAACTGTCAAGGCCTTTATGATATGAGCTTTACACATATTGTCTAGGTATGTTGTATCAATTACAACATACTGACTAAGACAAATACTTCCATCTAATCTTAGGTAAAGCTACCTTGGAGTCACGCCGTAGGTAAAGCTACCTTGGAGTCAGCCCCTATCAATAGCTACAGCTACGTAAATGCAGCTACTATTTCATACACAATCACAATAGCTACGTAAAGACAGCTACCAAAGCATACCCTATCACAATAGTATACATCATGTATTAATCCATTATGTGCGTTACCCTACATAGGCTTAAATCCTGTATTAAGCCAATAACCATATAAACCTACATTCCTGCTGTATTATGGCAATATGTACGTTACCCTACATAGGCCTACATACTGCGTTAAGAAAATATGGATGTTAACCTACATTAACTCCTGAAATAAGACAATATGCGTTACCCTACATAGGCCTACATACTATGTTAAGAAAATATGCATGTTAACCCATATACATCCTGTATTAGGCCAATATGCATGATACCCTACATTCCTCCTGTATTAAGCCAATATGCACGTAAAGCTACATAGCAACACATACTGTGTTATGCTAATAAGCATGGAAACCTACATTCTTTCTGTATTAATCCAATATATATATGTTACCCTACATAGGCCTACATACTGTGTTAAGCCAATGTGCATGTACACCTAAATAGGCCTACATCCTCTATTAAGCCGATATGCATGTTGTCCTACAAAAGCCCACAAAATGTGTTAACCCAGTATGCTTGTAAACCTACATAGGCCTACACTCTGTATTAAGCCAAGATGCACGTTACCCTACATACATACTGTATTAAGTATATATGGATGTTAACCTACATAGTCCTACATATTGTGTTAAGTCAATATGCATGTAAATCTACACACATCCTGTATTAAGCCAATATGCATGATACGGTACATAGGCCTACATATTGTGTCAAGTCAATATGTGGTGTTGTTATAATAATACACTTAAGCCGATATGCATGTTGTCCTACAAAAGCCTACAAAATGTGTTAACCCGGTATGCTTGTAAACCTACATAGGGCTACACCCTGTATTAAGCCAAGATGCACGTTACCCTACATACATACTGTATTAAGTATATATGGATGTTAACCTACATAGTCCTACATATTGTGTTAAGTCAATATGCATGTAAATCTACACACATCCTGTATTAAGCCAATATGCATGATACGGTACATAGGCCTACATATTGTGTCAAGTCAATATGTGGTGTTGTTATAATAATACACTTAAGCCGATATGCATTTTGTCCTACAAAAGCCTACAAAATGTGTTAACCCGGTATGCACGTAAACCTACATAGGCCTACACCCTGTATTAAGCCAATATGCACGTTACCTTACATAGGCCTACACCTTGTATTAAGCCAATATGCATGATACGGTACATTATCCTACAGAATGTGTTCAATCAATATGCAATGTTGTTATTATTATACGTTTCAATACAGGTGTAGGTAAGTTCATACAGACAGAGTTCGACAAATAAATGCTTGTTTAAAACCTTTACAGTAATATTGTTAATTGCCAGCACCCGACCGCGATAGCACACTCTGAATATATCAGCATAACCGCAGCAAATGACGTCAAACAAAATGTCGGTTAAGATGGCGTCTAACAAAATTTCGGACGGCATATGTAATATCGGTAAGTCATACCACCTGTATAGGATTAACTGTTGCCTGTATAGGTTTGCCACCTATACTTACTTTAACACTAGTCCATCTATCACAGAAAGAAGAAACCGGCCTCTTGCTGAGCATAAGGGCGGGTGTATACAAATCTGAACGAGTTCAACATGCCTCTGTCCCCGTGGTAACCCCTATCAGCCTTGACGGAATCAACCTCTACACAGAGAACAATATAAGTACGGGCAACACAGACCTAGTCCTCAGACAACACCATGATAGGTGTTTACTACTGGACAGATACTCTCACAATCGAGAAGAAAGCGTTCCCCAAGCTATCACTGTATCGTCGTAGATTACGCTCGTTTCGTACTTGGAAAGGAGTGTCAAATGATACTGTCAACTCCATGCGTCTCAGTGAAGCGGGATTCTTTTACACCGGCCAAGAAGATCAAACATTGTGCTTTATGCGGTCACAGTTTAAGATTATCTTTATCTACCCACGAGTTGTGGTTTCTATCGAAGCCCAGCCATTTCACAAAGACTCTATTACCTTTTGTGCGCAGTACTTTTTCCACGAGGTAAATCCAACCTACTTTTGATTTACTCAGTTCTTCGGTGTAAAATTTGCCTTTTAATATCTCGCCTTTACCCTCTTGTAGGATGTACGTGACAGGATCTGTCGATAAGACGGCGTAAATAAAAAAACAACTCATTTGGCCAACTAGGCAAGTAGCCCTTAGTAAAGGTTTTCTTGTATTTCGAGATTCGGACCTTATCGTCTACGTGAAATTTAGGCGCTTTAGGCTTACTCTCGGGTCCTCCTCCTCCTCGTGTCTTGTCCAACAACATCTGCTCGTGTTTTCTAGTCACGTGACTCGGTTTCATGCCGATAGTACGGTGAACTGTATTATTATAGGCGTTGACAATTTTTTCAATAAATTCAGCCAATGATATGTCCCTAGCGCAGTAAATTCACGCCACATTCGCCCCTTTAATGTACGATTAAGGCGTTCCACTATCAAGACCTTCTTATCGGAATAGGTGGTGTAGTGATTGATTTTGTATTTTTGCATCAATTTACCTACACGAGTGTTAAACCACTCTTTACCGTGATCGGTTTGAAAGTTTTTCATAGGGTGTAATTTAAAATAGGTTCTAGCGCGGCAGCTACTTCAGACCCTGATTTTGATTTTAACGGTAACGCAATTGCGAATTTAGTCAAACAGTTTATCATGGTCAGTATGTACTTGTAGCCGTTGTTGTCTTTAGCGTGTGGAATCATTTCCACCAAGTCGGCTTGATATAAATCGTCTATACCTCTTAAATGGACTCTGCGTGTTTTGAAATTTCGTCTTGCGGGCTTATGCAACTCTGGCGCAATGGATCGTCTGATGTCCATCACGTATATGTCAGTGTTTACACAAATACAGGGATATTTATGGTAGATATCTTGATAAGTTATGCATAGGTGAGAGGCGTCCTTCAGTATCAGAGGATGATGAAACCGTTCAGTCCTTGGGGTATCCACGCCTTACAGCGACCGTTTGCGTTGTGTTGCTAAGCATACCGAGCCCCTGCAATGTGATAGGTTGATTCCCCGTACAGACTGTTGACTATTTGAATTTAACATATTTGTTGGTCGGTTAAACTTAGCGTTTAGTGGGAGCGTTGGTCATTTGATCTAACCGATCATTTTTTTGGCAATTTCATATATTATTAAAAACAACCCCACTTAAAGCCTGACTCTAGTGTGAATTTACCTAAGGCATTTCTCCAGGGTGGCCTTACTTAAAGGCTGGCTTCGGGATGGCTTTATCTGAGGCCTTGCTCCAAGGTAGCTTTACCTAAGGACTCCAGGGACCGATCATTTTTTGGCAATCTGATATATTATTTAAAACAACCCTCAGGTGAACCCACCCCTGCATCTATCCAACACATACTCTAAAAATACCCCATATAGTTGTTTAGTCATTTGATCCAACCGATCAATTTTTTTGCAATTTCATATATTATTTAAAACTACCCCTGGTGAACCCACCCCACCTCTAGCCAAAATACACTCTATACTCACCCTAACACGCAACACACATTTTTCCAAAATTTTCCCAAAACTACCCCCAACCGCGATTCCACCCCCGGAGCGACCCCCGGGGAAGCTCCCAAACGTACCTAGGATCCACCCCACACTTAGGGGTGAGTTAGGTTAGGTGCAATCTAACTGACTTAGGTTACTGCTTCAAGGCCAACTCCCCCCCCCCACATTTTGTGCCAAAGTAGCCCCATTAACTACTAGTCGCCTACCTGAAGTACGTGAGGTGTCTTCTCGCTATAGGCATTTGTAAGTGCGAACTGTGGTGGGCTAAAGAGCAGCCAAATGGTTTAAACATTCCTAAACTGAAGTGTTATAAACATTAAAACTAGGAATCAGTTGATAAAAAAAAACAAATATGAATAAAAAACTAACATTGAATATTTATAAATTTTCTACAAAATAAATCTTTTTTTGCAACTGATTTTTGTAAGATTATTAATTTCGCAATGCTTTTTATGATTTAGCCTTTACAATACACTTTGGAACGGGTTCTATCTCTCTGTCCACTGATACTTTGATGTAAGTTATGTTACGCTAAGTTGTAAGATTTGCGTTGCTCAGTTGGTGATACTGTCTTCTGTATAGCTTAGGGACCAATATCGTCATAGTACTTCAGCAACAATAAAATATGGCAAATCCTGACCACGTTCCTGTACTTTGAATGTGCTACAGAACGTGAATATATCCTGGTACTAATTAGGGGAGTTTTCTTAACAACTTTAGTATTCCGCAGTAACAGCACCAGCTTCTGGCCCACGTGACGCCTTGACTGTAAGCCTCTGTCTTACGTCGGCAGCTCTGTTTTTTAAATCACTTAATAAATGTGTCAAATTATTTTTTTTTAATATAAGCGCTTGTTGTCGGTAACAATTTGTTTGTCGTGCCTATAAATTGTTGGCTGAATGTGTTTGTATTTTTAGATACTCCGTGTCACGCTTGAGGAGGCGCTGGTTCAGGCCTATTTTAAGCGGCATTACGGCCTACACAAGCGCCTATGTAAACCAAGTGTTATATTTTGCAATATATAGAGGGAACTACTCAAACTGAATGTGTTACTGTATGGTGGAATGATAATGCATGGCGTATGTGTCTATCAAATGTTAGTTCTAGTAATGCTTGAATTTAAAGTTATGTTTTAGCTTAAATCAATGTGCTTTCGGTGGTTTTGCTTCGTTTGTTACCCTTTACTAATCACAGAGTGGCTAAACAAACAATTAAACAGAGTATTCCGTGTGTTTATGTTGCTGTTCTTTAATCTCTGATCGGAATTCGTTCTGTCTTTCCAACTAAATAGGCTTAAAATAAAATTAATACAAGTTCAAGGGACAACAAATTAAACACATTCAGAACAGAATAATGCGTATTGTATTTACTTTTACAAATATGCGGGCATTATTTGTTGGAAAAGCGGGAACAGCTAAACTACTCCATTTGTTCTACCTCAGTCTAATCGACTTCATATCTTTTTTTTTTTTTTAAAGTAAGAATGAAATTGACAAATATTTAACGCTAAGGTTGCGGCAAATAATTTGAAAACGTTTCAGCCCAAATTTTACCATTTGTTTAATTTTGTAATTCATAATTTAATGGCATTTTTTTACTAAAATCAGATAAATTGAAATTATATAACACGAGTATATTAAAGAATCAAACTTAAAGTTAAATAACAGTGAAAACCAACAAATATAAATTGGAACTAAATTAGCTTTCTTTTATAAACTATAAATCTGTATAAACTTTAATAGTAGGCTATCTATAATAAATATAATTAATAATCTATAAATAATAATTAAAATGAATAAATTAACATATATAATAATAAGTATAAATATAGCAATACAGTAATATTTAAATTTAATAATAGTATCTAGTATTTGCAATTAATTTATAATAATTATAGTAAATAAAGTATTCTAATATTATATTTTTCTAAATTCCATTACTACTTTATTTCTTATTTATTTTTAAATAACCAGACTCTGGCAGTAAAAAATAAACTGTTTCTTAAGTATCAGTGCTTTTCAATTTCACACGTTACCTTTAAAACTCCAAAGTAGTTGTGATGAAGTTGCCTTTAAAACTCCAAAGTAGTTGTGATGAAGTTACCTTTAAAACTCCAAAGTAGTTGTGATGAAGTTACCTTTAAAACTCCAAAGTAGTTGTGAAGTTGCCTTTAAAACTCCAAAGTAGTTGTGATGAAGTTACCTTTAAAACTCCAAAGTAGTTGTGAAGTTGCCTTTAAAACTCCAAAGTAGTTGTGATGAAGTTGCCTTTAAAACTCCAAAGTAGTTGTGATGAAGTTACCTTTAAAACTCCAAAGTAGTTGTGAAGTTACCTTTAAAACTCCAAAGTAGTTGTGATGAAGTTACCTTTAAAACTCCAAAGTAGTTGTGAAGTTACCTTTAAAACTCCAAAGTAGTTGTGATGAAGTTACCTTTAAAACTCCAAAGTAGTTGTGAAGTTGCCTTTAAAACTCCAAAGTAGTTGTGATGAAGTTACCTTTAAAACTCCAAAGTAGTTGTGAAGTTGCCTTTAAAACTCCACAGTAGTTGTGATGAAGTTACCTTTAAAACTCCAAAGTAGTTGTGAAGTTGCCTTTAAAACTCCAAAGTAGTTGTGATGAAGTTACCTTTAAAACTCCAAAGTAGTTGTGAAGTTACCTTTAAAACTCCAAAGTAGTTGTGATGAAGTTACCTTTAAAACTCCAAAGTAGTTGTGAAGTTTCCTTTAAAACTCCAAAGTAGTTGTGATGAAGTTACCTTTAAAACTCCAAGTAGTTGTGAAGTTGCCTTTAAAACTCCTAAGTAGTTGTGATGAAGTTACCTTTAAAACTCCAAAGTAGTTGTGAAGTTGCCTTTAAAACTCCAAAGTAGTTGTGATGAAGTTACCTTTAAAACTCCAAAGTAGTTGTGAAGTTGCCTTTAAAACTCCAAAGTAGTTGTGAAGTTGCCTTTAAAACTCCAAAGTAGTTGTGAAGTTGCCTTTAAAACTCCAAAGTAGTTGTGATGAAGTTACCTTTAAAACTCCAAAGTAGTTGTGATGAAGTTACCTTTAAAACTCCAAAGTAGTTGTGAAGTTGCCTTTAAAACTCCAAAGTAGTTGTGATGAAGTTACCTTTAAAACTCCAAAGTAGTTGTGAAGTTGCCTTTAAAACTCCAAAGTAGTTGTGATGAAGTTACCTTTAAAACTCCAAAGTAGTTGTGAAGTTACCATTAAAACTCCAAAGTAGTTGTGATGAAGTTACCTTTAAAACTCCAAAGTAGTTGTGAAGTTTCCTTTAAAACTCCAAAGTAGTTGTGATGAAGTTGCCTTTAAAACTCCTAAGTAGTTGTGATGAAGTTACCTTTAAAACTCCAAAGTAGTTGTGAAGTTGCCTTTAAAACTCCAAAGTAGTTGTGATGAAATTACCTTTAAAACTCCAAAGTAGTTGTGAAGTTGCCTTTAAAACTCCAAAGTAGTTGTGAAGTTGCCTTTAAAACTCCAAAGTAGTTGTGAAGTTGCCTTTAAAACTCCAAAGTAGTTGTGATGAAGTTACCTTTAAAACTCCAAAGTAGTTGTGATGAAGTTACCTTTAAAACTCCAAAGTAGTTGTGAAGTTGCCTTTAAAACTCCAAAGTAGTTGTGATGAAGTTACCTTTAAAACTCCAAAGTAGTTGTGAAGTTGCCTTTAAAACTCCAAAGTAGTTGTGATGAAGTTACCTTTAAAACTCCAAAGTAGTTGTGAAGTTTCCTTTAAAACTCCAAAGTAGTTGTGAAGTTGCCTTTAAAACTCCAAAGTAGTTGTGATGAAGTTACCTTTAAAACTCCAAAGTAGTTGTGATGAAGTTACCTTTAAAACTCCAAAGTAGTTGTGAAGTTGCCTTTAAAACTCCAAAGTAGTTGTGAAGTTGCCTTTAAAACTCCAAAGTAGTTGTGATGAAGTTACCTTTAAAACTCCAAAGTAGTTGTGAAGTTACCTTTAAAACTCCAAAGTAGTTGTGATGAAGTTACCTTTAAAACTCCAAAGTAGTTGTGAAGTTTCCTTTAAAACTCCAAAGTAGTTGTGATGAAGTTACCTTTAAAACTCCAAGTAGTTGTGAAGTTGCCTTTAAAACTCCTAAGTAGTTGTGATGAAGTTACCTTTAAAACTCCAAAGTAGTTGTGAAATTGCCTTTAAAACTCCAAAGTAGTTGTGATGAAGTTACCTTTAAAACTCCAAAGTAGTTGTGAAGTTGCCTTTAAAACTCCAAAGTAGTTGTGAAGTTGCCTTTAAAACTCCAAAGTAGTTGTGAAGTTGCCTTTAAAACTCCAAAGTAGTTGTGATGAAGCTACCTTTAAAACTCCAAAGTAGTTGTGATGAAGTTACCTTTAAAACTCCAAAGTAGTTGTGAAGTTGCCTTTAAAACTCCAAAGTAGTTGTGATGAAGTTACCTTTAAAACTCCAAAGTAGTTGTGAAGTTGCCTTTAAAACTCCAAATTAGTTGTGATGAAGTTACCTTTAAAACTCCAAAGTAGTTGTGAAGTTGCCTTTAAAACTCCAAAGTAGTTGTGAAGTTGCCTTTAAAACTCCAAAGTAGTTGTGATGAAGTTACCTTTAAAACTCCAAAGTAGTTGTGATGAAGTTACCTTTAAAACTCCAAAGTAGTTGTGAAGTTGCCTTTAAAACTCCAAAGTAGTTGTGATGAAGTTACCTTTAAAACTCCAAAGTAGTTGTGAAGTTGCCTTTAAAACTCCAAAGTAGTTGTGATGAAGTTACCTTTAAAACTCCAAAGTAGTTGTGAAGTTACCTTTAAAACTCCAAAGTAGTTGTGATGAAGTTACCTTTAAAACTCCAAAGTAGTTGTGAAGTTTCCTTTAAAACTCCAAAGTAGTTGTGATGAAGTTACCTTTAAAACTCCAAGTAGTTGTGAAGTTGCCTTTAAAACTCCTAAGTAGTTGTGATGAAGTTACCTTTAAAACTCCAAAGTAGTTGTGAAGTTGCCTTAAAACTCCAAAGTAGTTGTGATGAAGTTACCTTTAAAACTCCAAAGTAGTTGTGAAGTTGCCTTTAAAACTCCAAAGTAGTTGTGAAGTTGCCTTTAAAACTCCAAAGTAGTTGTGAAGTTGCCTTTAAAACTCCAAAGTAGTTGTGATGAAGTTACCTTTAAAACTCCAAAGTAGTTGTGATGAAGTTACCTTTAAAACTCCAAAGTAGTTGTGAAGTTGCCTTTAAAACTCCAAAGTAGTTGTGATGAAGTTACCTTTAAAACTCCAAAGTAGTTGTGAAGTTGCCTTTAAAACTCCAAAGTAGTTGTGATGAAGTTACCTTTAAAACTCCAAAGTAGTTGTGAAGTTGCCTTTAAAACTCCAAAGTAGTTGTGAAGTTGCCTTTAAAACTCCAAAGTAGTTGTGATGAAGTTACCTTTAAAACTCCAAAGTAGTTGTGAAGTTGCCTTTAAAACTCCAAAGTAGTTGTGATGAAGTTACCTTTAAAACTCCAAAGTAGTTGTGAAGTTACCTTTAAAACTCCAAAGTAGTTGTGATGAAGTTACCTTTAAAACTCCAAAGTAGTTGTGAAGTTGCCTTTAAAACTCCAAAGTAGTTGTGATGAAGTTACCTTTAAAACTCCAAAGTAGTTGTGATGAAGTTACCTTTAAAACTCCAAAGTAGTTGTGAAGTTGCCTTTAAAACTCCAAAGTAGTTGTGATGAAGTTACCTTTAAAACTCCAAAGTAGTTGTGAAGTTGCCTTTAAAACTCCAAAGTAGTTGTGATGAAGTTACCTTTAAAACTCCAAAGTAGTTGTGAAGTTGCCTTTAAAACTCCAAAGTAGTTGTGAAGTTGCCTTTAAAACTCCAAAGTAGTTGTGATGAAGTTACCTTTAAAACTCCAAAGTAGTTGTGAAGTTGCCTTTAAAACTCCAAAGTAGTTGTGATGAAGTTACCTTTAAAACTCCAAAGTAGTTGTGATGAAGTTACCTTTAAAACTCCAAAGTAGTTGTGAAGTTGCCTTTAAAACTCCAAAGTAGTTGTGATGAAGTTACCTTTAAAACTCCAAAGTAGTTGTGAAGTTGCCTTTAAAACTCCAAAGTAGTTGTGAAGTTGCCTTTAAAACTCCAAAGTAGTTGTGATGAAGTTACCTTTAAAACTCCAAAGTAGTTGTGATGAAGTTACCTTTAAAACTCCAAAGTAGTTGTGAAGTTGCCTTTAAAACTCCAAAGTAGTTGTGAAGTTGCCTTTACTTGAAATATCTGTATTACAAAAACATTATACATCTGTAAATGATATTTGATTTTCTTGAGTGTACGAAAATGAGCTGAAATTTCTTGTCTCGGCCGGGGTTGGGAATTTAAAAAATGTAAGCCAGGCTTTACTATTTACTATTACTATTTTGTAATTCTTCAACCCAGGAAGGATTATATTTTCCCTTAACACACACATCTCTTTAATTAAAAGGTACTCAGCGACCTGTAATTAAACTTAACTCTGTTTGCCAAGTGTATATTAGGGTTACATAAATATGTATCTTTTGAATGTTCAACATTTATGCGTCTTCTAGGACATTATTTTGTGCTTGTTGCAGTTGTGAAAACCAGAAGCAGAAAACAGAAAATTCGGTGTAGGTTTTAAATAAAGTTCTAAAATAAGAAAATTAAGTTTTATTATTTTAAAATTATTTTTGCAAAATTCATGTTTTATAACACTAATCTTTTTTTATGACACACACATGTTTTGAAATTTTACAGCTTTTTATTACCTAATATTATTTTACAGTTCGACCATAGTTACTATACGAATAATATTTAACTTGCGGAGTAATTTAGCTTATATAATTATTAAAAGTAGGTATTTCTAAAGGGCCATGTATTCATAAAATCAACCAAACATTTCCCCACGTTCCCAGATTAATCCTCACAAAATCGCCCCATTTCAGCGCACCTCGGTTTCCAAGGGGTTCTTAATTCCACTTTAGTTCCAGAAGTAAACTAATTGTCCTCTTTAGCTGGAATACATCGGAAACCGACAATAACAAGCAATTAAATTATTCCTTCAATGAAGAATATAAACTTGAAAAAATTAGGTCGTGACACTCCGGGGAAGTGAAAACATTTATAGCCATCTCTACAGAAATTTTGGATTGAGAAAAGCATTTAATTTAGCGAAATGAGAAATTAGCTAAACATTTGTTATCAGACGCGTCTAAGAAAGTTTTCATTAAAAAAAAAACTGTGTTAAAATACCTAACTTATTAATATCGTTACATTGAATTACTTGTATTGAGATTTATCAAATTTAAATAAATTATTATATTTATTAACTAATCAAAACTATTAAATAATAATCTTTTTCCTCAATGATTTTCAATAAATAATGTAACATAACTTACGTATTATAACAGTTGTTCTACAACATGACGTATAAAACCAGTTGCTATATGAAAACATTCGGTACTATTAACTCACTTTGAGGTGACTTATAGCGTAACCTGACGGAAATTTAAACTGACGCTATTAATCTGACGGAAATTATACTGACGCCAAATAGTATGTTTATGTTCATCCAAGACGTTTTGTAGGCGTCGCTATAAACTTTTTCACTTCAATAAAGAGATAAATCCACAAGAATTATCTCAACCCTAATTCTGTTAAAACAGGGACTCGATATTTTCATGTTTACCGATCTAACTAATTGCAACTAGTCGTTACAAAATCGAGTTTAAGAAAATGTCAGCCACAATCAACAGCCATTTGCCTCTGATGTTCAGAATATAAATCATAGGCTATGCCTCCTCGAGTGCGTATAATTGTAAAGCTAGAAATCTTTCTACACGTTCTCCCGGTTCTTTAAAAAAGTGGCAGTGGTCTTTGTAGGGTCAATGCACAACATTGAAGGACACGCGAGTGCCCAAACGTAGGTGTTAATAACTTCCTCGTATCTCTAGATTCTCTGGAACGCCATAAAACTTTCGCGTGACAAGCAGTGGTCTTTGTAGGGTCAATGCACAACATTGAAGGACACGCGAGTGCCCAAACGTAGGTGTTAAT
Source organism: Prosapia bicincta (assembly GCA_036971475.1). Lineage (NCBI taxonomy): Eukaryota > Metazoa > Arthropoda > Insecta > Hemiptera > Cercopidae > Prosapia > Prosapia bicincta. Next base: position 816,536 of record JBAIZL010000066.1, on the reverse strand, counting down.
AACTTCCTCGTATCTCTAGATTCTCTGGAACGCCATAAAACTTTCGCGTGACAGGCAGTGGTCTTTGTAGGGTCAATGCACAACACTATAGGAAATGGGGGTGCCCAAACGTAGGTGTTAGTAACTTCCTCGTATCTCTAGATTCTCTGGAACGCCATAAAACTTTCGCGTGACAAGCAGTGGTCTTTGTAGGGTCAATGCACAACATTGAAGGACACGCGAGTGCCCAAACGTAGGTGTTAGTAACTTCCTCGTATCTCTAGATTCTCTGGAACGCCATAAAACTTTCGCGTGACAAGCAGTGGTCTTTGTAGGGTCAATGCACAACATTGAAGGACACGCGAGTGCCCAAACGTAGGTGTTAATAACTTCCTCGTATCTCTAGATTCTCTGGAACGCCATAAAACTTTCGCGTGACAGGCAGTGGTCTTTGTAGGGTCAATGCACAACACTATAGGAAATGGGGGTGCCCAAACGTAGGTGTTAGTAACTTCCTCGTATCTCTAGATTCTCTGGAACGCCATAAAACTTTCGCGTGACAAGCAGTGGTCCTTGTAGGGTCAGTGCACAACATTAAAAGACACGCGAGTGCCCAAACGTAGGTGTTAGTAACTTCCTCGTATCTCTAGATTCTCTGGAACGCCATAAAACTTTCGCGTGACAAGCAGTGGTCCTTGTAGGGTCAGTGCACAACATTAAAGGACACGCGAGTGCCCAAACGTAGGTGTTAGTAACTTCCTCGTATCTCTAGATTCTCTGGAACGCCATAAAACTTTCGCGTGACAAGCAGTGGTCCTTGTAGGGTCAATGCACAACATTGAAGGACACGCGAGTGCCCAAACGTAGGTGTTAGTAACTTCCTCGTATCTCTAGATTCTCTGGAACGCCATAAAACTTTCGCGTGACAAGCAGTGGTCTTTGTAGGGTCAATGCACAACATTGAAGGACACGCGAGTGCCCAAACGTAGGTGTTAATAACTTCCTCGTATCTCTAGATTCTCTGGAACGCCATAAAACTTTCGCGTGACAAGCAGTGGTCCTTGTAGGGTCAGTGCACAACATTGAAGGACACGCGAGTGCCCAAACGTAGGTGTTAATAACTTCCTCGAATCTCTAGATTCTCTGGAACGCCATAAAACTTTCGCGTGACAGGCAGTGGTCTTTGTAGGGTCAATGCACAACATTGAAGGACACGCGAGTGCCCAAACGTAAGTGTTAGTAACTTCCTCGTATCTCTAGATTATCTGGAACGCCATAAAACTTTCGCGTGACAAGCAGTGGTCCTTGTAGGGTCAGTGCACAACATTAAAGGACACACGAGTGCCCAAACGTAGGTGTTAATAACTTCCTCGTATCTCTAGATTATCTGGAACGCCATAAAACTTTCGCGTGACAAGCAGTGGTCCTTGTAGGGTCAGTGCACAACATTAAAGGACACGCGAGTGCCCAAACGTAGGTGTTAATAACTTCCTCGTATCTCTAGATTATCTGGAACGCCATAAAACTTTCGCGTGACAAGCAGTGGTCCTTGTAGGGTCAGTGCACAACATTAAAGGACACGCGAGTGCCCAAACGTAGGTGTTAGTAACTTCCTCGTATCTCTAGATTATCTGGAACGCCATAAAACTTTCGCGTGACAAGCAGTGGTCCTTGTAGGGTCAGTGCACAACATTAAAGGACACACGAGTGCCCAAACGTAGGTGTTAATAACTTCCTCGTATCTCTAGATTATCTGGAACGCCATAAAACTTTCGCGTGACAAGCAGTGGTCCTTGTAGGGTCAATGCACAACATTGAAGGACACGCGAGTGCCCAAACGTAGGTGTTAGTAACTTCCTCGTATCTCTAGATTCTCTGGAACGCCATAAAACTTTCGCGTGACAAGCAGTGGTCTTTGTAGGGTCAGTGCACAACATTAAAGGACACGCGAGTGCCCAAACGTAGGTGTTAATAACTTCCTCGTATCTCTAGATTCTCTGGAGCGCCATAAAACTTTCGCGTGACAAGCAGTGGTCCTTGTAGGGTCAATGCACAACATTGAAGGACACGCGAGTGCCCAAACGTAAGTGTTAGTAACTTCCTCGTATCTCTAGATTCTCTGGAACGCCATAAAACTTTCGCGTGACAAGCAGTGGTCTTTGTAGGGTCAATGCACAACATTGAAGGACACGCGAGTGCCCAAACGTAAGTGTTAGTAACTTCCTCGTATCTCTAGATTCTCTGGAGCGCCATAAAACTTTCGCGTGACAAGCAGTGGTCTTTGTAGGGTCAATGCACAACATTGAAGGACACGCGAGTGCCCAAACGTAAGTGTTAGTAACTTCCTCGTATCTCTAGATTCTCTGGAGCGCCATAAAACTTTCGCGTGACAAGCAGTGGTCTTTGTAGGGTCAATGCACAACATTGAAGGACACGCGAGTGCCCAAACGTAAGTGTTAGTAACTTCCTCGTATCTCTAGATTCTCTGGAGCGCCATAAAACTTTCGCGTGACAAGCAGTGGTCCTTGTAGGGTCAATGCACAACATTGAAGGACACGCGAGTGCCCAAACGTAAGTGTTAGTAACTTCCTCGTATCTCTAGATTCTCTGGAGCGCCATAAAACTTTCGCGTGACAAGCAGTGGTCTTTGTAGGGTCAATGCACAACATTGAAGGACACGCGAGTGCCCAAACGTAAGTGTTAGTAACTTCCTCGTATCTCTAGATTCTCTGGAACGCCATAAAACTTTCGCGTGACAAGCAGTGGTCTTTGTAGGGTCAGTGCACAACACTGAAGGACACGCGGGTGCCCAAACGTAGATGTTATTAACTTCCTCGTATCTCTAGATTCTCTGGAGCGCCATAAAACTTTCGCGTGACAAGCAGTGGTCTTTGTAGGGTCAGTGCACAACATTGAAGGACACGCGAGTGCCCAAACGTAAGTGTTAGTAACTTCCTCGTATCTCTAGATTCTCTGGAACGCCATAAAACTTTCGCGTGACAAGCAGTGGTCTTTGTAGGGTCAGTGCACAACATTGAAGGACACGCGAGTGCCCAAACGTAAGTGTTAGTAACTTCCTCGTATCTCTAGATTCTCTGGAACGCCATAAAACTTTCGCGTGACAAGCAGTGGTCTTTGTAGGGTCAGTGCACAACATTGAAGGACACGAGAGTGCCCAAACGTAAGTGTTAGTAACTTCCTCGTATCTCTAGATTCTCTGGAACGCCATAAAACTTTCGCGTGACAAGCAGTGGTCTTTGTAGGGTCAGTGCACAACACTGAAGGACACGCGGGTGCCCAAACGTAGGTGTTAGTAACTCACTCGTATCTCTAGATTCTCTGGAACGCCATAAAACTTTCGCGTGACAAGCAGTGGTCTTTGTAGGGTCAGTGCACAACACTGAAGGACACGCGGGTGCCCAAACGTAGATGTTATTAACTTCCTCGTATCTCTAGATTCTCTGGAGCGCCATAAAACTTTCGCGTGACAAGCAGTGGTCTTTGTAGGGTCAGTGCACAACATTGAAGGACACGCGAGTGCCCAAACGTAAGTGTTAGTAACTTCCTCGTATCTCTAGATTCTCTGGAACGCCATAAAACTTTCGCGTGACAAGCAGTGGTCTTTGTAGGGTCAGTGCACAACATTGAAGGACACGCGAGTGCCCAAACGTAAGTGTTAGTAACTTCCTCGTATCTCTAGATTCTCTGGAACGCCATAAAACTTTCGCGTGACAAGCAGTGGTCTTTGTAGGGTCAGTGCACAACATTGAAGGACACGAGAGTGCCCAAACGTAAGTGTTAGTAACTTCCTCGTATCTCTAGATTCTCTGGAACGCCATAAAACTTTCGCGTGACAAGCAGTGGTCTTTGTAGGGTCAGTGCACAACACTGAAGGACACGCGGGTGCCCAAACGTAGGTGTTAGTAACTCACTCGTATCTCTAGATTCTCTGGAACGCCATAAAACTTTCGCGTGACAAGCAGTGGTCTTTGTAGGGTCAGTGCACAACACTGAAGGACACGCGGGTGCCCAAACGTAGATGTTATTAACTTCCTCGTATCTCTAGATTCTCTGGAGCGCCATAAAACTTTCGCGTGACAAGCAGTGGTCTTTGTAGGGTCAGTGCACAACATTGAAGGACACGCGAGTGCCCAAACGTAAGTGTTAGTAACTTCCTCGTATCTCTAGATTCTCTGGAACGCCATAAAACTTTCGCGTGACAAGCAGTGGTCTTTGTAGGGTCAGTGCACAACATTGAAGGACACGCGAGTGCCCAAACGTAAGTGTTAGTAACTTCCTCGTATCTCTAGATTCTCTGGAACGCCATAAAACTTTCGCGTGACAAGCAGTGGTCTTTGTAGGGTCAGTGCACAACATTGAAGGACACGCGAGTGCCCAAACGTAAGTGTTAGTAACTTCCTCGTATCTCTAGATTCTCTGGAACGCCATAAAACTTTCGCGTGACAAGCAGTGGTCTTTGTAGGGTCAGTGCACAACATTAAAGGACACGCGAGTGCCCAAACGTAGGTGTTAGTAACTTCCTCGTATCTCCAGATTCTCTGGAACGCCATAAAACTCTTGCGTGACAAGCAGTGGTCCTTGTAGGGTCAATGCACAACATTAAAGGACACGCGAGTGCCCAAACGTAAGTGTTAGTAACTTCCTCGTATCTCCAGATTATCTGGAACGCCATAAAACTTTCGCGTGACAAGCAGTGGTCCTTGTAGGGTCAATGCACAACATTGAAGGGCACGCGAGTGCCCAAACGTAGGTGTTAGTAACTTCCCCGTATCTCTAGATTATCTGGAACGCCATAAAACTTTCGCGTGACAAGCAGTGGTCCTTGTAGGGTCAATGCACAACATTAAAGGACACGCGAGTGCCCAAACGTAAGTGTTAGTAACTTCCCCGTATCTCTAGATTCTCTGGAGCGCCATAAAACTTTCGCGTGACAAGCAGTGGTCCTTGTAGGGTCAATGCACAACATTAAAGGACACGCGAGTGCCCAAACGTAGGTGTTAGTAACTTCCCCGTATCTCTAGATTATCTGGAACGCCATAAAACTTTCGCGTGACAAGCAGTGGTCCTTGTAGGGTCAATGCACAACATTGAAGGGCACGCGAGTGCCCAAACGTAGGTGTTAGTAACTTCCCCGTATCTCTAGATTATCTGGAACGCCATAAAACTTTCGCGTGACAAGCAGTGGTCCTTGTAGGGTCAATGCACAACATTAAAGGACACGCGAGTGCCCAAACGTAAGTGTTAGTAACTTCCCCGTATCTCTAGATTATCTGGAACGCCATAAAACTTTCGCGTGACAAGCAGTGGTCCTTGTAGGGTCAATGCACAACATTAAAGGACACGCGAGTGCCCAAACGTAGGTGTTAGTAACTTCCTCGTATCTCTAGATTCTCTGGAACGCCATAAAACTTTCGCGTGACAAGCAGTGGTCCTTGTAGGGTCAATGCACAACATTAAAGGACACGCGAGTGCCCAAACGTAGGTGTTAATAACTTCCTCGTATCTCTAGATTCTCTGGAACGCCATAAAACTTTCGCGTGACAAGCAGTGGTCCTTGTAGGGTCAATGCACAACATTAAAGGACACGCGAGTGCCCAAACGTAGGTGTTAATAACTTCCTCGTATCTCTAGATTCTCTGGAACGCCATAAAACTTTCGCGTGACAAGCAGTGGTCCTTGTAGGGTCAATGCACAACATTGAAGGACACGCGAGTGCCCAAACGTAAGTGTTAGTAACTTCCTCGTATCTCTAGATTCTCTGGAACGCCATAAAACTTTCGCGTGACAAGCAGTGGTCTTTGTAGGGTCAATGCACAACATTAAAGGACACGCGAGTGCCCAAACGTAAGTGTTAGTAACTTCCCCGTATCTCTAGATTATCTGGAACGCCATAAAACTTTCGCGTGACAAGCAGTGGTCCTTGTAGGGTCAATGCACAACATTAAAGGACACGCGAGTGCCCAAACGTAAGTGTTAGTAACTTCCCCGTATCTCTAGATTATCTGGAACGCCATAAAACTTTCGCGTGACAAGCAGTGGTCCTTGTAGGGTCAATGCACAACATTAAAGGACACGCGAGTGCCCAAACGTAGGTGTTAGTAACTTCCTCGTATCTCTAGATTCTCTGGAACGCCATAAAACTTTCGCGTGACAAGCAGTGGTCCTTGTAGGGTCAATGCACAACATTAAAGGAAACGCGGATGCCCAAACGTAAGTGTTAGTAACTTCCTCGTATCTCTAGATTCTCTGGAACGCCATAAAACTTTCGCGTGACAAGCAGTGGTCTTTGTAGGGTCAGTGCACAACACTGAAGGAAACGCGTTGCCCAAACGTAGATGTTAATAACTTCCTCGTATCTCTAGATTCTCTGGAACGCCATAAAACTTTCGCGTGACAAGCAGTGGTCCTTGTAGGGTCAATGCACAACATTAAAGGACACGCGAGTGCCCAAACGTAAGTGTTAGTAACTTTCTCGTATCTCTAGATTCTCTGGAACGCCATAAAACTTTCGCGTGACAAGCAGTGGTCTTTGTAGGGTCAATGCACAACATTAATGGACACGCGAGTGCCCAAACGTAAGTGTTAGTAACTTCCCCGTATCTCTAGATTATCTGGAACGCCATAAAACTTTCGCGTGACAAGCAGTGGTCCTTGTAGGATCAATGCACAACATTAAAGGACACGCGAGTGCCCAAACGTAAGTGTTAGTAACTTCCCCGTATCTCTAGATTATCTGGAACGCCATAAAACTTTCGCGTGACAAGCAGTGGTCCTTGTAGGGTCAATGCACAACATTAAAGGACACGCGAGTGCCCAAACGTAGGTGTTAGTAACTTCCTCGTATCTCTAGATTCTCTGGAACGCCATAAAACTTTCGCGTGACAAGCAGTGGTCCTTGTAGGGTCAATGCACAACATTAAAGGACACGCGAGTGCCCAAACGTAAGTGTTAGTAACTTCCTCGTATCTCTAGATTCTCTGGAACGCCATAAAACTTTCGCGTGACAAGCAGTGGTCCTTGTAGGGTCAATGCACAACATTAAAGGACACGCGAGTGCCCAAACGTAGGTGTTAGTAACTTCCTCGTATCTCTAGATTCTCTGGAACGCCATAAAACTTTCGCGTGACAAGCAGTGGTCCTTGTAGGGTCAATGCACAACATTAAAGGACACGCGAGTGCCCAAACGTAGGTGTTAGTAACTTCCTCGTATCTCTAGATTCTCTGGAACGCCATAAAACTTTCGCGTGACAAGCAGTGGTCTTTGTAGAATCAGTGCACAACACGAAAGGAAACGCGGATGCCCAAACGTAAGTGTTAGTAACTTCCTCGTATCTCTAGATTCTCTGGAACGCCATAAAACTTTCGCGTGACAAGCAGTGGTCTTTGTAGAATCAGTGCACAACACGAAAGGAAACGCGGATGCCCAAACGTAGGTTTTAATAACTTCCCCGTATCTCTAGATTCTCTGGAACGCCATAAAACTTTCGCGTGACAAGCAGTGGTCTTTGTAGAATCAGTGCACAACACGAAAGGAAACGCGGATGCCCAAACGTAGGTTTTAATAACTTCCCCGTATCTCTAGATTCTCTGGAACGCCATAAAACTTTCGCGTGACAAGCAGTGGTCTTTGTAGAATCAGTGCACAACACGAAAGGAAACGCGGATGCCCAAACGTAGGTTTTAATAACTTCCCCGTATCTCTAGATTCTCTGGAACGCCATAAAACTTTCGCGTGACAAGCAGTGGTCTTTGTAGAATCAGTGCACAACACGAAAGGAAACGCGGATGCCCAAACGTAGGTTTTAATAACTTCCCCGTATCTCTAGATTCTCTGGAACGCCATAAAACTTTCGCGTGACAAGCAGTGGTCTTTGTAGAATCAGTGCACAACACGAAAGGAAACGCGGATGCCCAAACGTAGGTTTTAATAACTTCCCCGTATCTCTAGATTCTCTGGAACGCCATAAAACTTTCGCGTGACAAGCAGTGGTCTTTGTAGAATCAGTGCACAACACGAAAGGAAACGCGGATGCCCAAACGTAGGTTTTAATAACTTCCCCGTATCTCTAGATTCTCTGGAACGCCATAAAACTTTCGCGTGACAAGCAGTGGTCTTTGTAGAATCAGTGCACAACACGAAAGGAAACGCGGATGCCCAAACGTAGGTTTTAATAACTTCCCCGTATCTCTAGATTCTCTGGAACGCCATAAAACTTTCGCGTGACAAGAAGTGGTCTTTGTAGAATCAGTGCACAACACGAAAGGAAACGCGGATGCCCAAACGTAGGTTTTAATAACTTCCCCGTATCTCTAGATTCTCTGGAACGCCATAAAACTTTCGCGTGACAAGCAGTGGTCTTTGTAGAATCAGTGCACAACACGAAAGGAAACGCGGATGCCCAAACGTAAGTGTTAGTAACTTCCTCGTATCTCTAGATTCTCTGGAACGCCATAAAACTTTCGCGTGACAAGCAGTGGTTTTTGTAGGGTCAGTGCACAAAACTGAAGGAAACGCGGATGCCCAAACACAGGTGTTAGTAACTTCCTCGTATCTCTAGATTACGTGGATCGCCATAAATCTTTCGCGTGACATGCAGTGGTTTTGTAGGGTCAGTGCACAACACTGAAGGAAAAGCGGGTGCTCAAACGTAGGTGTTAGTAACTTCCTCGTATCTCTAGATTCTCTGGAACGCCAAAAAACTTTCGCGTGACAAGCAGTTGTCATTGTAGGGTCAGTGCACAACATTGAAGGACACGCGAGTGCCCAAACGTAAGTGTTAGTAACTTCCCCGTATCTCTATATTATCTGGAACGCCATAAAACTTTCGCGTGACAGGCAGTGGTCTTTGTAGGGTCAGTGCACAAAACTGAAGGAAACGCGGATGTCCAAAACGTAGGTGTTAGTAACTCACTCGTATCTCTAGATTCTCTGGAACGCCATAAAACTTTCGCGTGACAGGCAGTGGTCATTGTAGGGTCAGTGCACAAAACTGAAGGAAACGCGGATGCCCAAAACGTAGGTGTTAATAACTTCCTCGTATCTCTAGATTCTCTGAAACGCTATACAACTTTCGCGTGACAAGCAGTGGTCTTTGTAGGGCCAGTGCACAACACTGAAGGAAACGCGGATGCCCAAAACGTAGGTGTTAATAACTTCCTCGTATCTCTAGATTCTCTGGAACGCCATAAAACTTTCGCGTGACAAGCAGTGGTCTTTGTAGAATCAGTGCACAACACGAAAGGAAACGCGGATGCCCAAACGTAAGTGTTAGTAACTTCCTCGTATCTCTAGATTCTCTGGAACGCCATAAAACTTTCGCGTGACAAGCAGTGGTCTTTGTAGAATCAGTGCACAACACGAAAGGAAACGCGGATGCCCAAACGTTAGTGTTAGTAACTTCCTCGTATCTCTAGATTCTCTGGAACGCCATAAAACTTTCGCGTGACAAGCAGTGGTTTTTGTAGGGTCAGTGCACAAAACTGAAGGAAACGCGGATGCCCAAAACGTAGGTGTTAATAACTTCCTCGTATCTCTAGATTCTCTGGAACGCAATAACACTTACGCATGACAAGCAGTAGTCTTTGTAGAATCAGTGCACAACACTCAAGTAAACGCGGATGCCCAAACACAGGTGTTAGTAACTTCCTCGTATCTCTAGATTATGTGGATCGCCATAAATCTTTCGCGTGACATGCAGTGGTCTTTGTAGGGTCAGTGCACAACACTCAAGTAAACGCGGATGCCCAAACACAGGTGTTAGTAACTTCCTCGTATCTCTAGATTATGTGGATCGCCATAAATCTTTCGCGTGACATGCAGTGGTCTTTGTAGGGTCAGTGCACAACACTGAAGGGCACGCGGGTGCTCAAACGTAGGTGTTAATAATTTCCTCGTATCTCTAGATTCTCTGGAACGCCATAAAACTTTCACGTGACAAGCAGTGGCTTTTGTAGGGTCAGTGCACAACACGAAAGGAAACGCGGATGCCCAAACGTAGGTGTTAGTAACTTCCTCGTATCTCTAGATTCTCTGGAACGCCAAAAAACTTTCGCGTGACAAGCAGTTGTCATTGTAGGGTCAGTGCACAACATTGAAGGACACGCGAGTGCCCAAACGTAAGTGTTAGTAACTTCCCCGTATCTCTAGATTATCTGGAACGCCATAAAACTTTCGCGTGACAGGCAGTGGTCTTTGTAGGGTCAGTGCACAAAACTGAAGGAAACGCGGATGTCCAAAACGTAGGTGTTAGTAACTCACTCGTATCTCTAGATTCTCTGGAACGCCATAAAACTTTCGCGTGACAGGCAGTGGTCATTGTAGGGTCAGTGCACAAAACTGAAGGAAACGCGGATGCCCAAAACGTAGGTGTTAATAACTTCCTCGTATCTCTAGATTCTCTGAAACGCTATACAACTTTCGCGTGACAAGCAGTGGTCTTTGTAGGGCCAGTGCACAACACTGAAGGAAACGCGGATGCCCAAAACGTAGGTGTTAATAACTTCCTCGTATCTCTAGATTCTCTGGAACGCCATAAAACTTTCGCGTGACAAGCAGTGGTCTTTGTAGAATCAGTGCACAACACGAAAGGAAACGCGGATGCCCAAACGTAAGTGTTAGTAACTTCCTCGTATCTCTAGATTCTCTGGAACGCCATAAAACTTTCGCGTGACAAGCAGTGGTCTTTGTAGGGTCAGTGCACAACACTGAAGGACACGCGGGTGCCCAAACGTAAGTGTTAGTAACTTCCTCGTATCTCTAGATTCTCTGGAACGCCATAAAACTTTCGCGTGACAAGCAGTGGTCTTTGTAGGGTCAGTGCACAAAACTTAAGGAAACGCGGATGCCCAAAACGTAGGTGTTAGTAACTTCCTCGTATCTCTAGATTCTCTGGAACGCCATAAAACTTTCGCGTGACAAGCAGTGGTCTTTGTAGGGTCAGTGCACAAAACCTAAGGAAACGCGGATGCCCAAAACGTAGGTGTTAATAACTTCCTCGTATCTCTAGATTCTCTGGAACGCCATAAAACTTTCGCGTGACAAGCAGTGGTCCTTGTAGGGTCAATGCACAACATTAAAGGAAACGCGGATGCCCAAACGTAAGTGTTAGTAACTTCCTCGTATCTCTAGATTCTCTGGAACGCCATAAAACTTTCGCGTGACAAGCAGTGGTCTTTGTAGAATCAGTGCACAACACGAAAGGAAACGCGGATGCCCAAACGTAGGTTTTAATAACTTCCCCGTATCTCTAGATTCTCTGGAACGCCATAAAACTTTCGCGTGACAAGCAGTGGTCTTTGTAGAATCAGTGCACAACACGAAAGGAAACGCGGATGCCCAAACACAGGTGTTAGTAACTTCCTCGTATCTCTAGATTATGTGGATCGCCATAAATCTTTCGCGTGACATGCAGTGGTCTTTGTAGGGTCAGTGCACAACACTCAAGTAAACGCGGATGCCCAAACACAGGTGTTAGTAACTTCCTCGTATCTCTAGATTATGTGGATCGCCATAAATCTTTCGCGTGACATGCAGTGGTCTTTGTAGGGTCAGTGCACAACACTGAAGGGCACGCGGGTGCTCAAACGTAGGTGTTAATAATTTCCTCGTATCTCTAGATTCTCTGGAACGCCATAAAACTTTCACGTGACAAGCAGTGGCTTTTGTAGGGTCAGTGCACAACACGAAAGGAAACGCGGATGCCCAAACGTAGGTGTTAGTAACTTCCTCGTATCTCTAGATTCTCTGGAACGCCAAAAAACTTTCGCGTGACAAGCAGTTGTCATTGTAGGGTCAGTGCACAACATTGAAGGCCACGCGAGTGCCCAAACGTAAGTGTTAGTAACTTCCCCGTATCTCTAGATTATCTGGAACGCCATAAAACTTTCGCGTGACAGGCAGTGGTCTTTGTAGGGTCAGTGCACAAAACTGAAGGAAACGCGGATGTCCAAAACGTAGGTGTTAGTAACTCACTCGTATCTCTAGATTCTCTGGAACGCCATAAAACTTTCGCGTGACAGGCAGTGGTCATTGTAGGGTCAGTGCCCAAAACTGAAGGAAACGCGGATGCCCAAAACGTAGGTGTTAATAACTTCCTCGTATCTCTAGATTCTCTGAAACGCTATACAACTTTCGCGTGACAAGCAGTGGTCTTTGTAGGGCCAGTGCACAACACTGAAGGAAACGCGGATGCCCAAAACGTAGGTGTTAATAACTTCCTCGTATCTCTAGATTCTCTGGAACGCCATAAAACTTTCGCGTGACAAGCAGTGGTCTTTGTAGAATCAGTGCACAACACGAAAGGAAACGCGGATGCCCAAACGTAAGTGTTAGTAACTTCCTCGTATCTCTAGATTCTCTGGAACGACATAAAACTTTCGCGTGACAAGCAGTGGTCTTTGTAGGGTCAGTGCACAAAACTTAAGGAAACGCGGATGCCCAAAACGTAGGTGTTAGTAACTTCCTCGTATCTCTAGATTCTCTGGAACGCCATAAAACTTTCGCGTGACAAGCAGTGGTCTTTGTAGGGTCAGTGCACAAAACTTAAGGAAACGCGGATGCCCAAAACGTAGGTGTTAATAACTTCCTCGTATCTCTAGATTCTCTGGAACGCCATAAAACTTTCGCGTGACAAGCAGTGGTCTTTGTAGGGTCAGTGCACAACACTGAAGGACACGCGGGTGCCCAAACGTAGATGTTATTAACTTCCTCGTATCTCTAGATTCTCTGGAGCGCCATAAAACTTTCGCGTGACAAGCAGTGGTCTTTGTAGGGTCAGTGCACAACACTGAAGGACACGCGGGTGCCCAAACGTAAGTGTTAGTAACTTCCTCGTATCTCTAGATTCTCTGGAACGCCATAAAACTTTCGCGTGACAAGCAGTGGTCTTTGTAGAATCAGTGCACAACACGAAAGGAAACGCGGATGCCCAAACGTAAGTGTTAGTAACTTCCTCGTATCTCTAGATTCTCTGGAACGCCATAAAACTTTCGCGTGACAAGCAGTGGTCTTTGTAGAATCAGTGCACAACACGAAAGGAAACGCGGATGCCCAAACGTAAGTGTTAGTAACTTCCCCGTATCTCTAGATTATCTGGAACGCCATAAAACTTTCGCGTGACAGGCAGTGGTCTTTGTAGGGTCAGTGCACAAAACTGAAGGAAACGCGGATGTCCAAAACGTAGGTGTTAGTAACTCACTCGTATCTCTAGATTCTCTGGAACGCCATAAAACTTTCGCGTGACAGGCAGTGGTCATTGTAGGGTCAGTGCACAAAACTGAAGGAAACGCGGATGCCCAAAACGTAGGTGTTAATAACTTCCTCGTATCTCTAGATTCTCTGAAACGCTATACAACTTTCGCGTGACAAGCAGTGGTCTTTGTAGGGCCAGTGCACAACACTGAAGGAAACGCGGATGCCCAAAACGTAGGTGTTAATAACTTCCTCGTATCTCTAGATTCTCTGGAACGCCATAAAACTTTCGCGTGACAAGCAGTGGTCTTTGTAGAATCAGTGCACAACACGAAAGGAAACGCGGATGCCCAAACGTAAGTGTTAGTAACTTCCTCGTATCTCTAGATTCTCTGGAACGCCATAAAACTTTCGCGTGACAAGCAGTGGTCTTTGTAGAATCAGTGCACAACACGAAAGGAAACGCGGATGCCCAAACGTTAGTGTTAGTAACTTCCTCGTATCTCTAGATTCTCTGGAACGCCATAAAACTTTCGCGTGACAAGCAGTGGTTTTTGTAGGGTCAGTGCACAAAACTGAAGGAAACGCGGATGCCCAAAACGTAGGTGTTAATAACTTCCTCGTATCTCTAGATTCTCTGGAACGCAATAACACTTACGCATGACAAGCAGTAGTCTTTGTAGAATCAGTGCACAACACTCAAGTAAACGCGGATGCCCAAACACAGGTGTTAGTAACTTCCTCGTATCTCTAGATTATGTGGATCGCCATAAATCTTTCGCGTGACATGCAGTGGTCTTTGTAGGGTCAGTGCACAACACTGAAGGGCACGCGGGTGCTCAAACGTAGGTGTTAATAATTTCCTCGTATCTCTAGATTCTCTGGAACGCCATAAAACTTTCACGTGACAAGCAGTGGATTTTGTAGGGTCAGTGCACAACACGAAAGGAAACGCGGATGCCCAAACGTAGGTGTTAGTAACTTCCTCGTATCTCTAGATTCTCTGGAACGCCAAAAAACTTTCGCGTGACAAGCAGTTGTCATTGTAGGGTCAGTGCACAACATTGAAGGACACGCGAGTGCCCAAACGTAAGTGTTAGTAACTTCCCCGTATCTCTAGATTATCTGGAACGCCATAAAACTTTCGCGTGACAGTCAGTGGTCTTTGTAGGGTCAGTGCACAAAACTGAAGGAAACGCGGATGTCCAAAACGTAGGTGTTAGTAACTCACTCGTATCTCTAGATTCTCTGGAACGCCATAAAACTTTCGCGTGACAGGCAGTGGTCATTGTAGGGTCAGTGCACAAAACTGAAGGAAACGCGGATGCCCAAAACGTAGGTGTTAATAACTTCCTCGTATCTCTAGATTCTCTGAAACGCTATACAACTTTCGCGTGACAAGCAGTGGTCTTTGTAGGGCCAGTGCACAACACTGAAGGAAACGCGGATGCCCAAAACGTAGGTGTTAATAACTTCCTCGTATCTCTAGATTCTCTGGAACGCCATAAAACTTTCGCGTGACAAGCAGTGGTCTTTGTAGAATCAGTGCACAACACGAAAGGAAACGCGGATGCCCAAACGTAAGTGTTAGTAACTTCCTCGTATCTCTAGATTCTCTGGAACGCCATAAAACTTTCGCGTGACAAGCAGTGGTCTTTGTAGGGTCAGTGCACAACACTGAAGGACACGCGGGTGCCCAAACGTAAGTGTTAGTAACTTCCTCGTATCTCTAGATTCTCTGGAACGCCATAAAACTTTCGCGTGACAAGCAGTGGTCTTTGTAGGGTCAGTGCACAAAACTTAAGGAAACGCGGATGCCCAAAACGTAGGTGTTAGTAACTTCCTCGTATCTCTAGATTCTCTGGAACGCCATAAAACTTTCGCGTGACAAGCAGTGGTCTTTGTAGGGTCAGTGCACAAAACTTAAGGAAACGCGGATGCCCAAAACGTAGGTGTTAATAACTTCCTCGTATCTCTAGATTCTCTGGAACGCCATAAAACTTTCGCGTGACAAGCAGTGGTCCTTGTAGGGTCAATGCACAACATTAAAGGAAACGCGGATGCCCAAACGTAAGTGTTAGTAACTTCCTCGTATCTCTAGATTCTCTGGAACGCCATAAAACTTTCGCGTGACAAGCAGTGGTCTTTGTAGAATCAGTGCACAACACGAAAGGAAACGCGGATGCCCAAACGTAGGTTTTAATAACTTCCCCGTATCTCTAGATTCTCTGGAACGCCATAAAACTTTCGCGTGACAAGCAGTGGTCTTTGTAGAATCAGTGCACAACACGAAAGGAAACGCGGATGCCCAAACACAGGTGTTAGTAACTTCCTCGTATCTCTAGATTATGTGGATCGCCATAAATCTTTCGCGTGACATGCAGTGGTCTTTGTAGGGTCAGTGCACAACACTCAAGTAAACGCGGATGCCCAAACACAGGTGTTAGTAACTTCCTCGTATCTCTAGATTATGTGGATCGCCATAAATCTTTCGCGTGACATGCAGTGGTCTTTGTAGGGTCAGTGCACAACACTGAAGGGCACGCGGGTGCTCAAACGTAGGTGTTAATAATTTCCTCGTATCTCTAGATTCTCTGGAACGCCATAAAACTTTCACGTGACAAGCAGTGGCTTTTGTAGGGTCAGTGCACAACACGAAAGGAAACGCGGATGCCCAAACGTAGGTGTTAGTAACTTCCTCGTATCTCTAGATTCTCTGGAACGCCAAAAAACTTTCGCGTGACAAGCAGTTGTCATTGTAGGGTCAGTGCACAACATTGAAGGACACGCGAGTGCCCAAACGTAAGTGTTAGTAACTTCCCCGTATCTCTAGATTATCTGGAACGCCATAAAACTTTCGCGTGACAGGCAGTGGTCTTTGTAGGGTCAGTGCACAAAACTGAAGGAAACGCGGATGTCCAAAACGTAGGTGTTAGTAACTCACTCGTATCTCTAGATTCTCTGGAACGCCATAAAACTTTCGCGTGACAGGCAGTGGTCATTGTAGGGTCAGTGCACAAAACTGAAGGAAACGCGGATGCCCAAAACGTAGGTGTTAATAACTTCCTCGTATCTCTAGATTCTCTGAAACGCTATACAACTTTCGCGTGACAAGCAGTGGTCTTTGTAGGGCCAGTGCACAACACTGAAGGAAACGCGGATGCCCAAAACGTAGGTGTTAATAACTTCCTCGTATCTCTAGATTCTCTGGAACGCCATAAAACTTTCGCGTGACAAGCAGTGGTCTTTGTAGAATCAGTGCACAACACGAAAGGAAACGCGGATGCCCAAACGTAAGTGTTAGTAACTTCCTCGTATCTCTAGATTCTCTGGAACGCCATAAAACTTTCGCGTGACAAGCAGTGGTCTTTGTAGGGTCAGTGCACAAAACTTAAGGAAACGCGGATGCCCAAAACGTAGGTGTTAGTAACTTCCTCGTATCTCTAGATTCTCTGGAACGCCATAAAACTTTCGCGTGACAAGCAGTGGTCTTTGTAGGGTCAGTGCACAACACTGAAGGACACGCGGGTGCCCAAACGTAGATGTTATTAACTTCCTCGTATCTCTAGATTCTCTGGAGCGCCATAAAACTTTCGCGTGACAAGCAGTGGTCTTTGTAGGGTCAGTGCACAACACTGAAGGACACGCGGGTGCCCAAACGTAAGTGTTAGTAACTTCCTCGTATCTCTAGATTCTCTTGAACGCCATAAAACTTTCGCGTGACAAGCAGTGGTCTTTGTAGGGTCAATGCTCAACATTGAAGGACACGCGAGTGCCCAAACGTAAGTGTTAGTAACTTCCTCGTATCTCTAGATTCTCTGGAACGCCATAAAACTTTCGCGTGACAAGCAGTGGTCTTTGTAGAATCAGTGCACAACATTGAAGGACACGCGAGTGCCCAAACGTAAGTGTTAGTAACTTCCTCGTATCTCTAGATTCTCTGGAACGCCATAAAACTTTCGCGTGACAAGCAGTGGTCCTTGTAGGGTCAGTGCACAACATTGAAGGACACGAGAGTGCCCAAACGTAGGTGTTAGTAACTTCCTCGTATCTCTAGATTCTCTGGAACGCCATAAAACTTTCGCGTGACAAGCAGTGGTCTTTGTAGAATCAGTGCACAACACGAAAGGAAACGCGGATGCCCAAACGTAAGTGTTAGTAACTTCCTCGTATCTCTAGATTCTCTGGAACGCCATAAAACTTTCGCGTGACAAGCAGTGGTCTTTGTAGAATCAGTGCACAACACGAAAGGAAACGCGGATGCCCAAACGTAAGTGTTAGTAACTTCCTCGTATCTCTAGATTCTCTGGAACGCCATAAAACTTTCGCGTGACAAGCAGTGGTCTTTGTAGAATCAGTGCACAACACGAAAGGAAACGCGGATGCCCAAACGTAAGTGTTAGTAACTTCCTCGTATCTCTAGATTCTCTGGAACGCCATAAAACTTTCGCGTGACAGGCAGTGGTCTTTGTAGAATCAGTGCACAACACGAAAGGAAACGCGGATGCCCAAACGTAAGTGTTAGTAACTTCCTCGTATCTCTAGATTCTCTGGAACGCCATAAAACTTTCGCGTGACAAGCAGTGGTCCTTGTAGGGTCAATGCACAACATTGAAGGACACGCGGGTGCCCAAACGTAAGTGTTAGTAACTTCCTCGTATCTCTAGATTCTCTGGAACGCCATAAAACTTTCGCGTGACAGGCAGTGGTCCTTGTAGGGTCAATGCACAACATTAAAGGAAACGCGAGTGCCCAAACGTAAGTGTTAATAACTTCCTCGTATCTCTAGATTCTCTGGAACGCCATAAAACTTTCGCGTGACAAGCAGTGGTCTTTGTAGGGTCAGTGCACAAAACTGAAGGAAACGCGGATGCCCAAAACGTAGGTGTTAATAACTTCCTCGTATCTCTAGATTCTCTGGAACGCCATAAAACTTTCGCGTGACAAGCAGTGGTCCTTGTAGGGTCAATGCACAACATTGAAGGAAACGCGGATGCCCAAAACGTAGGTGTTAATAACTTCCTCGTATCTCTAGATTCTCTGGAACGCAATAACACTTACGCATGACAAGCAGTAGTCTTTGCAGAATCAGTGGACAACACTCAAGTAAACGCGGATGCCCAAACACAGGTGTTAGTAACTTCCTCGTATCTCTAGATTATGTGGATCGCCATAAATCTTTCGCGTGACAAGCAGTTGTCATTGTAGGGTCAGTGCACAACACTGAGGGAAACGCGTTGCCCATACGTAGATGTTAGTAACTTCCTCGTATCTCTAGATTCTCTAGTTTTATAGTAGTGTCATCCAGACAGTTTCATTTCTATAATTCTCTACTTAGGTTTATTTTTACAACTACCCAGGTAGTTTTGTTTTTGAATTATCGAAGTACTTTTAATTGTAGAGTAGTATAGGTACATTTGTTTGTAGAATTGTCCAGGTAGTAATATTGTAGAATTACTTAAGGGTTTTTATTTGTAGAAATGTATAGGTACATTTTTTTCGAATTGTCCAGGTAGTTTCATTGTAGAATTATCCAAGTGATTATATTTGTAGAATTGAATTGGTACATTTGTTTTTAGAAAAGTCCAGGTACTTTTATTGTTGTATCATCCAGGCAATTTTTATTTAATGAGTTGGTTAGGTAGATATATTTGTAGAATCATCCACGTAGTTTTATTGTAGAATAATCCAAGATGTTATATTTGTAGGGTGTTATATGAACACTTGTTTGTAGAATTGTCCAGGTAGATTTAATATAGTATCATCCAGGCTATTTTATTTGCAGACGTCTCTAGTTAGATATTTTTGTACAATTTTCCAGGTAGAATGAACCAAGTGATTATATTTGTTGAATTGTATTGGTACATTTGTATGTAGAATTGTCCAAGTAGTTTTATTGTAGTATCATCCAGACAATTTTATTTGTAAGGTTGTCTAAGTAGAAACAGCTTTGATTAAATTTATAAAATTTATTTCACTACACATGTAATTATGTATATGTATAAAATTATTGTAATAATATTTTCCTTATATTTCTGGAGTTTTGTCCGTACACGAGATAAAACCCTACTTTGCCACTGAATCAATCAATTGGCTATTATTAATTTTTGAAACGTTAAAAATCTACGTAGGTCTAGGTCTATTTTTTAAGAAACAGTTTTTACTATAAATTAAAATCACAATAGTAGTACAAGATTAAATAATAGATGTTAGCCTATTTTGTTTGACTTTAGAAGCAAAGGTTGGCGTGACATGTCATGTTGCTATAATTAGACGGTTGATTGGCGTGCATTCACGCATTTTGTGCCATTTAACTTCCGGCAAGTCTGACCAAGACGCTTGCCAGAATGTTATAACGTAAGGACTAGGGGAAACAAGTTGCCTGCCTTGATCCGCTGATCTCAAGATTGGGTTGTCAGCTGCAATAAGAGGGTGCAATGGCAATCATCATGCGTCATCTGACGCTGAATGCAATGCGTGTAATTACGTACCACATGCCTCCCTCACCAGCCCCCGCCTCTATTGCTTGAGTGGATTGGGCTTAATCACATTCGTAATTTCAGATGCACTTAACTATACCCTAAGAATGCACAATTTACCCGCTTAAAGGGTAAAAAACATACTTACAATTAGGACTTAGTTATTAAGTTTATTTGGAATAATTAAGTTAATTTTTACCAGAGTTATTTATTGTCAAGATCTGGCGTGAATATTATTATTGATGAATGTTTCCTTGATTAATTATGATTTCTGTTCGATTAAGTATTTTTTAATTTTCAGTTTTGTTTTTTGGGGCTCCCAGAGCCCGCCAGCCCTCTCTGCCTCCGTTTCAGTAGCTCCGTTACCGCGAGCAAGGGAATCAGAATAGATTGACCACATGTACTAAGCTAATAAACGTTCTCCATGAAAAATCAGGGGTAGTAAAATGAAGCAATACGGGGTCGCGCAAGAGCGGGATGAAAACAAACAGAAAATACACTGCTAGGAGAAACCCCTCTACAGATCTTGCAGAAACACTGGGGCTAAGTGAGATAACTTTATAGGCCTACTGAGAGGCAAGGCGGGATATTACCATAAAAATACCTGGTTAGTGAGGCTATTGTAAAAGTGACATGTACCTTTTCTTCAGTAGTTTCTAGAAACTGAAATGCCCATGAAAAGATTAGTAATTTCGTTGGGGCTGTCAGCGCCCCTCAGGCTAAAACAGCTGCTAAGCAAAGCGTAAGTATCCGCATTAGGCCTACATATAATACATATCGCTAGTGTTGTGTTGAAGGCACGAGTAGGTCTGTCGCATGGGACTCCAAGTCAATTAATTCTGTCTATCATTATCTTTATTGAACATCTCCATCATTATCTCTACTTATACCAGACTATATATATATATCGTATATAGTCTATATATATTTCGATTCTAAAATTTTTTTCAGATTCTGGATTCCTTAATCGATTTTTGAATCTTTCAAGCTATATAGGCCTACATGACATTCTCTAATGAGTTAAGTTAACATTTTGATCATATTTAGAAGCATTTTAAAAGTTGCCTTTTAGTACAATAGGCTACACAAAACGTTCATCTTTGATTTATGAATATAAATTTCTGAAAGCGTGAAAGCACGTTGGGTTAATTTTTTTTTTTTTTAACAGAACCTAATTCAAGAAAAAGAAAACCGAATTTACAAATTTTACTTTTTAAAAAGTGAAAAATAGTTTTATTTACTTTTTAGAAAGTATAACTTGTAACATTATTCGGGATCTTTATTTTAAATCGGTTCTGTTTGGAAACAAAATATTTCTTCATTTATAGAGGTATGATCTCCAATCGCTATCTACATTATAATCGAATTTCGTTTCATGCCGTTGATTAAGTTGGTAAATTGCCAATATTTATTCATAATAACTACTAATTTGTATATCTCTCTAATCATATTACTTAATCGTTGTTCAAGTAGGTGACTTGCTCTTGAACAATACGATAAACTTATCAGTTCGTCAGACGAATGCTTTGAGTAATTTGTATATCTCTCTAATCATATTACTTAATCGTTGTTCAAGTAGGTGACTTGCTCTTGAACAATACGATAAACTTATCAGTTCGTCAGACGAATGCTTTGAGTAATTTGTATATCTCTCTAATCATATTACTTAATCGTTGTTCAAGTAGGTGACTTGCTCTTGAACAATACGATAAACTTATCAGTTCGTCAGACGAATGCTTTGAGTAATTTGTATATCCCTCTAATCATATTACTTAATCGTTGTTCAAGTAGGTGACTTGCTCTTGAACAATACAATAAACTTATCAGTTCGTCAGACGAATGCTTTGAGTAATTTGTATATCCCTCTAATCATATTACTTAATCGTTGTTCAAGTAGGTGACTTGCTCTTGAACAATACAATAAACTTATCAGTTCGTCAGACGAATGCTTTGAGTAATTTGTATATCCCTCTAATCATATTACTTAATCGTTGTTCAAGTAGGTGACTTGCTCTTGAACAATACGATAAACTTATCAGTTCGTCAGACGAATGCTTTGAGTAATTTGTATATCTCTCTAATCATATTACTTAATCGTTGTTCAAGTAGGTGACTTGCTCTTGAACAATACGATAAACTTATCAGTTCGTCAGACGAATGCTTTGAGTAATTTGTATATCCCTCTAATCATATTACTTAATCGTTGTTCAAGTAGGTGACTTGCTCTTGAACAATACGATAAACTTATCAGTTCGTCAGACGAATGCTTTGAGTAATTTGTATATCTCTCTAATCATATTACTTAATCGTTGTTCAAGTAGGTGACTTCCTTTTGAACAATACGATAAACTTATCAGTTCGTCAGACGAATGCTTTGAGTAATTTGTATATCCCTCTAATCATATTACTTAATCGTTGTTCAAGTAGGTGACTTCCTTTTGAACAATACGATAAACTTATCAGTTCGTCAGACGAATGCTTTGAGTAATTTGTATATCCCTCTAATCATATTACTTAATCGTTGTTCAAGTAGGTGACTTGCTCTTGAACAATACAATAAACTTATCAGTTCGTCAGACGAATGCTTTGAGTAATTTGTATATCTCTCTAATCATATTACTTAATCGTTGTTCAAGTAGGTGACTTGCTCTTGAACAATACGATAAACATATCAGTTCGTCAGACGAATGCTTTGAGTAATTTGTATATCCCTCTAATCATATTACTTAATCTTTGTTCAAGTAGGTGACTTGCTCTTGAACAATACAATAAACTTATCAGTTCGTCAGACGAATGCTTTGAGTAATTTGTATATCCCTCTAATCATATTACTTAATCGTTGTTCAAGTAGGTGACTTGCTCTTGAACAATACGATAAACTTATCAGTTCGTCAGACGAATGCTTTGAGTAATTTGTATATCCCTCTAATCATATTACTTAATCGTTGTTCAAGTAGGTGACTTGCTCTTGAACAATACAATAAACATATCAGTTCATCAGACGAATGCTTTGAGTAATTTGTATATCCCTCTAATCATATTACTTAATCGTTGTTCAAGTAGGTGACTTGCTCTTGAACAATACGATAAACATATCAGTTCGTCAGACGAATGCTTTGAGTAATTTGTATATCCCTCTAATCATATTACTTAATCGTTGTTCAAGTAGGTGACTTGCTCTTGAACAATACGATAAACTTATCAGTTCGTCAGACGAATGCTTTGAGTAATTTGTATATCCCTCTAATCATATTACTTAATCGTTGTTCAAGTAGGTGACTTGCTCTTGAACAATACGATAAACTTATCAGTTCGTCAGACGAATGCTTTGAGTAATTTGTATATCCCTCTAATCATATTACTTAATCGTTGTTCAAGTAGGTGACTTCCTTTTGAACAATACGATAAACTTATCAGTTCGTCAGACGAATGCTTTGAGTAATTTGTATATCCCTCTAATCATATTACTTAATCGTTGTTCAAGTAGGTGACTTGCTCTTGAACAATACGATAAACTTATCAGTTCGTCAGACGAATGCTTTGAGTAATTTGTATATCCCTCTAATCATATTACTTAATCGTTGTTCAAGTAGGTGACTTGCTCTTGAACAATACGATAAACTTATCAGTTCGTCAGACGAATGCTTTGAGTAATTTGTATATCTCTCTAATCATATTACTTAATCGTTGTTCAAGTAGGTGACTTGCTCTTGAACAATACGATAAACTTATCAGTTCGTCAGACGAATGCTTTGAGTAATTTGTATATCTCTCTAATCATATTACTTAATCGTTGTTCAAGTAGGTGACTTGCTCTTGAACAATACGATAAACTTATCAGTTCGTCAGACGAATGCTTTGAGTAATTTGTATATCCCTCCAATCATATTACTTAATCGTTGTTCAAGTAGGTGACTTGCTCTTGAACAATACGATAAACATATCAGTTCGTCAGACGAATGCTTTGAGTAATTTGTATATCCCTCTAATCATATTACTTAATCGTTGTTCAAGTAGGTGACTTCCTTTTGAACAATACGATAAACTTATCAGTTCGTCAGACGAATGCTTTGAGTAATTTGTATATCTCTCTA
The DNA here is from genome assembly GCA_036971475.1 of Prosapia bicincta. Classification (NCBI taxonomy): domain Eukaryota; kingdom Metazoa; phylum Arthropoda; class Insecta; order Hemiptera; family Cercopidae; genus Prosapia; species Prosapia bicincta. The sequence continues at coordinate 792,774 of JBAIZL010000066.1, read as the reverse complement.
ATCATATTACTTAATCGTTGTTCAAGTAGGTGACTTGCTCTTGAACAATACGATAAACTTATCAGTTCGTCAGACGAATGCTTTGAGTAATTTGTATATCCCTCTAATCATATTACTTAATCGTTGTTCAAGTAGGTGACTTGCTCTTGAACAATACGATAAACTTATCAGTTCGTCAGACGAATGCTTTGAGTAATTTGTATATCCCTCTAATCATATTACTTAATCGTTGTTCAAGTAGGTGACTTGCTCTTGAACAATACGATAAACTTATCAGTTCGTCAGACGAATGCTTTGAGTAATTTGTATATCCCTCTAATCATATTACTTAATCGTTGTTCAAGTAGGTGACTTCCTTTTGAACAATACGATAAACTTATCAGTTCGTCAGACGAATGCTTTGAGTAATTTGTATATCCCTCTAATCATATTACTTAATCGTTGTTCAAGTAGGTGACTTCCTTTTGAACAATACGATAAACTTATCAGTTCGTCAGACGAATGCTTTGAGTAATTTGTATATCTCTCTAATCATATTACTTAATCGTTGTTCAAGTAGGTGACTTGCTCTTGAACAATACAATAAACATATCAGTTCATCAGACGAATGCTTTGAGTAATTTGTATATCCCTCTAATCATATTACTTAATCGTTGTTCAAGTAGGTGACTTCCTTTTGAACAATACGATAAACTTATCAGTTCGTCAGACGAATGCTTTGAGTAATTTGTATATCTCTCTAATCATATTACTTAATCGTTGTTCAAGTAGGTGACTTGCTCTTGAACAATACGATAAACTTATCAGTTCGTCAGACGAATGCTTTGAGTAATTTGTATATCCCTCTAATCATATTACTTAATCGTTGTTCAAGTAGGTGACTTGCTCTTGAACAATACGATAAACATATCAGTTCGTCAGACGAATGCTTTGAGTAATTTGTATATCCCTCTAATCATATTACTTAATCGTTGTTCAAGTAGGTGACTTGCTCTTGAACAATACGATAAACTTATCAGTTCGTCAGACGAATGCTTTGAGTAATTTGTATATCCCTCTAATCATATTACTTAATCGTTGTTCAAGTAGGTGACTTGCTCTTGAACAATACAATAAACATATCAGTTCGTCAGACGAATGCTTTGAGTAATTTGTATATCCCTCTAATCATATTACTTAATCGTTGTTCAAGTAGGTGACTTGCTCTTGAACAATACGATAAACTTATCAGTTCGTCAGACGAATGCTTTGAGTAATTTGTATATCCCTCTAATCATATTACTTAATCGTTGTTCAAGTAGGTGACTTGCTCTTGAACAATACGATAAACTTATCAGTTCGTCAGACGAATGCTTTGAGTAATTTGTATATCTCTCTAATCATATTACTTAATCGTTGTTCAAGTAGGTGACTTCCTTTTGAACAATACGATAAACTTATCAGTTCGTCAGACGAATGCTTTGAGTAATTTGTATATCCCTCTAATCATATTACTTAATCGTTGTTCAAGTAGGTGACTTGCTCTTGAACAATACGATAAACTTATCAGTTCGTCAGACGAATGCTTTGAGTAATTTGTATATCCCTCTAATCATATTACTTAATCGTTGTTCAAGTAGGTGACTTCCTTTTGAACAATACGATAAACTTATCAGTTCGTCAGACGAATGCTTTGAGTAATTTGTATATCCCTCTAATCATATTACTTAATCGTTGTTCAAGTAGGTGACTTGCTCTTGAACAATACAATAAACATATCAGTTCATCAGACGAATGCTTTGAGTAATTTGTATATCCCTCTAATCATATTACTTAATCGTTGTTCAAGTAGGTGACTTGCTCTTGAACAATACGATAAACATATCAGTTCGTCAGACGAATGCTTTGAGTAATTTGTATATCCCTCTAATCATATTACTTAATCGTTGTTCAAGTAGGTGACTTGCTCTTGAACAATACGATAAACTTATCAGTTCGTCAGACGAATGCTTTGAGTAATTTGTATATCTCTCTAATCATATTACTTAATCGTTGTTCAAGTAGGTGACTTCCTTTTGAACAATACGATAAACTTATCAGTTCGTCAGACGAATGCTTTGAGTAATTTGTATATCCCTCTAATCATATTACTTAATCGTTGTTCAAGTAGGTGACTTGCTCTTGAACAATACGATAAACTTATCAGTTCGTCAGACGAATGCTTTGAGTAATTTGTATATCTCTCTAATCATATTACTTAATCGTTGTTCAAGTAGGTGACTTCCTTTTGAACAATACGATAAACTTATCAGTTCGTCAGACGAATGCTTTGAGTAATTTGTATATCCCTCTAATCATATTACTTAATCGTTGTTCAAGTAGGTGACTTCCTTTTGAACAATACGATAAACTTATCAGTTCGTCAGACGAATGCTTTGAGTAATTTGTATATCTCTCTAATCATATTACTTAATCGTTGTTCAAGTAGGTGACTTGCTCTTGAACAATACGATAAACTTATCAGTTCGTCAGACGAATGCTTTGAGTAATTTGTATATCTCTCTAATCATATTACTTAATCGTTGTTCAAGTAGGTGACTTCCTTTTGAACAATACGATAAACTTATCAGTTCGTCAGACGAATGCTTTGAGTAATTTGTATATCCCTCTAATCATATTACTTAATCGTTGTTCAAGTAGGTGACTTGCTCTTGAACAATACGATAAACTTATCAGTTCGTCAGACGAATGCTTTGAGTAATTTGTATATCCCTCTAATCATATTACTTAATCGTTGTTCAAGTAGGTGACTTGCTCTTGAACAATACGATAAACTTATCAGTTCGTCAGACGAATGCTTTGAGTAATTTGTATATCTCTCTAATCATATTACTTAATCGTTGTTCAAGTAGGTGACTTCCTTTTGAACAATACGATAAACTTATCAGTTCGTCAGACGAATGCTTTGAGTAATTTGTATATCTCTCTAATCATATTACTTAATCGTTGTTCAAGTAGGTGACTTCCTTTTGAACAATACGATAAACTTATCAGTTCGTCAGACGAATGCTTTGAGTAATTTGTATATCTCTCTAATCATATTACTTAATCGTTGTTCAAGTAGGTGACTTCCTTTTGAACAATACGATAAACTTATCAGTTCGTCAGACGAATGCTTTGAGTAATTTGTATATCTCTCTAATCATATTACTTAATCGTTGTTCAAGTAGGTGACTTGCTCTTGAACAATACGATAAACATATCAGTTCGTCAGACGAATGCTTTGAGTAATTTGTGTTCGAAATTCACTTGACGAGTTTTCCGAAAATCCTACATATTATTTCTTATCTTGCAATTATTCTTTTTATTTCCTTTTAAAAACATGTTAATAATCATGTAATGCAAAATCTCAGGTAAATATAAAATAATATTGTACTTACTAATTATTAGGAGAATCTTTTGTTTACACATAAAATATTAATAGAAAAATAAAGTGAAAATTGATAGTGAAGTTATATATAATGAATTTATCTCCTGATATTTAGTGAAGCAATGAAGTTTAAACCTGCGAATTATTGAATATCTTGCTTATGGCAAGTTACCTAAATCGTATTTTCAGTGTATTTATTTTATTTCATCTCATTCGAGTTATACCAAGTAATAAATCAATATGGGTAAGCCATCGAAAAAGCTGCTATCAAGGGGAAAATTCGTTCTTTAGAATCCAATGATGCTCGTTCTAAGCGGCTTTCTCAAGCAAGAAATAAATAATCTAATTGTTTTAATATTATTTTTATATTTGGTAGAATACTACATAAACTAAATGCTGTGACTGTTTATTTTTTTCATTCGTTATTTTGTAGTTCATGATCCTTATTAAATTTTTCACTCAAGGTTAAAATAGCGTATTATTGCCACCAAATTAGATAAACTGGAATGTAACTATAGTGGGACCACCGGGAGGGATGCCTTTTTCATATGCAAGAGAAATCACTTTGATAGGTTCAATACTTCCAAAATTATTGTGAAACATACATAGAAAAACATACGGGTTGAATACAGAACCTCCTCCTCTTTTAAAGCCGGCTAAAAGTAATGACTTATCTAAAATCACAAATGTGAACTTCAGTAATAGCCATTTCAGTTTGTATAACTGGAGAAATTGGATCTACATTTTCTTTGTGTTTGGTTTTGGCATCTATGAAGCTGTAGCGCCCAGAGATAGGGGGGGGAGAGGGAGAGAGATTGTACACCCGAGTGAGAGTGATACAGTAGAGCGAAGCGACCGACGACAAACGGACTAGAAATCCTTCCAATCGTCTTTGGGGTTTAGTCATAAATAATAGTAATATTTTCGTTACCTCAAATCAGCATTTGCTTTATTAGTCATTGAATTCATTGAAAGCAGCTAATTAAGACATAGTAGTAAATTATTTATTTTTCCAATAAATTACACCACAGAAGTATTTTAACACTTTAAAAACAAGACTCGGAATCGGCGCTTTAATCAATGGAGGATCGAGTATCAGTGAATGCTCGATACCATTAGAATCGACAATTCTTGGAATCGAGAATCAGAATTGGCCCATCCCTAATATATAAGCATATACCCAACTATTAAGACAATTTTATATATATATATATATATATATATATTTATATATAAAGAACATAAGTCTAAATACAAATACAAGAATTATAATTGAATTTACAATTCAAAGCTTTTCGTTGGCTAACAGTACCAACATCATCAGGAATATTAAACTAAATGGTTTACTATTCCTGATGATGTTGGTACTGTTAGCCAACGAAAAGCTTTGAATTGTAAATTCAATTATAATTCTTGTATTTGTATTTTTACTTATGTTCTTTATTAATACACAAGAATACATATTGCGATATATATATATATATATATATATATATATATATATATATATATATATATATATATATAGGCCTATATATATATTTTTATATATAAAGAACATAAGTCTAAATACAAATACAAGAATTATAATTGAATTTACAATTCAAAGCTTTTCGTTGGCTAACAGTACCAACATCATCAGGAATATTAAACTAAATGGTTTACTATTCCTGATGATGCTGGTACTGTTAGCCAACGAAAAGCTTTGAATTGTAAATTCAATTATAATTCTTGTATTTGTATTTAGACTTATGTTCTTTATTAATACACAAGAATACATATTGCGATATATGTATATATATATATATATATATATATATATATATATATATATATATATATATATAGCCTATATAATTTTATTAGTTGGGTTTTTATTTCTTCATTTATAAAGATCTTATTTCAAAAAGATGACCTTAGTTAATAAATATATATATTAGGGCCTTTGTAAAGAAATATACTCAAGCCATATTAATATAACAACATTTCTTGTTATTGTATACAGGTGAATTTATAACATGTAAGTTAATACATAAGTTATATAAAAATGAATGATATAGAAATATTATTATTTAATAAATTATACAACTTAATATTTAAAGTAAGATTTTGCTTCGAAAACTAAAATGAAATTCTACAAAGGGCTTGTGAAACTATAAATTACAGAACTTTAAAACTAATAACCTCTCCCGTTCTGTTCCTATCACATTTACATAAATTATAAAATATTAGCCTTTCTTACGAGATTTTAAAAGTATAAGTATTAAATTACGTTTTTTTTTTATTATTAGTTCTTGAATAAATGCAAAAACAATGTATATAGTTCAATTCAATTTTGAATAGTCTTAAGTTTTTTTTTTAATGCAAATTAGAAAGAGACTATTCGCCTGGAAAAAAAAAGAAAGAAAAAAGAAAGACTAACTTTTTTGACAAGTTGAGAAAGAGTTTGTAGTCTTAGGTTACATTTACTAAATTTAACATTTTCTTAGAGCACTAACTTTAGCCGAACTACATACATAGGTCATAGTACTTGATGGTGTATTTTTTAATCATTATTAAAGTATAACTTTAGCTAAAAACTATTCGCAATAACTTCCTAGTTACCAAGTAAACATGTTTGTTTATCTCTTTATTACGACCTACAAAAACATGTTTGTTTATCTCTTTATTACGACCTACACAAACAGGTTTTTCATAATTTAAAAATTATAACATAAGATTCAACATAAAAGCATTCGATCATGAGAAATTCATTCTATACATTTTTCTACCTAAAATTAATAATTTTCGAACTAAAAAGGAAGGTTAGGCCTACAATTACGTAAACCTACAACTCGCCACGTCAAAACAAACAGTTTCCACAGGGCACAAATGGCGCTCCGAAGTTTCTTCACATGATAGAGGCTCCAAGGAGGGTCGGCGATATCAATAAAATAGCCGCGGAGGGGATGGCACGACACGTTCAAGCCGAGAGGGGAGTAATCCAGATGTTTCATGAATCAGATTGTAGCATCTGTTTCCGAGGACGGGGATAGGCCTAACCCCTCATTTGTTTGGTGTAATTGCCTCGCCACAGGTGGACTGCCTTCCGTTAGCGCTATCAGAGGATCGTTCATGTGGGTAATCGGAAGCACAAGCCTCATGCTGGCGACATCGATACAGATGGCGGTATTTAAGTAGGTCATGATGGATTACTGAAACTTTCTGAAAACAAATTCTTTGAAAACATGGTTTTTATAAACAGATGGAATACGCAAGATCTCCATTTTAAAGCTCGGGGGGAAATCACTGAACCACACAAAGAGAACAACTGCAAACAGAATGAACTTTTGTGAGATAAAATAACAGTAACAATGTTAAATAATGTTGTTTGCTCTAAAGATATAAATAATGTAGGCCTACGCATTTATGTCTGTATTAAAAAATAATTTCCACAAAGGGTTAATACAAAAGGTAAACAAACTTGCTTCTAAATTTAGACTCAGTAGGTCTTCCCAAATGCAACCTGGTGCATTGTAGGGCTATGTCTGTTGGTGTAATACTGAAAAAATAGAAGAGAAATTGACACGAAGTACTACTAAGTGTTAGTACTCAAAGGGGTAACAACTATGTGGACAGTGAGTAGTATTGTTAGTAAGTGCTACTGCCACCAAGGCGTACTGGTAGTAGCAGTACTATTAGGAGGTGGAACTGTTAGTAGATTGTACTACTAGTAAGTGGTACTGTGAGTAGCAGTACTATTAGGAGGTGGAACTGTTAGTAGATTGTACTACTAGTAAGGGGTACTGTGAGTAGCGGTAATATTAGGAGGTGGAACTGTTAGTAGATTGTACTACTAGTAAGGGGTACTGTGAGTAGCGGTAATATTAGGAGGTAGAACTGTTAGTAGATTGTACTACTAATAAGGGGTAATGTGAATAGCGGTAATATTAGGAGGTGGAACTGTTAGTAGATTGTACTACTAGTAAGGGGTACTGTGAGTAGCGGTAATATTAGGAGGTGGAACTGTTAGTATATTGTACTACTAGTAAGGGGCACTGTGAGTAGCGGTACTATTAGGAGATGGAACTGTTAGTAGATTGTACTACTAGTAAGGGGTTCTGTGAGTAGCGGTAATATTAGGAGGTGGAACTGTTAGTAGATTGTACTACTAGTAAGGGGTACTGTGAGTAGCGGTAATATTAGGAGGTGGAACTGTTAGTAGATTGTACTACTAATAAGGGGTAATGTGAGTAGCGGTAATATTAGGAGGTGGAACTGTTAGTAGATTGTACTACTAGTAAGGGGTACTGTGAGTAGCGGTAATATTAGGAGGTGGAACTGTTAGTAGATTGTACTACTAGTAAGGGGTACTGTGAGTAGCGTTACTATTAGGAGGTGGAACTGTTAGTAGATTGTGCTACTAGTAAGGGGTACTGTGTGTAGCGGTACTATTAGGAGGTGGAAATGTTAGTAGATTGTACTACTAGTAAGGGGTACTGTGAGTTGCGGTAATATTAGGAGGAGGAACTGTTAGTAGATTGTACTACTAGTGAGGGGTACTGTTAGTAGCGGTAATATTAGGAGGTGGAACTGTTAGTAGATTGTACTACTAGTAAGGGGTACTGTGAGTTGCGGTAATATTAGGAGGTGGAACTGTTAGTAGATTGTACTACTATTAAGGGGTACTGTGAGTTGCGGTAATATTAGGAGGAGGAACTGTTAGTAGATTGTACTACTAGTAAGGGGTACTGTTAGTAGCGGTAATATTAGGAGGTGGAACTGTTAGTAGATTTTACTACTAGTAAGGGGTACTGTGAGTAGCGGTACTATTAGGAGGTGGAACTGTTAGTAGATTGTACTACTAGTAAGGGATACTGTGAGTAGCGGTAATATTAGGAGGTGGAACAGTTAGTAGATTGTACTACTAGTAAGGGGTACTGTGTGTAGCGGTACTATTAGGAGGTGGAACTGTTAGTAGATTGTACTACTAGTAAGGGGTACTGTGAGTAGCGGTACTATTAGGAGGTGGAACTGTTAGTAGATTGTACTACTAGTAAGGGGTACTGTGAGTTGCGGTAATATTAGGAGGTGGAACTGTTAGTAGATTGTACTACTAGTAAGGGGTACTGTTAGTAGCGGTAATATTAGGAGGTGGAACTGTTAGTAGATTGTACTACTAGTAAGGGGTACTGTGAGTAGCGGTACTATTAGGAGGTGGAACTGTTAGTAGATTGTACTACTAGTAAGGGGTACTGTGAGTTGCGGTAATATTAGGAGGTGGAACTGTTAGTAGATTGTACTACTAGTAAGGGGTTCTGTGAGTAGCGGTAATATTAGGAGGTGGAACTGTTAGTAGATTGTACTACTAGTAAGGGGTACTGTGAGTTGCGGTAATATTAGGAGGTTGAACTGTTAGTAGATTGTACTACTAGTAAGGGGTACTGTTAGTAGCGGTAATATTAGGAGGTGGAACTGTTAGTAGATTGTACTACTAGTAAGGGGTACTGTGAGTAGCGGTACTATTAGGAGGTGGAACTGTTAGTAGATTGTACTACTAGTAAGGGGTACTGTGAGTTGCGGTAATATTAGGAGGTGGAACTGTTAGTAGATTGTACTACTAGTAAGGGGTACTGTTAGTAGCGGTAATATTAGGAGGTGGAACTGTTAGTAGATTGTACTACTAGTAAGGGGTACTGTGAGTAGCGGTACTATTAGGAGGTGGAACTGTTAGTAGATTGTACTACTAGTAAGGGGTACTGTGAGTAGCGATACTATTAGGAGGTGGAAATGTTAGTAGATTGTACTACTAGTAAGGGGTACTGTGAGTAGCGGTACGTTTAAGAAATAGGACTGTTAGTAAATAGTAATACAAGTAAGAAGTACTGTTAGTAAGGGGTACTGTTAGTAAGGGGTACTGTTAGCAAGTAGTACTTTTAGTGGAGGTATTATTAGGAAGTGGAACTGTTAGTAAATTGTACTACTAGTAAAGGGTGCTGTTAGTAGCGGTACTATAGGGAGTTGGAACTGTTAGTAAATAGTACTACTAGTAAGTGGTACTGTTAGTGGCTGTACTATTAGGAACTGGAACTGATGTTGAATTGTACTACAAGTAAGTGGTATGGTTAGTAGTTAATACTATTAGTAAGTAGTACGATTAATAAGTGTTATTATGAGTAAGAGGTACTTTTAGTAAGTTTTACTGTTAGTAAGTTGTATTGTTATTGTTAGTACCAAGAGATTATGTTAGCTACTGGTATTGTTAGTAAACTGTAATGGTAAGTTGCGACAATGATCCCATTGATACTATCTGTCACTTTGGGCCTGGGAAAGGAGCATCTATGGCCAAGACCAATTACTTGGAGTAGGAGTATGTAGCCCGCGTGATCGCCAAAGTGTACTGCGCAGCTTTCAGTTACCTGGTAAGTTATGTATGAAGCAGATAATCGAAACATCACCTGTTTGTTCAAATATGGCAAAATGACTGTCAACAATACAAAAAATAAATACATACATTTATTGAGAATGCCATGTACACATGAATAGCCTTCTCACACACGTAATATGCTCACATTGTTGCTTCGCATTTCCTTACAAAACGCATCACAAAAACGCAGATGCGGTGACGAACTGCGTCACCAAAGTCACCATACAAACAGTTACATATTAAACGGTTACGTTTCACTCGACCCAAATTATAGCACGAATAAGACTAATTTTAAAAAAAATATTAGTTTCTTTGAGAACTAATGAATTCAGTCTAACTTTTTATATTTAACTGCCACTTGATTTTTTAAAGACTTTACGACCAAAATGTCTCTTTTAAAATAATGTGACATTCAAATTTTATTTGAATTCTACTTTTGTAAATTTATGAAAAAAGGTG